>JANRMT010027041.1:120748074-120763205 GCA_026402145.1 Polypterus bichir lapradei | reverse complement strand
TGGCCCACTCATCTTTGCAGAATTGTTGTAATTCAGCTTTATTTGAGGGTTTTCTAGCATGAACCGCCTTTTTAAGGTCATGCCATAGCATCTCAATTGGATTCAGGTCAGGACTTTGACTAGGCCACTCCAAAGTCTTCATTTTGTTTTTCTTCAGCCATTCAGAGGTGGATTTGCTGGTGTGTTTTGGGTCATTGTCCTGTTGCAGCACCCAAGATCGCTTCAGCTTGAGTTGACGAACAGATGGCCGGACATTCTCCTTCAGGATTTTTTGGTAGACAGTAGAATTCATGGTTCCATCTATCACAGCAAGCCTTCCAGGTCCTGAAGCAGCAAAACAACCCCAGACCATCACACTACCACCACCATATTTTACTGTTGGTATGATGTTCTTTTCTGAAATGCTGTGTTCCTTTTACACCAGATGTAACGGGACATTTGCCTTCCAAAAAGTTCAACTTTTGTCTCATCAGTCCACAAGGTATTTTCCCAAAAGTCTTGGCAATCATTGAGATGTTTCTTAGCAAAATTGGGACGAGCCCTAATGTTCTTTTTGCTTAACAGTGGTTTGCGTCTTGGAAATCTGCCATGCAGGCCGTTTTTGCCCAGTCTCTTTCTTATGGTGGAGTCGTGAACACTGACCTTAATTGAGGCAAGTGAGGCCTGCAGTTCTTTAGACGTTGTCCTGGGGTCTTTTGTGACCTCTTGGATGAGTCGTCTCTGCGCTCTTGGGGTAATTTTGGTCTGCCGGCCACTCCTGGGAAGGTTCACCACTGTTCCATGTTTTTGCCATTTGTGGATAATGGCTCTCACTGTGGTTCGCTGGAGTCCCAAAGCTTTAAAAATGGCTTTATAACCTTTACCAGACTGATAGATCTCAATTACTTCTGTTCTCATTTGTTCCTGAATTTCATTGGATCTTGGCATGATGTCTAGCTTTTGAGGTGCTTTTGGTCTCCTTCTCTGTGTCAGGCAGCTCCTATTTAAGTGATTTCTTGATTGAAACAGGTGTGGCAGTAATCAGGCCTGGGGGTGGCTACGGAAATTGAACTCAGGTGTGATACACCACAGTTAGGTTATTTTTTAACAAGGGGGCAATTACTTTTTCACACAGGGCCATGTAGGTTTGGATTTTTTTTTCTCCCTAAATAATAAAAACCATCATTTAAAAACTGCATTTTGTGTTTATTTGTGTTATATTTGACTAATGGTTACATGTGTTTGATGATCAGAAACATTTTGTGTGACAAACATGCAAAAGAATAAGAAATCAGGAAGGGGGCAAATAGTTTTTCACACCACTGTATATATATATATATATATATATATATATATATATATATATAAAGTCAAAAGTTGAATATATAAAGTCAGCGTCTATATATAAAGTCAAAACTTTTTTCTGAATATATAAAGTCATCGCTGGAATATATAAAGTCAAAAGTTGAATATATAAAGTCAGCGTCGGTATATATAAAGTCAAACTTGTTTCTGAATATATAAAGTCAAAAGTTGAATATATAAAGTCATCGCTGGAATATATAAAGTCATTCCTGATTATATAAAGTCAACATCGGAGTATATAAACTCATTCCTGAATATATAAAGTCAAAGTCAAAATATATTGATTGAAACGACTGAACTGAACTAAGTTAACAAAAACGTATTCAGAAAAATAAATTAAAAAACACTGTTCGGTTAATGTTTTGAAAATGATGCATGTGCCCTGCCCAGGATTTTTTCCTGCCTTGCGCCCAGTGTTGGCTGGGATTGGCTCCAGCAGACCCCCGTGACCCTGTGGTCGGATTCAACAGGTTGGGAAATGGATGGATATTCCAGAGCTGACTTTGTATATTCCGACGCTGACTTTATATATTCAAGTTTTGACTTTATATATTCCAGCGCTGACTTTATATATTCAGATTTGACTTTATATATTCCAGCGCTGACTTTATATATTCAAGTTTTAACTTTAAATATTCCAACGCCGTCTTTATATACTTGGGTTTTGACTTTATGTATTTGGGAATGACTTTATATATTCAAGTTTTGACTTTATATATTCCAGCGCTGACTTTATATATTCAGAAACAAGTTTTGACTTTATATATACCGACGCTGACTTTATATATTCAAGTTTTGACTTTATTTATTCCGACAGTGACTTTATATAATCAAGTTTTGACTTTATATAGTTAAATTTAGTCATCATTGCATAAATTTTTCTTCACCATACAAATGTAAAGAGTAAATTCGCCTTACATTCCAACCAAAGATATTTGTGTCGACTAAATAGAACTTGAAAAGATATATTTTTTCGAATGTGATTGCGCAATTCAGATCGAGTTGACGCGCACGACACATCGAGCCCGCGTGCTATTGTGGTTTCGCCTGCGTGCCTCAAAAAGTGACCCTCCCCTCGCTCTTACTTTTTTACCGTTCATCTAATGAATACACTGAGTATGGCTTTACCAAAACAATCATTGATTGCGAATAAAGTATTCATTATTCGAGTATGTAGATCGGGGTATATATATACACACGTTTCTTACTGCATCAATAAACAGCTCGTCTTCTTCTTTATCTGAGACCTGACACACTGCATGCACGGGTTTTTTTTTTTAACACTGTCTTCCTTTAGCGGGACATTCACCTTTTCCACCGTGTACTTTGTTTCTGCAGTAGCTGCAGTTATGAATAATGTGTTTGTATGTATCAGACGCTTCATATTTTTTTGCTGCCTTTTCAATTGTGTAATTCGGTTTTTGTTCAGCGCTCTTCGGAACTGTTGCTTTTTGTCTGTGCACTGCGTCAGTTCACGTGAGCCGCTCGGTGTACATGCATCGAAGTTTCCCAGCTGTGCTGCTGCCATGTCGTGCTATGTCCATGGCTGTATCTAATGCTACCGAAGTCCCGGTACTTAAAACTTTCTCTCGCAGTTTCGCTGAGTTTGTGCCAAACACCACCCTGACCATCTCATCTTCCTCTGCATAAGCACAGTCCTTCACCCGTGAATATTTACCCGTGGCAGTGTTTCTATTGGATTGCCGCTGACGGACGGCCTTATATGGGCAGGCACTAAATTACAAACGCCAGCGGCAGCCTGTCTATGAACTTAATTTAAAGTGTAGGTTTACACTGTGCTTTGTTTCCGAAGTAGCAGAACTCATGAATATGGTTGTATATATCACTCGCTCGCTTCTTATTGTTTCGCTGCCTTCTCAATTATATAATGCATGTTTTCTAAAGCGCTTTTTGGGCCTCTTCCTGGTTTTCTACGTACTGCGTGATTACGTGGGAGGCGTGATGATGTCACACGAAACTCCGCCCCCACGGGTTTCAAGCTCATCTCCATTACAGTAAATGGTGAAAAACAGCTTCCAGTTATGACCATTACGCGTAGAATTTCGAAATGAAACCTGCCCAACTTTTGTAAGGAAGCTGTAAGGAATAAGCCTGCCAAATTTCAGCCTTCTACCTACACGGGAAGTTGGAGAATTAGTGATGAGTGAGTGAGTCAGTGAGGGCTTTGCCTTTTATTAGTATAGATTTGGAATTATTCATTTTATGACCTTATGGTACATTTCAGAAAACATTTCAGTAGCACGGATGCAACATTATTCATATTGATTTGCATACCTTCTTGTGGTTGTAATTAATGTTTTTTTCCACCCCGATCTTACCCAGTTTGCACAGGACTCCAGGACATGCAGAGGAAAGAATGTTCCTCTTCAAGGTGTGCCATGAACGCTCTTCTTTTCTCAGTGGACCGCGTACATGCCTTGCACAGTACTTGTGCTTTGATCGCCGACAGGTCAACTTGTTATAGCACAAGCAACCGGCCACCTGCGTGCTTCTGCTAGCACTGAATAAGCTCAGGCCTTCTGGTGTCAGCGCGCAGGACCGGGGGAATAAAAAGAAAGGGACAAATATATGTGACATTTTGAAGAAATCATTGTATGACCTGAATAGTACTAATCAGAAAACATTATCGTACTAATGCAATATTATTTGAAAACAAACAGATCGGGTGTAAATTTGTTACTTGTAAAAGTTAGCTTTTTTTTTTACTTTTCTCAGTCTCGTTCACGCTGTCCCTCCCCTTCTGATCTGACCCTAACTAAGTAACAGCACCAGCATAAATTCTCATCACATCTCCAGGATGCTTTCGTTTTAGATGCTCATGCATTGCGATGATGCTGCCGTGAAAAAGAAAGCTCTGTTTTACATAATTTGCATTCAGCTTTTTTCCTTTTTCGGTGAAGTGCTCCCTCACTTTAGAAAGTTTCTGTCTCAATTTTTTTCCATCTCCTTCCCCCTCCTCTATCCGACTTGCCATTGCAACCACATTTATTTTCCTCTACATACTTCTTCTCCTCAGATATTGTTCTTCGTTGGTAGGACTGTGTACAGTCTTCATAAACAATAACAAAGGATACTGCCCCCAGACGTTCATGTAGTGCATTGCAGTTACAAAAACCAATGTGGTTCTTTGTGACTGGAGCCTATATTGAAGGTTCTGTTTATGACGTGTCGACGATTTTTTGTAGTCAATGTCGTCGACTAATCGTTGCAGCCCTAGCCTTAACCATATGTTGCTGAATTTTATTTTTTGTTTACATTAAATTTTAAGATTTTTACACTGCTTTGAAAAATGGAGAGGGGAGTTTTTACTATATTATGAAAAGAAGGGCAAACACAGGCTCAAATGTTGGTGTGCCAACCTTGTAATCCCAGTTTAAAGGAAAGGAATGAAAATAATACAAAGTAAATTTTGGTTATTGCCATTAACATTTAACACAAAAGTATTTACAGACTTGGGAAGACCCACTATGCTGTTTCTCTTCCTCTCACACTCTCGTCAAAATAGTCTCCAATTTTTGTCAGACTGCCTGAACCCGGAAGGGACAGGGCTTGGGAAGTTTACAAGAGTGTCATCAGGAATTTTCTGCCTTCAGTCCTTTGGAGCTGTGTATGGAAGGATAAGTCGGTTAGGGACAGTGCCCCGTATTGTTCCATAGTGGCATTGATAGGTTACGTCTTATATACACATGAGTAACTTAGCATGTACAGTATATGTATATCATATAGATAGTACAGCATATAGTTTATTTTCTGTAGTGAAGTGATATGCTTACTGTACATTCTTTGTACATTGCCCTAGTGTTTGTGTCTGTCCTCTTAGCTCTTAGAATTAAGTTGTTTTTTTTTTTTTTTTTTTTAAACAAACGCATTTTAATTAAACTGTACCAATAAAACTCCTCAGAAATTACATTATAAATCCAAAGTAACATATTTGGTTAGGAGCCTCTACATTGTTGCGGGATTATCATATGATTATTTTCTATTGGAGAGGTTTCTTTGCTCTGAGCTAATTTCATCATGACACTAAAAGTAAGTGGCTATTTATTATCAAGTCCATTTAATTCTTTTCAGGATCAAGGAAATGCAATCTATCACTTCCAAACTTCTGGTTTGGATTGTTCTGGGGGTCTAGGGCTGGTGTCAAAGACAATTCAGCATTGTGCAGAAATGTTCTAAAGCATGGTCTTATGGTAAACAACTAATTAAAGTTATTTCTTGAGAACTAAAAATGGGACAATTTGAGAAGAAAGCATTAGCTTGTGGGAGACACTTAAATGGAAATGTCACATGTCCTAACTGTTACCCAAGTTAACTGTTTGTAGCCACAATACAAAATTCTCTGCCCTGACTTTGATCAATCCTCAACTAATGTGCTCAATATTGTGTGGCTTTCAGAAAGGCAGAACACACTCCCAGTCATAAATTTTGACTATAAAACTGAACTTTGTGTTAAGCAGTTGACAATGTATGGAGCTTCTTTCTCTACTTACCTTTCCTTAAACTTATTCTATTAATAGACAGTTTTCACAAGTCGTTACGGTACTACTACTATTCAACCTACAAGGATAAGCCCTAATATCTTTTTTGCCCTGGAGCAAGTAATTTAACAGGTCTCTAGTTAAGCTGTTAGTATAATATTGTTGAATACTGTGGCATGGATAAATAAAACCTAAAAGTACAAGAGACAATTTCTTATGACTTGATGTGCCACGTCAGCCCTCTCATCAAACCTTCCTCTACCTTTCTACACCTACCCTTTTTCCTTTCTCACCAATCAGATCTTGAGACCAATAAATAGAACAGGTTGCAGCTGGCTGAGAGGGTAACTGTTTTTGGTTTTCAGTTGTGAACAATAGAGGTCACTTTCACCCTGTTAAACCCAACAGACAGATACGCAGACACAGGGTAAAAGCATGAAGAAGATCTTTTAATTATTTTGTCTTTTAACAATAAATCAGCACAATTCTCTTTCCTCCATACCTCCCAGCAAGCATTGTCTACTATCTCCGACTATGGCTCGCCTGCTGAGTTCACAGCAGTCCTTTAAATAGTCCTTCTGCTCTTTTACTATATTATGAAAAGAAGGGCAAACACAGGCTCAAATGTTGGTGTACCAACCTTGTAATCCCATGACTTGCCAGCACTTCAGGGTCAGATGCACGACTTGAATTTTTCTCCAGCTATGGATGAGATTTAGCTCCTCCGGTACTCTTGCAGCATCCCCTGGCTGTACCCATAGCAACAAGTAGGGCTGTAGTACTAAACTACATGTCTCATAGTGCCCTGTGGGAATCCGGAGCACCACTGCAGTCTAGGGTGAGCTGCCATCTAGCGTTTTGGGGGAGTCAGTGTCCTTGAAAATCTGCCTTCCGCCATTCTTCCTTCTGGCTTTCTCTTATGCAGTGTTTTCAATGAAGAAAAACCTGCCTCACATAGGTATGTTGTTGCACATGGTAAGAGGGGTCAAGTGGCTTTTTTGCTCAACACTGGGCATTCAGTTCTGTGATTTTCCAAAATTCTGACAGGGGAATGGCTGACAATTGCATTTTCAAACTTCCATCATTAGCTATTTCAATTAATTCCACTTGTGACCTCAATTCAAGACAATTCTCTTCAATTCTGGACTCAAATGTATTTCTGATCCAGTTTAAATGATGATTGTCCAGGTCTGGGAAATAGTCGCTGAAGTATTACTTCAGGTGTGTCAGATGTGACAATATTATAGGCAGGACTATGTGTGTAGGCTCACTGGACTTTTCTAGCTCTTGGTGAAGGAACATTACAATATTTCCTTCATTTAGCTTTAGCTCCCAAAGTTTGATTTTTTGCATAAATATACAAACTTTATCTTGCAAATTAAGTATGCTGTGATCATGGCCCTGCATGTTCTGATTCAAGGTATTTAAAAGGTGAAATATGTTGGCAAAATATGTAAACTTCAGAACCCACGACTGGTTGTCAAAACAGCTAGCAAACTCAGATGAGAGAAATACATGCAGCTCTTCACGGAGATCAAACACTCATTGTAAAATCTGCCCCACGAGACAGTTGCTGGACCTCAGAATGCAGATGAAGGCTTTCAGAACTGGTGTCCATGACACTGCAAAGTTTAGAAAACAGGCTGTGTTTAAGGAGACTTGCTTTGATACTATTTACAACTTTAACAACATCTTGAAGCACTTGTTGCTAAAAGGGTGGAAGACGAATTACAACAAGAGCTTCTATATGAAGCATGCAGCGTGTATCCATGGCATTTGGAGCTCTGGCCTTTATTAACACTACGACTCTGTTACGCTTACCTGTCATGGCAGCTGCACCATCCTTACTGACGTCCACGCAGTAAGAAGAGTCATTTGAAAAACTGCCCTGACCTGTTGTCTTCCCCTGAATTTCTTTGCAGAAAAAAAGCTCCTCAACAAATATCTCCAATATATCTAGCGTTGACAATAAGCTGTGTTGCGTTAGCTGCACCTATGTTTTCATGTCAAATATCCGTCTACAACACAGTCTTTTCTGACAAAGGGACAGTGTCAATTTTATGGGCAGCTTCCTCACCAAGCAATTCCCAACCTGTATCTTTTGTCACTGGTAATATCAGTTCTTCTGCAACTGTGTGAGATTTCTTCACACGATACGATACAACACCAAATAAGACACAGTCAGTGCCCTCACTGAAACCATTGCTTGCTGTGTTAAAGTCATAAGCAGAGCTGCTTTCCTTTTGGGAAAAGATCAACATGTTTCCCACCATGAGATAAATACTTTTCTCTTAGATGTCTAAAGCTGTCTAAATTGAAAAGACATTTGTTTGACAGAATTTCCTGACAAAGAATGTATTTGAGGTAACTAAGTCCATCTTTTTTTTAGCCAGCACAAATCTGAACTCTTTGTATGAAGCTTCATACTTTCTAGATTAAGATTTTGCTTAAGAATATGACTCATTTGATCAATTTAAAGCAGAACTACAATATGGGTTTTCTATGGAATGTTTCCTTTTTAAAAATGGTCCATCAATATTGTCTAGCTTGCTGTGAATTGCTTTAATGCCACAATGCAATGTCTCTACTGTATCCTTTGAAGTAGCATTTGAAAAATGTGTTTATTAATAGGCATAAATGGCAAGCAAAGTGACAATGATATTATTAAAATACAAGGTGAACTAGAAAAGTGCTTTATTATTTACAACTTTTTAAATAGCGTGATGCTATCATATCAATATGGACTAAAATCCCTGAGGAATGCTTCCAGCAACTTGTTGAATCTATACCACAAAGAATTATGGCGGTTCTGAGGGCAAAAGGGGGTCCAACCCAGTACTAGCAAGGTGTATCCAATAAAGTGGCCTGTGAGTGTATATATCTTATAATATTTACAATTTCCAAGAAAAAACACAGATGGCCGTATGCTTAAAATGTTTAAGATAAACGAATGAGTTTAGAAAAAAAAAAAGTCCTACCAGTAAATATTATTTAGTACCTTCAATAACAAATCAACAGTTACATAGGAAACCTTTGTTGTATCCAAAGAACTCTTTTGTATAAGGCTTCATTTTATATTTTGTAAAAGTTGAACAACTGAACATGTTATTGAGTTAACTATAATGCAGAATTTCATGACAATTGCTTTTTAATATAACTATATTAAATATAACTACTGATCCTGAACACTTACAGTGGGCTTTTACTGGTTTTCATTTTCATAATGAAATTCTACTTATTTTAGGATTTTGACCACCTATGATACAAGTTTTATTACTTTGGTTTTTGTTCTTCAAATCTATTTCCTTTAAATATTTTAGATATTTTAGCATCATTGATACTGTAAAGTTATACTTTTTTAGAATTTGGAATCATTAGTAATGTACTCGTCTACATTCAACAAAATATTTCAGCAAGTGAATCACTCTAACTCTATATAAAAATTATAACAATATAGATAGAGAGAGATGTGGGTGTCTGGCAATATTTTAAAATTAACTGAAGCTTTAATAAAACATAGGCACAACAGATACAGTGTTGTAAGGTGGGACAGAAATGCACATTTGTCATTTTAACTACTTGTTTTCAAGGTGGTTGTAAAGTACAGTATTATAATGTTTCTTCCAATCCATGTTACAATAATGTCCTTTGCATTACAGTATTTTTAATCCATGGAAACATTCCCAATCATCTTAGTAAACTTAACACAAAGAAATCTGTTTACTACTACACATTAATCACTGTAAGTCATAATTTAAATTCTATTAATTCAAAATAGACAATTCTCCTGCTCTGGACTAGTACCTCATCATTGATCAGTTCATGACTCACACTCAAAGGGATAGGGTCTGGTCTCCTCCACCCCTGAGTGGAATGTTAACAAGAAACACTGTTTGCGAGCTGGTTAAGATCTAGAATGCTTTCCAAAATTTTGAAAAATAATTTTAGAGTATTAGTAATTATCACACTGAAAATGATCAGTGAAATAATTAAGGCTCAAGCAGATCGTGTCAGAGGAAGTGCACCAAGTATTAAACCCAAAGTTAAACATTTAGATACATGAATACTGTGTATTCCATCCATCCATATTCCAACCCGTTGAATCCGAACACAGGGTCACGGGGGTCAGCTGGAGCCAATCCCAGCCAACACAGGGCGCAATGCAGGAACCAACCCACCGCAGGACACACACATCCACACCAAGCACACACTAGGGACAATTTAGAATCGCCAATCCACCTAACCTGCATGTCTTTGGACTGTGGGAGGAAACCAGAGTACCCGGAGGAAACCCACGCAGACACGGGGAGAACATGCAAACTCCACGCAGGGAGGACCTGGGAAGTGAACCCGGGTCTCCTAACTGCGAGGCAGCAGCGCTACCACTGCGCCACTGTGCCGCCCTACTGTGTATTCATTTAGCATTATTAAAAAAGTAGTAGTAGTAGTAACTTGCCTTTGTAACTCACATACATGTTTCTTTAAAGATTAATTTCATGGGAATAATGGGATTCAGCTGCTGGCTGTCAAAATAATTATGCAACTGTAAAGCAAGAATGGAGCTCAGCTTTGAAATTTATGGTTTGTGCCAAACTCATCTGATTCATTATATGTTTTTGCATGCTGTGTTTCTGAGAGCATTATTTTTTTCACCTCAAGGGATTTGCCTAAGTATGCAAGTGTCTGAATTACTAATGAGTGCCAAACTAGAAATACCTTTACAGATCTGAGATAATTTAAAGGCATTTCAAGGCAAACTTGTGGAAAAGATGTAAAGATTAATCGATACCAGTGAAGTGGATGAACTGCCTATCAATAAATGTGATTTGATATAAAAAGTTAGCAGAAGTTCATAAGAGGCTATAGCATGCAAGGTGGCTGTGCAACTTATGTCTAATCCAGTATGCCAGTGCTTTGTGAGATTTTTACTTGATTATTTGGCTAGTAAAAATGTTCAACACTAAGGTGGCTTCAGTTCCACTTATCTTACCTTATACATCAGTACATACAAAAATAACATGAGCTGTAGATGTAATAATGTTACATTCAGGACAGGTCAGGTTAGGTTGGGGAGCATGCACTGGTACAGTGCGTTGCCACACCCACCACACAACAAAACACTTGGGATCCTGGTTGGCAACCCCCCCCAGGCAGACATGCGGTCCACTCCCACCTTCCAGAAATGACCCTCTATCTGCAGCAGCTAGATGTTACATGGACGTCCCCTTGGCCTGGTTCAGCCACTCAGGTCCTCAGCGCTGAGGATCTTGTGAACCGGATCACCCTCGGGGAATCGCGCTATATGGTCGTAGTGCTGTAGCTGATGCCCCCTCACAATGTAGGTAATGTGCCTCATTTGGATCTCAATGAGTAACCGCTCATTCAGCACAGCAATACCTAAGGATTCTTTGAAGAGCCACAGTACCAAAGGAGTCCAGTCTTCGTCTCAGGTCACTGGATAACATCTATGTCTTGCAACCTTATAGCAAGACAGGAAGCACCAGGACTCTAAAGACGGACCTTCATTTGTTTGCATAGATATCGGGAGCACCAAACACCCCTTTCCAGCGACCTCATGACCCCTCTTGCTCTCCCAATTCATCTACTAACTTCATAGGAACACTCACCAGAGACATGAATGTCACTGCTAAGGTAAGTAAACCTCTCGACAAGGTCGACACTCCCTCCGCAGACAGACATACTGCTGATGGCTAAGCTCAAGAGTCATTAAAGTACAGGATCTTGGTTTTTATCCAGGACATTTGCAAGCCCAGACACTCAGACTCCTCGCTCAGTCTCTCGAGAGCCCCTTTCAGAGCATTCATTGAAGATCACAGTATCATTGACAAAGTCAAGATCAGTGAATCTTTCTTCACCAACAGATGCCCCACAGCCGCTAGACCCCATAACCTTGCCCAACACCCAGTCCATGCAAGCACTGAACAGAGTAGAAGCAAGAACGACCGCCGGAAACAACTGGGAAAAATGCAGAGGTTCTGCCTTCACCCTGCACAGCACTAACAGTACCAGTGTACAGGCCAGACATGGTATCCAGCAACCTTGAGGAGATCCTGTGAAGTTTTAGGATGTCCCACAGGGCAGCTTGATCAACTGAGTCGAATGCTTTACAAAAATCAACAAAGGCTGCAAAGAAACTCTGCTGATATTCACGTTTGGGCTCCATGAGAACCCACAGTGCTTAGGATGCGGCCGATGGTAGACTTCTTAGGCGTAAAACCAGACTGCTCTGGACGCTGATAGGTGAGCAAGTGATCATGGATCCTACTGAGGACGACCCTAGCAAGGGCACCGAGAGTTGTGTTATCCCCCTGTAGTTGCCACAATCCAGGTGATCTCCCTTCCCATTCCAGATAGGGACAAGAAGTCCTGTTTTCCAGTCAGTAAGGATTACACCAGTCTCCCAAATGGAAGCAAAGATTGCTTGCAATGTCAGGAGAACAGCCTTACCACCCCCTGGAGAAGTTCACCTTGGATACTACAGATCCCTGAAGCCTTCCCTACCCTAAGCTGGTTCTCCACTTGTGCAATTTCAGTGAGATCGGGTGATTCACAGCTAATTGGAGGACCAGCCTCAAGAACCGTGAACCCAGAGATATCCAATGTCCTAGCCAGAAGATCAGCTTTAAACAGCTGCTCAAAGTAGCCAGCCCAGCAGGTATCAAGTGCTGTGTCATCCGTAAGTACTGTTACATTGAAGAATTTGAAATAGTTATTTAATTATCATGTAAAACATGTATTCAAAATAACTATACATAAAGATCAATAAATAAATGACCATGTACAATTGTAAAATAGTCCACATAAATATTGCTAGTAATTGTTAAAATAGTCCCAGCAGTTTTGTAAAGTGTTGAGGAACCACAATTACTGATGCTTTAGAGTTTATTCTAAATGAACACATGAAGGCTCAGTATAGTTTACATTAAAGTCAATCAAGACCTGTTCTGCTTGCTTAAGTTTCAAACCAGTTCACCAATTTCTACACTCTAATGTAAAGTATCTATATTGATTACATTTTTCACAAATGTGAAGAAGAGGGAGCAGTATTTCCTTGGCTCTCTTTGTTTCTGCAGTGTAATTAATGATATAGCCATTAAGTAATCCAGTCATAAAATAAACCAATACAATAACCCTTTCTGTGTTTTTTTCTCTTTTGTTTAAAGAAGTTGTGTCATGAGAAGTAGTAGCCAACAGCACATTATTAGCTGAACTATGAAGTGCGACGAAGAAAGAATCTCTCACCACCCAACAAGAGTTGAGTGTGAATTTACATGGCATTAATACAAGCTAACAGCAGATTCAAAGTGATCAAAAGGAAGCACCTATTTTCAATGGAAAAAAAAAATGAAAGGGGAATGCTATGTCTTAGCCCCCCCGACACTGAACCTCAGTTGAAACTAGTAAATAATACAGACAGCAGGATTAATCAAAACATGGTAAAAAGTAGCCTTGTGTAAAGTATTGTAGGAGGACTTTTTTTCTTTCTGTCAAAATGAGTGTTTCTCTTCTACTTTCAGTACCCTATTGACCTTAATTAGTTATTTTCATATACATTGCATAGTGAATAAGCTTTCTTCCGAGGATTAAAGAATAAGTGCCATAGGAGCAATTTCATACTTGGCCTCCTGAGACCCTAGCTGCAAAAGGCAGTCTGTCAGAATTAATCTTGTTTGCTGTACTGTTAAGCTTTTAGGTTTTCAAAGATGTTAAGTAGAAATAAACTGCTGATTTCTGGGCCATATTGAATGAAAATGATTAATTCTTGGTCAGTATTGTCTAATTTCTTTTTACCTTTAGAATTGTACCAGGAAATGACAAATTAATTAAAGTTAATTTTCACATTTCAAAACACCTTGCCCTCTTGGGAGAGATTGCATCTGACAATTTTCTCATTTGTGTTTTACACATTTACTTCAGAGTGCAAATATTTATTTAGACCACGCTTAAGTGATTACCTCATATATTTAGCAGCAGAGAAAGACTTGGCGGGGCACTCCGTTATGTTAATAGTTGGTGGCATCAATGGCTAAAGTTTCATCCCGTACATTCACAATCAGCCACTTCCATGTATATATTTCTCAATATAGTCTCCAATCCACAATGTTGCCTAAATGTTTACTTTTGATATTTTTATAGCATTATCATTATACTGTTAAATAAGTCCTGTGCCAGGATGCTATTTTCTTTACTTTTTTCTAAATTTGGCTCTACCTTCATGATTGGAATATATTGTACTACTAAATTATAACAATCATAATGATTACATTATGTGTACAAAAAAAAAAGATAATGCATTGTTTCCTAATACTTCTTAAAGTTGATACTTGGATATATATTTATGGTTCAAGACATACCCCTTGTCTGTAGCATTTTAATCATTAATCATTTATATTTTATATGTAAATAAAATTTTAATTTGACAAAAAATGCCTTGCAAAGTACCTCAGTCAGTGCTTAGCAAGACAGGTGATTATGAATTAGCTACAACAACAACAACAACATTTATTTATATAGCACATTTTCATACAAATAAATGTAGCTCAAAGTGCTTTACATAATGAAGAATAGAAAAATAAGAGACACATTAAGAAAATAAAATAAGTCAACATTAATTAACATAGAATAAGTGTAAGGTCCAATGGCCAGGGGGGACAGAAAAAACAAAAAAAAACTCCAGACGGCCAGAGAAAAAAAATAAAATCTGCAGGGATTCCAGGCCATGAGACCGCCCAGTCCCCTCTGGGCAATCTACCTAACATAAATGAAACAGTCCTCTTTGTATTTATGGTTTTCACGGAAGGACTTGATGATGATGATGATCACGTGGACTTCTGGCTTTTAGTCCATCAATGCTGGGACATCATGGTGCTTTGAGTAAGTTGGTGGTGGCGCAGGCCGCCACCACAGAAAAACCGGAAAAAGAAACAGAAGAGAGAGTAGGGGTCAGTACGGATTTTAGTGCCACCATGAATAGTTATTATAATGAATTGAACATACAGAGTATCAGGATTAAGATAAAGTGAAGTTATGAAAAGGCCATGTTAAAGTAATGTGTTTTCAGCAGAGTTTTAAAGTGCTCCACTGTATTAGCCTGGCGAATTCCTATTGGCAGGCTATTCCAGATTTTAGGTGCATAGCAGCAGAAGGCCGCCTCACCACTTCTTTTAAGTTTAGCTTTTGGAATTGTAAGGAGACACTCATTTGATGATCTAAGATTACGATTTGGAATATAGGGTGTCAGACATTCCGATATATAAGATGGAGCGA
>JANRMT010027041.1:120723711-120743074 GCA_026402145.1 Polypterus bichir lapradei | reverse complement strand
TGTGTGTGTGTGTATATATGTGTATATGTGTATATGTATAGATATGTATATATATATGTTTATATGTGTGTGCATATATATATATATATATATATATTTTTATATATATATATTTTTATATATATATATGTGACAGCAACACTCATCACTCACAACAGTGACAAAACAATTTCATTTACAATCATGTTATGTTATTTTCAAAATGTTTCATTTTCTTTTTCATTACTTCTTTAACACACTACTTCTCCGCTGCGAAGCGCGGGTATTTTGCTAGTGTATATATATATATATATATATATATATATATATATATATATTAGCATGCTGAACACATGCTAAGGAGATGCGTACGGATTAGCTGCTGGCTTGTAGCTGGTGCTACAGAGTTGCGTGTTCTGCATATCTTGCTGCATGTTGATCACTTAAAAGCCTGTACAAAAGCTGCTGCTGTCGTGCTGCTCGGCGATCAATTAAAAACCTGTATGGTGGCTGCTGCTGCCTTGCTGCGTGATCTACAGGTTGCGATGCACAACGATCATTTAAAAGTCTGTACAGCAGCTGTCCTTTTGTCTCACGGGACGTTAAAGTATCTCTGAGAAATTGTAAGTAGGGCGTGATGTGCAAGTAGACTCGGGGGACTTCAAAGTGTCTCTCTGAGATGATCACGTCTCGACCCAAGATTATTTTATATAGTAGATAGGTATATATATATTTTTAACCAAACTTAGTTTTCTAATTTCTATATTGTTCCTAAAGCACAGAACTTGGGAAATAACACATCACTTAATTAGCCCAGGAGTCCAATTAAAAACAGAAGCTGCTTGGAAGAAAAACCAGCAGCAACGGGGGGGGGGGCACAGGACCGAGGTTAGGAAACACTGCTTTAAGGGATATTGTCAAGAAATATGGACTCCCCCTTTTATTCAGTTAATGCTGCTGATCCTGGGGTAAAATAAACTTTGATGTTTAACTGAGCTATAAACATCTAACTAACATATGGAGAATTTTGACAATTCCCAGGAGGACAAAAATACAACTGGCCAGAGACCTGCAGATGGAGCTCAAGCTAAGTATCAGAAAACAGATTAAAGCACTAAAAACAACATTGTGGATAGATTTGAATTAAAAAATGTATCACTTTAAAGGTGTGAAATTACAATTAAGTTTCAATAGACTGAAAAAGATTAATTACATTTAAAAGTTTGCAGCTGTCCTGATAATATGGCACAAATTCTGCTTAGGGCCACTGACCTCAAATTGCATTTTTGCAAAGAGATGATTTTGATTCAGGAAAGAAAAGTTAACTTTCAAAAGAAATTGTTTTTTTGTTTAAAAAGTGAATGTGTTAACCATTGAAGTTGGCTGGAGCTTTCTGCTAAACCTAAAATGTTTAAGAGCTGAGAATGTCTCAGTGAGAGGGTAAATCAATAACATGGGGGAGGTGATTTTAGGAAAAAAGGATTTTTTTTAGATAGCTGGCATCAAACATATGCAACCATAAAATGCAAAAACTGCAGTTTAGTGAGCTGCCAGGCTTGATTCCAAGATGGCAATCTAGGACACCTGTAAAATGTTTAATTATATATAGTGTTGTGCCAATATGTTTTATTGTCTTATTTCATGAGATATAATTTACCGCTGTTCCTTAACATAAACATTCAGTCTTGTTTTTCTGATGTCATTACAAGTGGGTAATGTTTTGAGTGCTTAAATAAATGCATTACACAACTAAGTCTTACCTGTCTATTGGGCAGTTGGAAGCAGATCTAAAAATCTTGGGCATCGCATTGTAGGGGCTGACAAATGCTAACAGCCTCTGCAGTATTTATACTTTGCAAGAGGTTTAGGCAGGCAACTGTATAATCTACTGCATGTGACCCATAGTCGGTGGCGTAGCTAGAGTTCGTGCTGCTCGGGGCAGGGCGGGGCTTCAATTTGCTGCCCTCCAACACATCTGAATATGTTAACCTATTTAAATAGAAATTTGAAATGACACATAGCGAAAAATTAAGATAAATTTTGCATAGATGTATTCATATATAAACAGCAGTAATTTTTCACATATAGTTATTAATAAGCTTCAACTAGACAAGAATATAGTATAGATTCACTGATAAGCCATGTTCTAATTATTAGATTAATATAATTACTCTGCAAAAACCAGAACCAGTGTAGTGTATAAGTGATAGGTGGGGATGTTTTCTGTGCAGAACAAGAATGCATTTGGATTGATAACGAAACAAAATTATAAATTGCAAATTAGTTGTTTATCTTCCTAGAAATTATTATTGGTGTAATGTTGATTATTTTTGTTATTGCTTCATAAATTTCAACTGCTGTGTCTGATGCCATCACAGATGGACAGTCTGAAAATTATTTTTGAAGCATTTGTGGATAAAAATCAGAGAATTTAACTTTTTTCATTCATGAGTGGTATTTTTCCGAACCCTGCCTGCTTACACACAAATTGTACTGAGCCATTTGGCTAATAATGCCGCCCCCAAAAATATGCCACTCCCCTCCGCACGCCCCTAGCTACGCCACTGCCCATAGCACATGAGGCTGTGTCCCTCTGGAGACTGGCGTTGGTAACCTGTCTTAAAGATACACAGAAACCTGTATTTTCCAGCCCTATGTAACTTTAAGGGACAGATGAGTTGAATTTTTAATTTTAGTTTCTGAATTTCTACAGCCTCTGGCACAATATCTCCTGGGATACCATGTCATTTACTGAGTACATATTTATATCGGTATCCATTTTCTCTTAAGAAGCAAAATTAACATAGTTGTTCTACTTCTTTAATTGTGAAAACAGCAGGGGAAGAGAGTGTGCTTGAAATGAGTCAGTAGAGGTAAATGATGACAAAATTTGGGGTGAAGATTTTTTATTTCCTCTTTTTTTTGGCATTTACCCCACCCTAAAGAGTGCCTAGTTCCTTGTACTGTACATAGTCGGTGTAATTTAAAGAAATAAAACTACATGACATGAATCAAATTTTATGGTCCCAGATTTCATACTCTTCTATTTATTATTATATCCTAAAGCTAATGCTATCACAATGTTAAGACTATGAGGGCAAAAATCTTCCTTCCTTGACGCATAGTATACAAACTGCTATAACTTTCAGTAATTTTTTTTTTGCTGGTGTTTTTATTGCTGCTTGCGATATTGGTGCTCAGACTATGACACCTCATACCTTCAGTGTTGAAGAAAATGCCTTTAAATGCTTTATGTCTTATCTGAATTCTCATTTTTCTATAAATATGACAATCTGCTTTCTTTTGGGTTATTTGCACAACTCTGTTACAAGGAGGAGCAAAATAAGACTTGTACAGGCAACAATTATCTATCTCTGATTGCTGTATTTTTATCTAAGATCTAAATATCTGATTTTTATTTATTTATTGCTTAATTTATTTTTGTTTTTTTAAAAGCTTCTGTCTGTAAATTACTGTTTGCTGTCAAGCATTTACTAAATTGGATGTGACACATAGAGCTGAATTTAATCCATATAGTTTTTTCCTGGAGTCTTTAGCATCACAGCACTCATTACTAGTAATGTGCTGAATTCTGTCATATATTCTCATAAATATGACAATTGTGTAAAATACAGCAGTCGGTGGTGCATACACAACATTAAAAGACCTTGAAGTCCTAGTCTACTGGCCAGTCTGCACAATGAAGAGAAGTGACTCAAAAGGCCATAGATTCGGAGTAAAGGTGAACTTTACTCTTTTAAATGGGAAATTCAGTTGGGTATATGTTACAGCTGTTTGGGGCAGGGGAAGCTATTAGTCAAATGTTTGTCAGATTCTGCTGAATACTAGAACAGAACAAAACACGAACAAGATTATTTGGTAGTGCTAAACCTTTGTTAGAACAAGAACTGCAAGTGCCTGTTGAACACACATTTATCAGCTTCATTTATTCTGCTGAATGGTTCAGTTGTGTATTTAATTATATTATGAGTATGGTTGTTTACTGCAACGCAAATCAGAGCAGAATGGGCAGAATATTCTTCAAAACAGTCCTAGAGCATCTATGGATTACAATATCTGATAGTGAGGGCATTCAGTCCATGTAAAAGAATTGTTTTTGTTGAAATTCCCTAACGATAGTTAAAGCCCAATCAGAAAGGTTTCAGCTGATAATCAGCTTGGTTTCCAAAATGTTCCCCCATAAAGTCTTTGATCATCTGTTTAGTTTACTTTTCTTTGTGAAAATGATCAGAGCCCCATTTAGTAATCTTTGATGTCTCACATGTATATGTGTAATGTCTATAAAACTTCTTTGGTTTATTACCTATAATCCTTGACAGAGTTTCTTTGTATAAGTATAAAGACTATTTTGGTTTGTCTATATGCTGCCTTCTATTCTTTAATCATCTTCTTTCTGATAGCCTCCACTGCACTTTTATTTTTTGATTAAACAGTTCTTTTAATTTAGGTTTTAATCCAGAGTTTGCTAAGGTAAATTGGATTATATACAGTGCATATAAAAAGTATTAACCCTCTTAGAAGCTTTTACATTTTGTTATTATACAACATTGAATCACAGTAGGCATAATTTGGCGTTGTTGACACTGATCAATAGAAAAAGACATTTTAATGTCCAAGTGAAAACATCTCTTCAATGTGGTCTAAATACAAAAATAAAACACAAAATAATTGATAACATATGTATTCACTCCTTTAACACTAGAATTACCAGAGCCTACAAAAAACACATAAATCCGGCCCACCTTAAATCCCTTTGCACCTCTCCACTGCCTCTTTTTGTCTTGTAAATGTATTGATAAGCCCAAACAGCCTGCTATACCATCCCCCAACCCCCTCAGAATGGGCAAGAAGTTCTCCCAGTTACTGCCTTGATTGATTATCTGGGAGTGAGCTACCTAGAATTGTAAGGAGAAATAATTTGATGTGCGTTTTGTGTCTACAACAATCTATGCAAACACATCGTTAAAACAAAAATGTGTTTCATCCATCCATCCATCATCCAACCCGCTATATCCCAAATACAGGGTCACAGGGGTCTGCTGGAGTCAATCTCAGCCAACACAGGGTGCAAGGCAGGAAGCAAACCCCGGGCAGTGTACCAGCCCACGGCAGACGTGTTTCATGTTTTAGTAATAAATGACAAAATGAAGACATGAACTGTATAATTTGTGAAGGCTGATGGCCAAATATCAAATAAACACTTTCACAAAAGTGGCAAGTACAATACGACAGCTTCCGTGGTGCAGCGGTAAGATCTGCTGACTTATAATACAGAGGTCGTGAGTTTGAAACCAGCTCCCCAGCAAATTTACCATTTTCAGTAGTGAGCTGCTCTTATTGTTAATATTATATAATAAAAACGTACATTGGATTTGTTTCTGTAACAGCTGGTGTAAATTTATAGTACTTGTAAAAGTTAGCGTTTTTTTCACTTTTATTCTCCCAGTCGTGATCACGATACAACACCCACTCCCCGTTCCAGAGGTGATTCTGGCTGTGGCTGCCAGTTTGCCAAGAATTTGCGGCCAGGCTGTCTTTGCATGGCTGGGACATGGTTGCAGTGCATTGCAATCTGGTTTCTACCTCTTATCATTGTTAAGTGGCAGTCCTCCCTGGCGAACATTGTCAGTACGATTAGCTGTGGACCAATCAGCTGAAGCTGGAACCTCACAATCACTTGTTTTCAATCACTTGTATCAAAATCTGAGTCTGACAAGTCATAGTCCACTTCAGAGATAATAATAGGCAAAAAATCGTCCATGGAGTATTTTGTTTGATGCATTCACTTTGATCTCTCGCCAGATGTCAGTGTCATTTTTGACGCTGCAACGAGAGTCCAATTAAAACATAAAGGTAGGTGTGGGAATTGACTAGTTTTCAATCCTATTTTTTTGTAAAAATTGATCAATTTGTATGGAATGATTACAATAAAATTAATAAAATTTTATAAAAAATTAAAAAAAAGCATAATGGTTGGTTTTGTCGCAGTTTACAATCAATTATCATCGTCAACTCCTCCTTTTGACAAAAGTCGACATCAGCCCTGAAAGAGTTAAAGGAGTTGATCTGTTTTGTCTTAGGCAATAGAGAACAAATTAAAACTATTTTAAAATTATGAAGAGAATGGGCAAAATTATTTTTCTTAGTTGGAAGCTAGTTAAGATATGTTTTGGTCAAATGCTTATAAATGTTTCTTTATATCCAGCTCAGTAGGTTCATGCATTAAATTACTGTATCAATTTGAAAGCAGCACCTTGACAACTCCTAAATTAAGACTCCATGATATTTTGAACAGATAATAAATATCGGAATTGTCCGTTTTCAGATTATTCTATATGAAGAGTTTAGAGCCAGATTTATCAGTCCCCATACATTTTCAGAGCTTGCTTGTTTTCATTAAAGTGTCACAAGGAGCTTGAGCTACCCTGGCAGCATTAAGTACAAAGGAGGAACCAGTCCAGAATGCAACACAGACCCATTACAGGTCTCGCGCTTGCCCCCATTCACATATATTGGTCAAATTTAGCTTCCAGTCAACCTAAAGTTACATGGTGTGACAGGAATTTTGGGGAAAATGCATACGTTAACACAATAGCTGGGCAAAGATTTCAACACAGATCTCTTGAGCTGTAATTAAGGAGCTCCTGTGTGCTTTTGTCACAAAATAAATGCCCTTTAAAAGTACTGATTATCAGGTTGGAGAGAATATGCTTCTGTTTTGGAGGAGAGCATACCTTAAAATGAGCAATCCAGAAGGGAAGAAAATGCCTCATCTTGTAGAGATTTGGCTTTTTGCCAAAACAACAATTCATTCTGTGGAAGCTGCCCAGCATAAATTAATTAATTGACAAGTTCACACAAGTCAACTAAACAACTAAAGCATGCCATCTGCTCATAATGGTGTTAAAAAGCTACCATTCTACCTGGTAGCAAAGCTGCAATTAGCTGTATATTGCTGAAGGCATGAGACATATGCTGTACATAGATATTGATGAGGGTTACTGAGTGATAACAGAGATTGGAGCTATGATGAGTGGAGAATTTGGCTGTGTGTAATCATGGTGAAGGACATATTGTTTGTAAATTAATAAAGGGTAAGCAAAAGGCAGTTTGTCAAAGCACAAAGAGGAAGGTAAAAATAGTCCAACATATCCAAAAAGCTGGACTGGTGGAGACTGGTGGTCCTAAGATCCATTTTTCATTTCAGTAGGATGATCATACTGCTAAAATAAAGTCAATGGGTAAGTGAGGTTATACACTATTTGAAATTGGAAAAAATCAAATTTGCACTTAGAGGATCTGTACAAAACATTTTCAAAACCGGGATGGATCTAATTAATAACATTTTAGAATAAGCATTTAAATTGAGGAAGAGGATTCGCTTCTCTCTTTTTTATTATATTTATTTTTATTCATTTATTAATGTATCTATTTACTTATTTTTACTAGCTTAAAATTTTGCTCTGCTGGCCTAGCTGTCTTTCTCAGGGGTTCAGCATGGTACAACAGAAAGTTCTTGTTGTCTTTGATCATCTTGGACACTGTTAGACCCTCAGGCTTTCTACTAATTTTCTTTTTTCTTTTTTTTTCTCGTTTTGTTTTGAGATCTTATTGATTATTTTTATATAAGATTCTTCATATCATTATGCTGTAGCCACGTAATAGACCACTATAAAAATAACATTATACAAGGCTAGGTCCTTTCTGTTCAGATAAACTAATATTTTTGTTATACTTTCACACCACCCTGCTTAACATAAAGCAGATTTAGATAATGAACTGATCATCTTAACAAATTAATACAAATCACATTCTGCCCATTATGCATGTACAGGGTGGTTCAGATCTAATTATGCAGATCCAGATCGTCTGGATGACTTTGATTTATGTGGGGACGATTCTAATTCGGCACGAAGATGATTCTTCATGTCATCAGTTTGCACACTTCTCGATGGTCTAGGATTTTTCGGGTGATTTTCTATGTAATAAACTTAAGTTATAGCGTAATGAAAATTGCATAATTAGATCTGGACCACCCTATATTACATACCCCATCTAACTGGCATATTGAAGTAAAAGTACAAACAGGAAAGAGCATGACTGGAAAAGAATACTGTAAAAGAGAGTATGGTACATGTTGTGAACAAGCTGAAGTAAAGAGTGTTAGCTGTATGTATATTAATGGCAGAAGCACAGAGGAGATTATGTAATAATTTACCAGTTGCAGAAAACTAATCTAAGACGAATGGGTGGAAACAACAACAAAAAAAAAAATCTAGTTAATGTAAAACTGGACAACCAACTAGGCAAAGACATCAGCAGTGCAAAGTCAGTCATCTAGCTGGTGGTGACAGCCTGAACATACGTACGGTACATACTTACTGGAAACAAAATAGATAATGATAAACTCTGCACTAAACACATGATCAATCTGTTCCATAGTTCGAAATGGTAGAATTTCAAATTATGTCAAACCATCAGTTGAACTAAAATGCAAAGGTATCCAACACTGAGGCTATCTTGGGTGATGATGAAGTATCCAACCTATTGCTACATGTCAGCATTAATAAAGTCATTTTGCAGAAATGTGAGGTATTAAAAAGGAACTTCAAATCTTTATGCAACAAAGCTAATAAATATGCCAGAGCTTAATTGTGTCTGGCCGTTTACCAACATTATACAGATCAGTTGTAGTGTTCAGCAGATTGTTTTCCCTTTGCTGTTGGTTAGATACTTAGAGTACAAATAAAACTATAGCATTTGTTAATAATTGGGATAGATTTTGGGAAAGGCCCTACAAAAGTAATGAAAAGCTCAATAGCTGTTCTAGCAACACCCATTCTTAGCATTATAAATTGTTTATTACTGAATGGCACAGTTGCTGATGCTCTAAAACTATCAAACAAAAACATCAGAACTAGATCTATATATGCTTAATAATTATAGACTTATTTCTAAAATACTTGAAAAAGTAGTCTCCAAATGGCTTTAGTCCCAATTTACAAATCACAGGTTTATTTAAGAAATTACATATTGGGTTGCACACTAGTCACAGTACAGTAATTATGTTGTTAGATTTAAATGCAGCTCTATTCTGTTACATAGGCTTGAAAATTACATTGGGTTCTCTTTGGATAGTTTAGTTCATATTTATTAAATCAACTTTAATTTGTACAAAAATGTTTTGACAAAGCTTCATCATTACATGCTAAAGTTAGATACTGTGTCCTGCTGGGCTTAGTACATGAACCTTTACTGTTTTCATTTACATGCTTCCATTGAGAACTCAATTAGAAAATTATTTTCATTCCTATGCAGAAGATACCCACAATCTTTTTTTTTTAGATCAAGTGATGCTTCTCTGATAATGTCCTTAATTGTGTTGGATGGATGATATCTAATTGTCTCTGAATAAAAAAATACCAAAATGTTATGAATGATGCAAAAAAAAAAAAAAAATGTTATGAGTGATGCCGACAGCAACAATATTCTCAAATACCTCAGCAGGTCTAAATGCAATTTGTGTTTGACACTAATACATCTCTTAAAACACACACTGTGAAACTATCTAAAACCTGTTTTACCAATATGAAAAATACTGTAAAAGTAAGATAGCTTCTAAATATGGAGGATACTGAAGAATTATTCATGACACCATTTCTAGTAGAGATGAATGACGTAATACAATACATTTAAAGGTACTTACACACCAACAGAAACTTACTACTAATATTTCATACAGGGTCTCATAATAGGAGTGTTTGCATTTTCATTCATGCTAATATAGTTAATCGTTTTATCATGATCAAAGCTGACATGGAAAACGTTAAGTTCATCTGAGACAGAAAATGTGGATGTAATTAGACTGGCATTTAGTTTGTATATAAGTATCTGTAAACCCTGTTTATGTACTTTATAGGACTTCTGCTGTACCTGTTTTGCATCTTTGCTTCCCTGAGCATGTACCTGCATTTCTTATGTGTTTCAATGTCACCAACGTGAAATACATTGCTGAAAATCTTTTTCTTTCCTTCACTTCTTACCTGTTTAGTGTTGCACTGAACCACTTTTCCCCCTCCTCATTTCAGTCTCTACTGAGTGGTGATCCATCTCCCCTCTGTGAGGGTGTTTGCAGCATCCCTGATTAAGCAGGTGACATGATGCTGGAAATATAGTTTGCATTTACTGTAATGAAGTACCCAGCAACATAAAATAATCAGGTAGGATGAAAACATGTTGCATATATGCTGACATGTAAACAGCAATCAGAAAAAAATCACTGAAGATCTTCATTAGAAGTAAAACAGATGACAGATAATTACCCAAATTAGACACACCGTTTCTGAGGTGATTTCAACATCCGCGTGCATTGTTTACCATAACATAATAGCCACCCCCTTTACTTTGGTTTATGAATCAGTCAAGTCCATTTGGTAGATGAAAGAATAATCTAGTTTGTTTTAGCATCCATATGTCTTAGTGGTTAGCCGTGATTCGAAGAAACCAAAAACACAGCAGTTTCAGACATCTTTTTAAAGCCAGTCTTACTCTAATGTCTAGTTTATTCTGTAGCTGAAAGATGGCCAGATAAATGCTGACCAGATGAGTTGGTTGCTGGTGCTTTCTGTCCTCACCTTGGAAGCCCCTCTTTCATTCTGTTTCCTCATTCTCTTTAGTCTTTGATACAGATACAGTACTGATTTTTATGACTAACACTTCATTAGCCTTTTCTCCAGGTTTATCATACCAGAGGCGTCTTTTAAGCAATATTTGCTCAGACTCTGTTGTGCTCAAGAGACTGAGCTGCTCTGAAGTTCTTTTTTAATAGAGAGAGATATATCAAAGGTGCTCCTGCATAATTCTGTTATGTAAAGCTTCCTTCTATGCATAGTGCATGATAGAACACCAAAAATTATTTAAGGACTTCCCAAAAGGTTGTACCTGAATTCTGCTGATTAGAGTTTCTTAAAACATAAAGGTCAATATTTGAATATAAATATTTATTAATACTACCAATAGCCATGAAATGAATTGCCAGTTTCTCCACAGATTAAAGAATATGCAATCTTGAGTTCCAGGATAAATGGAGAACAGTCATGAATTACAATCTCACCAAAGCTGCATGATTTGACAAAGGGGAGCAGGTTATTAGGTTCTTTAAAGAAATGCAGAGTTACTGAAAAGGTTTTGGAAGTGTTATCAACACTGAAAGGTTTAATATGTTGACAATATTTGTGGCATTCTTTGTTAGTTGTTGAGTCTGTCAGTAGAAAGTGCCTCTACTGTGTGTGTATATATATTTTATTGTAAACTAGAGGGCACTGTTGCTCCTCTAACCCAATGGACAGACACTGAAAACATGAGTTAAAAGTGCCAAGAATTTGTTTATTTAAAATTCTTCACAGTGCTTTTCAGCCACTACAGTCACATGTAAACAGGCAATAAGGTACCACAAACCACACAATGTCTCCTTTTTCTTTTTTTTTTCTCCAGTGCACCTCCCAGCAAGTGTTGTCCACCTCCTCCTGACTCAGGCTTGCTGGCTGGGTTCATGGCAGTCCTTTATATACTTGTACTTTCCAACCCAGAAGTGCTTCAGCTCTTCTGCTCACATGGCCTGCCGGCACTTCCAGGTCAGGCAGATAATGTATATCTCCTGGTTCAACCACAGCACCCCCTGGCGGCATCCACGGCACCCAACAGGGCTGAGATACAGAACCCCAAGTACCATGGTGCTTGGTACTTGGGGAATCCGGGGCACTGCTGTAAAATAGGGAAGCTGCCCTGTAGCATCTTGGGGGAGGCAGTGTCCTAAAAAAGCTGCCTTCCCCCATCCTTTCATATCCGGGACGACCCAAATGGGTTCAGCTGCCATTGTCTGTTACTAACTTGCGAGAGGTAGATCCTGGACTATATGAGTCCTCTTATGAAAGACTGTTTACACCCATTGCATATCAGGCAAAGACTTGAGTAGAAGACATAATAATCAATTCATTACTCAAGTCAAGAACTGAGACTCTGATGTAACTTTGAGCAACACTTGGGCACCACAATGATATATCTCAGACTATAAACATAACACAAGCTCATGCCATCTACAGATATTTTCTGCTGATTTTGCATTAATTAGCTTTCTCTCAAAGAGGATGAGAGGGAATTTAAAAGTCAGCTGGAAAACTTTCGTTATTAGTGCTAGGAAAATCGTATGGAACTAAACATTCGTAAAACTAAGGAATTAGTTGCTGACTTTTGTCATGCCAAGATGAATGTAGTGGCTATCCAAGGAAAGGATATGGAGAGTGCACATATACTTGGTGGTGCAGCTGGAAGCATTTCATGAGAAAAGGTAGACCGACTTCTGTGCTGTTGACAGTTGAGTGGGTAACCTCGCTTTAAGAGAGACACACAGAATCAACAAGTTGATTAAGCAGCCAGGCTGAATTATCTTGTTGTTCCTGGATCTGGAGATAGTAGTAAAGGAGAAAGTGAAGAAAAAGACTAATGGAAATTATAAATACTGCTTCCCATGCTATCAATGATTATTTTTAGCTATTAGATTATACAACAGAAGGGTGTCTGAAAGGGCTTCTGGGACTGCTTAATATCAAAGGGAGTACCCATTTATAATACTTCACTGTGGCTGGTTTCTTTTTCTTGACCCAAGAGAGAAGTATAACTTCTTTATGTTAAGGATTTTGTATGTGTTGGAGTTTCTGAAGGTAGAGAGTTTGCTTTTTTAATATCTTTGAGCTTCTGTAATTCCTAAATTTTCCCTTTAGGACCAACAAAGTATATAACATACCATAGTTAAAATGTTGCTTTTATTAAATAAAAACTGCACATCCGAGGAAGAAGTAGTAGTGCGCTGTCCTTCCTTCTTTGACTGGGTATATATTTATGCTGACTCTAATATATAGTATCTGTTATCAAAATTTACAATACAATAAAGACCTCCTATGTCAGAGAATATAAAAAAAGGGAATGGATTGACATATTAATACTCTAAGTCCTCTGGTTTTACTAAATCAAATAAAGTAGGTTCCACAAAGAAAATAAAATTACCATTCAGTAACTATAGGCATGATAATGAAGTCATAAATTAAGGGCAAAGTGACAGGAAGTCCTCTTTATTTTATGTGAAAAAGATACATTTACTTTATTAAAAACATACAGGGTATTTTTATATTAAAAAGCATACAAAATATAAACACTTAATGTAATGACCTGCAATAACCTAACAGCATATATTAAGTGTAAAACCGTTCACAAAATGCAGAAGATCTGATACCTTTTAGATACACTTAAGTGATCTTCATATGAATAAGCCGTAATTCCAAAAAAAAAAAATCCTGTTAAAGGAAAAGAAATCAATTTTACAGTTTCCACACCGTCCACAAAAAGTGTACTTCTACTATTTGTACTAGAAGCAAGTGCCACCATCAGACAGATCTCCTCCTGAAAATTTCACCATGGCTTAATTCACAAGTGGGGTGACCTTACTGTGGATTTTGCAGGTTCATCTTCTGTAAGTGAATCTGATTTAACTTGAGAGTAACAGTACTGTAATCTTTTTATACTTCCATTTCACCTATTAAGTTGTGTACAATGAATGTGTACTTTTAAAAGCATCATTATTGTGGCATATCAAAACATGAAATATAAAACAACTCATTGTAGCTTGGAACATTTAGATGTTTCAAATGAACTTTTTTACCCCTAACGACAAACCTAAGGAGTTTTCCTAAGGATACTCAACTCAATTCTAGGTCCTCATTCTCATTGGCATCCTGGATTTTATCCTGGGTTCATTTTTTGCACAATACTAAAGTATATTATCAAGTGAATGCACTTTGTTCTTATTAACATATTCATGAACTAAGCGGGGCAGCCTTGTGGTGAAGTTTTTTCTTTTTTATAATAATTCTACATTTTTGTAAAACATGCTGGATGGCACATACCAGTAAAGATATTTTGCTTTCCTTTTCAAAAAGAAGTTTCTGAAATGATGGAGCATCAAAAGTTAAATACTTATTGCTGCCACCATTTGAAGCACACAGGAGAACTTTATATCTTATAAATATATGGACCAGTTAATTGGTAGTTGGATGACAGCTATGGGTAGCACCAATTTGTACTTACTAGGCCTTGCAAAAGAACAGGGCCTTAAGGCATGGAATGTGACTTCTCTCGTGAGAAAACACCTCGGCCTCATGCATAAACCCTAACTTGCTTAGATTCCACACTAGAAGATTTCCTTACTCTCAAAACACAAATGTTGTATGCACAAAAATGTCAGATTTATAAATTAATTTTTACATTACATGCCATGTTGTGTTGCTTTCTAAATCTCAACTAACTTTAAAATATGACTGTATGCACATATTAGCCATTTCCCATCACTGCCCTGTATGCAACAATATATAATGTTAAAAAAAATACCTTGTTGTCAATATTCATGATCTGAACACCATAAAAATTTGCCCATGTTCCTAAGTAACATCTTTACTACAAACAGTGAAAGAACAAAAAAAAAGTTTAGAAAACAAAAGGAATGTGAAGTGTTGCTGACTGTGGTGACTCCCACAGAAATACAAGCAAAAAAAAGTTAGAGTAACTGAATGGAGAGACCAACTGCAGTTTACCATCATTCAGTTCCCAGACTACCACAAGTATATGTCATGAATTGAAACAGTCTTCATGAGCAGAACTGACAGATATTAAGAATATTTTTATTCAACTAGTTAAAAAATTAATAATTTTTACCAAGTAATTCATTGCTGCAATACATGCAAATCCCTTTACATCCGACATATGATCCGACATATAATTTACATGTACTTTGACATGCTTTATTCACTATAGGACTGAGCCAGAGTACAGAATTCAATCAATTCCTTTTTTACCCCCTCATGCTCAGATATACAGTATCAAGAAGTGCCCTAGTTGTGTCGATTCTTCTTTAACAGTAAAATGGTTAATGGAAGGTCACTTACAGAGTAATCATTTGCTTCCAGAATGTTATTTTTTAAATTTCAACATAAACATTTTAAATAATTGTACCTTGATGCCACTGCAAACATAGCCCTAATAGTCTTCATTTTTAAAAAAATATCACAGTAACATACCCAATGTTTTACTGTTCTGCTTGACTAATTGTTTTTTATTTTAAACTGTCTTTTCGCTTGGCAAAGTAGAATTTCATTATGTGTGGTAGTGTTTTTTTCTTTTCTTTTTTTTTTTTTTTAAAAAAAAAAAAAAAACAAGTGCTCAAGTTTCTCATTAAATTCTTCTGTAGCCTTGTTTGGCAGCCTGAGAGTAGGCATTTTTCCTTAATCTGCTACATTATATCAATGTCATTAGCAATTACTATTCCATATATGTCATCATTAGGTTGTGATGACTGTAGATGCCAGGAGCCATATTCTGCTATGGCTCATACATCCATCTATGTCATATTGGGAGAGTCCTGTTCATTGTCAACATGCAACACAAGTCAATACCCGTGATCTAACATATTCTCTAATAGGCCCCTGTTTCACCTCAGTAACCAGGCGTCTTAAAAGAGAGCAGAGATCTTTTAGGAAGAAAAGCATGAAGGGAGGCAATAGTGTAAAGTGTTTATTCTCGCCATTAAAATGATTACTTGACCAATTATTCAGCATATTTGTGAATCAGAAAATGTTCAAAACATGATCTTATCAAAATATATCAGTTGTAAGACATAAAAATATAAAATATGCTATATTCTCACAACCTCAAAATGAGTAAATGGGGTCAGAAAGTGGATGGTTTTATGATCAATACTTTTTAAATGTCTTGCTAGAGAGGATTAAAGTTAAAATACTGTATTTTATGCTGTATGAGAACATTTTATCACAAAATCAGTTTTTTCAAAATTACATCTTAAGAATTTTAAGAAACTTATATGTACATTAAAGCAAGGAAAGAAAGTTTGTGCAAAAATGTTTTTTTTCCCACATGTTGTTTTATATTCATGACTTTAACCATCATTTACAGTCTCTAATATCTTCTTGGGTGCCATTATTGTCCTTAGTCATTGTTACTTTTTTTTTATTATTGTTTATGTATTTAGCCTGCACAATAAGGAAATAGACTATTTAAATTTTGTATAGAAAGGCTTTTGATGATATCTCTGAATTTTTTTTTCTCCTCCCTTTTGTGGCACCGTTCAACTGACTTTATTAACTTGGAAGTTACATTAAATCTGAGCATGGACATTATGCTATGAAAATGCTTTTCGGTATGCTTTTGGAAACATTTGCTCTTATTCTAAAATGTTAAGAGACATTTGTTTGTCTTACCATACTAAATCAAAAAATATTATTCTGTTCTTCCATGCCTTATTATTTCATTTGGTATTACCATAATAAGATCATTTCACATATTGTTTCCTCATTTTACATTTGTTATTGTTTTGCTTCTGCGTTGGTTATATCAGAAATGAGAGAATGAAAAAACTTATATTAAAGTTATGTATACAATGTCTTATCTACATATATTGTCCCCGTTCTTAAGCTTTTATGTTATACTGCTCCACTGCTGTACTGTTAATGGTTAATGTGTCTAACATACAGTCTGTATGTGTGTGTGTGTATATATATGCAGAGTTGCACAGGAGACAGGAAGAAGAGACCAGATTTCCAAAGAACAATATCTTTATTGCTGAACAGGCAGGAACACAAACAAGATTATTTTCAAAACGGGGTCTGACTTCAGCATACAAGGTGTAACTGGCAAATGTCCCACTTTAGTTCCCCTCCTAATGTTGAAAGAACACAGTCTTCATCAAGTAGGTTTAGGGGCTCAGAAGCAACAGCTGGGGCAGCTGCAGTCCGGAGGAGAGAGAAGACAGAAAAAAGAGCAATTAAGCTGGATTGGGCTCAGCTTTAAAAGTTCTAAACATCGTGTGAGAAGCACATTAAACAGAAAGCCTGCAAAACTGTAGCTGATCCTGCACAGAGCCAGATATGAGTGTGCTTTCTTTCCATTGATATACTGTTTAAGAAGGGCTTTTTGAAGGGCAAGATGTGTCTTTTTGCCATAGGTTTATTGTGGAGTCTGCTTGCAGATGAGAGAGCATCAATATGCAGCTGCCGGTGTTACACAGTAGGAAAACAGATACATGTACAGATATGTGTGTGTATGTGTGTGTGTGTGTGTATATATATATATATACAGTATATAATATATATATATATATATATATATATATATATATATATATACATATATATACATATACACTTTGTGAACTCTGGCCCGGACACAGACAGACGGACATCGTTGGCTCCACCACACACTGTTTATTTACAATATTATTTACAGTAATACTTCACGTGCACCCCCAGTGCCTCCAGCACCGATCCCCCAAAGTCCAGGCCACACAGTTCCACTGCCTTTCTCCTGGCCGCCTCCAGTCCTCTCTCCAGCTCCGTCTCTCTTCCACCCGACTTCCGCTCTCGACTGAAGGGAGGCGGCCCCTTAAATAGGAACCCGGATGGGCTCAAGCTGCTCCCCGACACTCCTCTGCAGACACGCCCCAGTGTGGCGTAAGTGCCGGCTGCGCACCCGGAAGCCCTCCGGGTGTCCCCTGTCTTCTTCCCCCCAGCACTTCCTGGTGTGGCGGAAGTGCTGGGCTCCAGGGTTGTTCAGGCATGGGGGCGCCGCCTGGCGGTGGCCACGGGTCCCTACAGGGCTGGGTTTCCAAGCCCTTTACCCGTGGCCCCCAACATAACCAGGGTGGTTGCCCCCTCGCGGTCTGGAGGAGGTACAAGCCCTCCTCCGGTCCTCCTGGGCATCCTGGCTGGGCTCCAGCCCCGGCCGGATGCCACAACTGTAAAAGCTAGTGGTCACTGTTGCCACATTAAACCCAAAAGACAGACGCACAGGATACAGGTTAAAATCACGAAGAAGCATTTTTAATTCTTCTTTTCTCCAATAGATGGATACTTTATTAATCCCAAGGGGAAATTCACATAATCCAGCAGCAGTATACTGATACAAAAAAAAAAATATTAAATTAAAGAGTAATAAAAATGCATGTAAAAACAGACAATAACTTTGAATAATGTTAGCATTTACTCCCCCGGGTGGAATTAAAGAGTCGCATAGTGTGGGGGAGGAACGATCTCCTCTTTCTGTCAGTGGAGCAGGACAGTGACAGCAGTCTGTCACTGAAGCTACTTCTCTGCCTGGAGATGACACTGTTCAGTGGATGCAGTGGATTCTTCATGACTGACAGAGGTTTGCTTAATGCCTGTCGCTCTGCTACAGATATTAAACTGTCCAGCTTTATTCCTACAATACAGCCTGCCTTCTTAACAAGTTTGTCCAGGTGTAAGACATCCTTCTTCTTTATGCTGCCTCCCCAGCACACCTCTGCGTAGAAGACGGCACTCGCCACAACCGTCTGGTAGAACATCTGCAGCATCTTATTGCAGATGTTGAAGGACGCCAACCTTCTAAGAAAGTATAGTTGGCTCTGACCTTTCTTACACAGAGCATCAGTATTGGCAGTCCAGTCCAATTTGTCATCCAGCTGCAGGTATTTATAGGTCTGTACCCTCTGCACACAGTCTCCTCTGATGATCACGGGGTCCATGAGGGGCCTGGGCCTCCTAATAGTGCTCTGCAAGCACAACAGTCACTGTAAACAGGCAAGTAAATAAATACAATTCTCAATTATTATTATAATAATAATAATAATTCTCTACTCTGCACCTCCCAGCAAGCTCTATCCTACTCCTCCCGACTCTGGCTCGCTTGCTGGGTCTCCAGCAGTCCTTTATATAGTCCTTGACCTGGAATTGCTTCTGTTCTTCCTCCCACGTGACTTGCTAGCACTTCCGGTTCAGATAGAGTCAAGTTTTATAATCAGCCTGGAAGTACTTTGGGGCTTCCGTCCTCGTGACTACCTAGTACTTCCGGACTATAGGGAAAGGATGAGTCCCCAGGGCCTTCAACAGCTCCCCCTGGTGGTACCCATGGCACCCAACCAGACTGAGAAACCAAATTCGAGTCCCAGGGTGCCCTCTGCCCTCGTTCTGGGGGAGGCAATATCTTAAAAAAGCTGTTCCCCCATCATTCCTTCTCAGGGGCATCCCGACAGTCTGTTACTATATATATATATATATGTATATGTGTATATGTATATATGTATGTATATATGTGTATATGTATGTATATATGTGTGTATATATATGTATGTGTGTGTGTGTGTGTATATATATATATATATATATATATATATATATATATATATATATATATATATATATACTAGCAAAATACCCGCACTTCGCAGCGGCGAAGTACTGCATTAAAATTTTTATTAAGAAGAAAA
>JANRMT010027041.1:120686996-120713711 GCA_026402145.1 Polypterus bichir lapradei | reverse complement strand
TATATATATATATATATATATATATATATATATATATATATATATACACTCACATATATATGTATATTATATATTATATGTATATATGAATATATATATGTATATATGTACAGTAATCCCTCCTCCATCGCGGGGGTTGCGTTCCAGACCCCCCCGCGATAGGTGAAAATCCGCGAAGTAGAAACCATATGTTTGTATGGTTATTTTTATATATTTTAAGCCCTTATAAACTCTCCCGCACTGTTTATAAATATTCCCCGCAGCGTTATACAGCATAATGTATTTTTTTTGCGCATGCGCGAGCGTGCAGCAGCTTGGTGCGGGTGCTCCCAGAATTCTCGTGTGTTTTTACTTTTTCTTATATTTTCCTGTAATTATTTATTTATAATTTTTTTTTTTGTATTTAAAAAGTAGGGTCGCCCTTTCAAACCATGCGTTTTGAAAGTGTTTTTGTTTTTAGTTACGCAATTTTAATTACATTCTCGGCGCTCCAGGTGATCAGCGTGCAGCAGCAAGGAGGCGGCTCCTTTGTTTACATCGTGGAACAGCTGATCGCACTGAAGCCGGCCGGCATCAGGGATCCGACTCTGTTTAGGACTCTAAACATTCCGGAGGAAATACGGAGGAGGACGATAAGGGGATGCAGAGATGGAAGGAAGCGGCACAAGGGAGCCAAAGAGGAAGAGAAACGCGCGGCGCATAAGGAAAGGATGAGAAAGTACAAGCCGTATGTCCCGTCTCTCATCATGGGCAACGTGAGATCTCTGGATAATAAGATGGACGAGTTGACAGCTTTGTTAAGGACTGAAAACATCTTCCGCGAGTGCAGTCTGATGTGTTTTACTGAGACTTGGTTACATAGTAATGTGCCAGACTCTAATATTACACTGGACGGCTTCAGCGTGATACGGAGCGACAGGACGAGGCGAGAGAGTGGGAAGAGGAAAGGAGGGGGGCTGGCTGTTTACATCAACAACATGTGGTGTAACCCCGGTCATGTGACTGTTAAGGAGCGCGTTTGTAGTCCAGATATTGAACTGTTGGCTGTTGGATTTCGCCCATATTATTTACCCAGAGAATTCTCCCAAGTGATAATAACTGCGGTTTACATTCCTCCATCCGCGAATGCCGCGGCAGCGTGTGACGTCATCCATTCAGTAACAGCCAAACTCCAGACTCGACACCCTGACGCCTTTCTCTTGATCTCCGGTGATTTCAACCACACATCGTTGACCAAGACCATTCCCACTTTCACTCAGTACGTTGATTGTCACACTAGGGGGGAGAAGATACTAGACCTGCTGTATGCTAACGCTAAAGGTGCTTATAGTGCAGCAGCACTTCCCCCCCTGGGGAGATCAGATCATAACCTGGTCCACCTCATGCCAATATACAAACCCCTGGTTCAAAGACAGCCTGCTATAGTGAGGAGTGTAAGAAGATGGTCAGAAGAAGCCACTGCTACGCTACAGGACTGTTTCGAGGCTACAGACTGGGAGGTTCTCAGTGCACCACATGGCGAGGACATTGATGGAATGACGGACTGCATCACGGAGTATATTAACTTCTGTGTTGACTCCTGTGTACCGATGAGAGATATTCGCTGTTTCCCTAACAACAAACCCTGGGTCACCAAGGACATTAAAGCGTGCTTAAATGCAAAAAAAAGTGCTTTTAGGTCTGGTGATAAGGAAGCAGTGAAGAAGGCTCAAAAAATGCTAACCGGTAAAATCAAGGAGGGGAAGGAGTCATACAGGAGAAAACTGGAACAACGGCTGAAGCAAAATAACACGAGAGAGGTGTGGAGGGGTATGAGGAGCATCACTGGCTATAAGACAAGCGGCCAGGCTATTGAGGGGAATGAGGAACGTGCAAACGATCTCAACACTTTCTTCAATAGATTTGATGTCCCTGTGTCTCACACTTCCCCCGGCTTCAGCCCCAATCTACACTTTCCTGCTCCTATGTCCTCCCCTACACAGAGAACAGTCACCACTTCTGCACTCCCAGAAATCAACATCTCTGTGGATCAGGTAAAACATGGCCTGAGTAAGATCAACCCTACAAAAGCTGTAGGCCCGGATAAGATCAATCCGAGGGTCCTGAAATCTTGTGCTCCCCAACTATGTGGTGTCCTCCAGTACCTCTTCAGCCTGAGTCTGTCTTTACAGAGAGTCCCTGAACTGTGGAAGAGATCATGCATTGTGCCGGTACCCAAAACACCACGTCCCTGTGCCCAGAACGACTTCAGGCCTGTTGCTTTAACATCGCACATTATGAAGGTGTTTGAGAGACTGATCCTGGATACATTTCGTCCCCTGGTGAAGTCCTCTCTGGACCGTCTTCAGTTTGCCTATCGGCCGTTCATGGGAGTTGATGACGCCATTATACACCTGCTACATCGCACCTACTCTCACCTTGACAAGCCTAGGACCACCGTAAGGATGATGTTCTTTGACTTCTCCAGTGCCTTTAATACCATCCAACCGGCAGTACTGGGGGAGAAACTAATGAACATAAATATTGACACCCGCTTGGTTTCCTGGATCATGGACTATCTGACTTGCCGTCCCCAGTATGTCCGACTACAGAACTGTGTGTCAGAGACTTTGATCTGCAGCACTGGAGCTCCCCAGGGGACAGTACTGTCTCCGTTTCTTTTCACCCTCTATACATCTGACTTCAGATATAATTCAGAGTTATGCCACCTGCAGAAGTTCTCTGACGACTCTGTGATTGTTGGGTGTATAAAGGAGGGTGACACCTCTGAGTACCAGTCTGTTGTGGATGACTTTGTTTCCTGGTGTGAGTGCAATCACCTACAACTGAACATCAGGAAAACAAAGGAAATGGTTGTGGACTTTAGGAGAAGCAAGACCCCTGCGACTTCTATATCTGTCAAGGGGGAGATAGTGGACATGGTCTCTGATTACAAATATCTGGGAGTCCATCTGGATAACAAACTTGACTGGTCACTCAACACAACGGCACTCTACAAGAAAGGACAGAGTCGGTTGTACTTTCTTCGAAGGCTCAGGTCTTTTAACGTCTGTAACACCATTCTACGGATGTTCTACGAGACCGTTGTGGCAAGTGTAATTTTTTACGCTATGGTCTGTTGGGGTGGGAACATTAAGGTGTCTGATAAGAACAAATTGGACAAGTCAATTAAAAAGGCCGGATCTGTGCTAGGTATGGAGCTTGATTCCGTGGATGTAGTAGCGAAGAGGAGGATTCTATCCAAAGTACAATCCATTGTGAACAATCCTTCTCACCCGCTATACAGTGTTTTCGCTGAACAGAGGAGCAGTTTCAGCCAGAGACTGATTACTATCAAGTGCTCTACAGAGCGCCACAGGAGATCTTTTCTCCCAACGGCTATACAAGTTTTCAACTCTTCTTTGTAACCTATATAAACATGTATGTTGCTTTTTTTTTTTTTTTTTTTCCTTTTTTCCTTAGTCAACAACTGTGAGCACCTGTAATCGAGCACAAGCAATTTCCCTCTGGGATTAATAAAGTTATTTGAATTGAATTGAATTGAATTGAATCCCTTTGTATTCTCTTAGATATTAGGTAAGATTCAATGAAATTATGTATATAAACACACTGTTTATATACAGTAAAACCTAAATATTATTTTAAAGATATTGAGTGTCTCCGATATCACATGTTACAGCCATTACGATAGACAGGTCACCAGCAATAAATACGTACATTGCAAGAAAAATAGTATACAGTAAATGTATTAATTATTTATGGTTACTCACCAACAATGACACGATGACTTGTCCGATAACAATGAGTTTAATTTTACTGCACAACAAAGGAGAGCGTTACAGCCCTTGTAAAGGAGCCACTTCAGGCGATTGTGTAGCACTGCCGTTGTTCTTCTTCTGGCAGTCTTCAATCCAAATCCCTAAAGCAGATTCCATCCAGACTACTGCCTTATTACATCCACTTACAACTCGTTTTGCACCCTGGTTAAAAGGACGCTGCAGCCGTAGATCTTATATTCCTTTCCTACTTTTTAAATAAAAAGAATCGTAGCCTTCAACAAATCCAAAACGTTTACCTTTTCGGCAATCGTTAACATCTTCTTCTTGCGCTTGGGCACTGCACCTGAAGCAGTAGCAGATTGTTTAGGAGCCATAATGAAGGGCTTGACTATGCACAAAGATAAACACTAAAGAGCACAACTCTTTACACAGCGAAGCACGTTGATGCTGAATGAGCGAGATGAGACTTCCTGGTTAACACTGCATAGCTCCTGCGTGCTCTGATTGGTTAGCTTCTCAGTCAGGAGAACTTAACTGCGTGCTCTGATTGGTTAGCTTCTCAGCCATCCGCCAATAGCGTCCCTTGTATGAAATCAACTGGGCAAACCAACTGAGGAAGCATATACAGGAAGTAAAAAGACACATTGTCCGCAGAACCCGCGAAGCAGCGAAAAATCCGCGTTATATATTTAGTTATGCTTTCATATAAAATCCGCGATAGAGTGAAGCCGCGAAATTCGAAGCGCGATATAGCGAGGGATTACTGTACATATATATGTGTGTATATATATATATATATGTATATGTATAAAATTTTACTCTGTGTCTCCCCCTCTGTATATTGTTTGCAGTGATTCCCTCAGTAATAATTCTGCAATATGAATTCCCCTTATTTTACTTTAAGCCAAGCCGTGTCCTTAGAACACAGAATTATTTGTGTGTATTTCATTGAATAATTAACAAAAAAATCTGATATAGATCGGATATTCTCAGTTCTCTGAAACTGTATATCTAGCTGTTTTTAAAGTGGTCTGATTTTTTACTAAGGTTTATTGAGTCAAATTATTATTGATCTTTTTTTTTCACATGGTAGATGTAGTAATGTAAAATATGAATCAAGAAGAGTAATGAAACAGTATTCAAAAAAATCTTAAGAATGATGCTTGAAGCTTGGAACCTTGCTGGATTTGTAGCTGCACATTCCTTCATGATTTTTATTTTTAGTCCTCTCTCTAGTCCTCATTGTTTTATTATGTCAATAAACTGATGTCTGAACATTTGAATGTTCCTGTATATAACAGTAATGTAAATAGTTTCTAGTCTTACAAGCAAGCATTTTTCTGGGATATATTAATAACTAATACCTTACTGAATTCTACAGTTCTTTCAGTTGATTTTACTAAACTGTGCTAGCTTGCCAAACAACATAAAGATTTTTCTTTTTAAAGTAGCAACCAGTCCCAGCAAAAACCCTAGTCCAAAATGGAACTGTTTCTTGCATTCACATCTCTACACATGCTCATGGGGGCTAGTTTGGAAACATTAAATAGCCTAACATAACTATCTTTAGGAATATGTGGATTACAAAGAGGGAAGCCCAGGGAGAACATCTAACTGTTCAACACTATGCCATCATGACTGTGATCATGTATTTTTACTTTTTATTTTAAATTAATTTTGGTTATTAGGGTGATGTGTATTTATGTCTCTTGATACCTTTTCAATCACTACTTCTCGTGTATAATGCCATTTTCCCTTCCACCTCTTTCATTCTCTCTCTTGCTCTCACTCATTTCACCATGGATTCCTTCTTCTATCAGTGACCCATTGCACTTGGTCAGCTCCTGCCTCTAACCTCAATAAACCTTCAACTGAAAGCCTGAACCCTCCTTCCAATGTCACTTCTGAAATAGTTATAGAATCACTATTGCTCTCATTTGTATTAAGGATACCATGTAGCTCTAATTTGTAAAGGGTTGCATCTGTTAGGCAGATTTTAGATACTACCTTTAAAAAATGCAACATTTTGTGCTGCTATCAAGCTTGCAACCTATGTGCAGGTCACTGGAATTTTGGGGGTTTACAAATTTTCAAGGACATTTTCTTGAGTGCATTTTGTTGAGGTTATTTTGATTTTGATGTTTAATTACAGTTTTTTTTTCCATCCTTGTTCTACTGTCAGGCATATCATCATTTTACACAGATTTTTATATCTATTTTTTATTGATTTTGTTTTTTTTTGTTTTAAAAGATTTTTCCCTTTAATGATTGTTTTGATGGGTAACTCTTTTATGCATTGTTTGAAACTGTTTTGATATTTTTGTCCCCCCTTAAACTAGACAGAACTCTTTGTGGCAGGTTTTTATAATGAAGATTTCCCCAAGGTACTTTACATGAATAATTTAGTAGATACAGTTGAACAGCTGAAATCTATAGCAATGTATGGCTAAGTGGTTTATACCACTTATCAGGCATGTATATTAAACCTTTGCTAGGAATTGAGTATATAGTGTTGGCTTTTATAATCCACATAATATGCATTGTTGAGCCTATTTTGGGACAGGTAGGTGAAAAGCAGGATTTTTAACTAAATCAAATTCTGTCAATTTTTTTAGCTCATGTAATAACTGAAAGATGTTCAAGCTCTCTATATAGGCTTTGAATTTGGAGAAACTGCATGAATCTTGTGATGAATGGACACTAGAGTAACTCTTCCTCTTTGCCCTTCTTTACTAAACATTTACTCTCAAAACCAACATATATATTTTATACTACTCACCTTTTTATCAGTAATTTTTTCTTGACTGAAAACACACTGCACTGAAGCAAGACTGATATAGTTGCTTTCTGAAAAGATGTAAAGATGTTTTATAGTGAACCATCTTCTGACCACAATAGACTCCATACTGCTCATAATTCAAGATGAAATCGGCACACTTAATCATATAACTAAAGGCAAAAATCATGAAAAGAACACCAAACAAGATAGTACACCAACAAGATCATCAGAGTCAGGTGTAGGATGCATCTCTCACTTCTAGATGAGTATAATGAAAATATTTTTGTAAATCAATAAAATTTTTGAAGGAGAAGAAACTACCCATATTTCAGAACCTGTGTGATTTTCTTCCTGTAATTAAAATACATTTTTCTTCCAACACAGATTTTTCATGTCTGAAGTGCCTGAGAGCAAGCTTCTGAATTATGCTGACCTGGAGTTTTCTCCAGGAGTGTTGCCATGTCAACAATCTGTATTGTTAAGTAAACCATGGTGCTGGTCATGGACTTCATAAGAACATCTTATATATTAGAAAAGACTGTTTAATCCACCAAACTTGTTTGTTTAGCTAATAGTTGAGCTGCCCCAATATCTCCTCCTTGTATTTCTTAAAGGTTGTCAATGTTACAGTTTCAACTACATGTCCCGTTAGTTTGTTTCAGATTCCACAACTCTTTGCCTAGAAGTGTTTCATGACTTTGGTCTTAAAGGCACTTCCCTTAATTTCCATCAATGTCCAAGTGGGAATTTTCAATTTAGTTGAAAGAATTCTGCTGAATTTATTTTATCAATTCTTTTGATAATTTTGAACACCTGAATTAGGTCTGTGGTGGACTTGAAACTGGGTGCAGGTTATTTTTAAATATAGTTTGTCTTGGATGTCATCGTTGTGGACAGCGGCAACAAAAAGCTGCAGAGCATTTAATAAGAGAATGTACTGTTTAGGCACTTCTGTGCAAAAAAACTGATCAGCTCAACTATCCCTCATTGAGTCTCCATTGATCTTTTAGTGCACCAAAACTATAAAAGGTCTGATTAAAAGAAAAAAAGGAAGGAAGAAAAACTGAGGAGGAAAAAGTTGAAAGTACAGCAAAATCTGGTAGGAGCCATTGTGAATGAGAGGAGGTACCGCAGTCAGGGATGACCGATGGTAGAGTGAGAGGAACAGTGCTCCTAGGGCAGATTGGTTCTTAATCATAAAGTATTAAGATCCCTGTAAGTTTCTGGTCATCTGATTGTTCATACTTGCTAAAATAGGCCTAAAAATTTAAAATGTCAAAGGCTTTTATATGTGAATTTGTATCAGTGGTAAGAACTATTAGACCACTTTCCTGTCCTTTTTAATTATTGATGCTTGCAATCGATCAGCTGCTGATTGAGATCGGATGATATTCACCCCAAATGACTCAATCAGTGATTAGTAAATTAGGCGGTCTCAAAAAATTATTTTTTTAGAGTCTGCTTTTCTAAGCTTTAAGGCAACTTAGTTGTCATGCTCAATTATGCAAGGTATTATGGTAGTCACTCCTTTGTTTTTGCTGCTGAACTTCTTGTAAACACAGAATGGACAGTTAGAAATTTGAAGGGAGTGAAGGCAAGAATATTAACTTTTACATAAAAGAAAGTGGAGTAATAAACTAAGAAAAGGGAGTATGAAGAGTTTTTTTGGCATGGAGAGGAACAGTAGAGTGTAAAAAAGAGAGGTGCATCCTCAGCAGAAATTAAAAGTTTAATTTTGTTCTGTAATTAAAACAAACACTCTCTTGTCTGAGGTTGGACAGTTGAGCAAGCTTGTATTTAGTACAACGACTCATATATTTAAATAGAAAAGAACAAATAAGGAGAATTTTCTCTCACTGTTTAGTAAACAATAGGCTTATTTAGCTAAGTTGAGTCTGATATGTACGTGTAAACTTGTTAAACATGTTAGCCTTTTATCCTCTTGATAAACATGAACATTTTGTTAGAATTATAATTATGATAAGAATTATTTTCTTTTATTGTATATATTCTATGAAAAAATATATTGTATGTGCTTTATTAGTTTTAAAAGTGTTTTAAGGGGATTTTGTATATTTCAGGATTTTATTTTATGGCCACTGAACAATAAGCCTACAGAATTTAATTTTGTTAAAAGAATTGTCCAATTCTTTTACTGTGAAATACTATGATTGGTATTGGGCCCCCCCCCCCCCAAAAAAAAAAAAAAAAAACCTGATCAGGGCATCCAAACCTTTCATCATTGTGACTTGCATTGCACTCTTTCATTGTGCTGTCATAAATTTGGGTTTTGGCATTCTGTAATACAGTCTGGTTTTTATGTTTACATTTTTTTTGTGGTTGTTTATATTATTATCAGTTTTCTGCACATGCTATTTTGTGTTCTGTTCTTAGCATGTTTGTGGTGCACAGCTTCTGGCATCTAAGCTTTTCTATTCACAGTAAAAACCAAAGAACTTTGTTAGAAGATAGTTGAGCCAATTAAAACTAGTATTGCCTTTTCTTTGATTTAAAAATCAGTAGGCTTCCCTTGCTGCTTTCATACTTCAATCATATTCTCAGTTTTCCTTTACATTGCGTTCAATGACTGACCTTCCCACTAACCCATCATCCTGGGTTACTACTGAATGCCATTTGATTCCCCATTTTCTCTTTCTCCTTTACTTCCTTGAAACTGAAGTTACACATATCTAATCTTGGCCCTCTTGTTTTTTATGCTCTCAGGCACTGGATTAAATAACAAATGGACTACTGCTTGGTTTGGCAGTCCTACACACCAATCTTTAACAATCATTTCCAGAATATTGTTGGACTCTCCAATTCCTGTCTGTTTTAGCTCATCAGTTGTTGATACACTTGTAGACATTTTCAGGGGCAGAGACCTGCATATTCTAATGGCTGCAATTCAGGTTCTCTATTTCTCCTCTTTTTTAGTTAATTGGTACTGACCTCTCATTTGAATCTATTGAGTTTCTCTCTTCTAAGGTCAGGAGTTCTTCTTTCTACTCAAAGTGCTCTCCTTCAACAGGTCATTTGATGGGAATATCAATAAGTGGTTATCAGTCACTTATCATAGGGATCTTCTAATTATTTCAGTACAGTGCAGTTTCTTCTTAAATGAATAATCTAATAAAAACAAGTGGGTGGTCTTAGTGAAAGTAAAGACCAGTTTATAAATAATCAACAAATCTAAAATCTTTCAGCCCCAGCTCACCTAAAAGGTATGCTAACCTGAGAGCTGAGACCTTGCCAAGCGCAGCAAAACTGGCTTATACCACCTACACAGCCAACAAAACCTAAAACTGCTCTGATCCTACTTTAGAAAAGCAAACACGCACTGCCATAGACTCCTTACTCGCAAGAAGAAATAGCTAAACTGAGTATTAATAACATTAAGGCTTTTCAAAACTGTTCTGTTAAAGCATTATGTTGTGCTAAGGTGAAAAAGTAGTAGAAAAATGAGCAAAAGGATAACAATAACAGATGTTGCCAAGTGGCAAGCAAAGATCAAAACTGGGAGTGTAAAATTTCAATTTTTAAATCCATAAGATGTGAAGCCAAAAAGAAGAGCAAAAACTGATTTCTTCAATCTTCAATAGAGTCGTGTCCTAAATAGAAATGGTGTATCCTGTCGTCTCTATGAGTAACAGGCTGCGCACATCTGGGTAGTAACTTGTGCAACACATAAGCAAATGATTGTGCCCATTAAAAAACAACACACCCATGAAATGGTAAAATTAAAAATACAAAAATTATTACAATAAGTCATAACCAAAAAAAAAAAATCCTAGATAACTGTTGATCTCAAATAACATTTAATAGTACACAAAACCCAGAATTACTTGTATAAAATGGCTGAAGTAAATAAAAGACAAAACCATTACATAATACATTACAATAACAAAAGAAAATTCAGAAATAAGGCAATTATTTTCCCTTGTCTTTAATTAGAAAGAAATCTAACTTTAACTTGAAGTGAAGCATACTTAAGACTTCTAACAGGGATCTCCATTTATGAGTGAACCAGGACACGCATAGTACTTTTTGGGTGCAGAGGAAGTGTTTAAAAATCTATTCTGAGCACAACTTTAGAACCAAGATCAGAGTAGAGTAGAAAAACCTGTCCCACAATGCACTGTGAATAGGTCTGCTTAAGAAGCAGAAGACATTGAGATTTACTAATAACTATACAATTAAGGAGAATGTTCATGCTTTTTGGATAGTACTGGAAAGCTTAGAAAATATTAAACACATTTAAATAGAAAGACATTGGGAAATATGTGTTGTGTGGTTGAGAATAGTCCTGTACCTTTGTTTTTTGTATGTGATGGCCATGCAAGCATTGAAACATAGAACTATAAAATTGAAGAAATATTAATTAAAATTTCTCTCATTTAACTTAACATCAAAGAGGTTTGTAAAACTCACCAGTCACATCCGACTCCCTTACTGCAGACAATCTTTAACTACAAATTTGTTTATAAATATAAACAACAACAACAACATTTATTTATATAGCACATTTTCATACAAACAGTAGCTCAAAGTGCTTTACATAATAAGGAATAGAAAAATAAAAGACACAGTAAGAAAACAAAATAAATCAACATTAATTAACATTGAATAAGAGTAAGGGCCAATGGCCAGGGGGGACAGAAAAAACAAAAAAACTCCAGACGGCTGGAGAAAAAATAAAATCTGTAGGGATTCCAGACCATGAGACCGCCCAGTCAACTCTGGGCATTCTACCTAACATAAATGAAACAGTCCTCTTTGGATTTAGGGTTTTCACGGAAGGGCTTGATGATGATGGTCACGTAGAATTCTGCCTTTTAATCCATCCATCATTGTTGGAGCATCATGATGCTTTGAGTAGGTGGAGGTGGCGCAAGCCACCACCACAAAGAAACCGGAAAAAGAAACAGAAAAGAGAGTAGGGGTCAGTACGGATTTTAGAGCCACCATGAATAGTTATTATGAGGAAATTGAACATATAGAGTATCAGGATTAAGTTAAATGGAAGTTATAGAAAGGCCATGTTAAAGTAATATGTTTTCAGCAGTGTTTTAAACTGCTCTACTGTATCAGCCTGGCGAATTCCTATTGGCAAGCTATTCCAGATTTTAGGTGCATAGCAGCAGAAGGCCGCCTCACCACTTCTTTTAAGTTTTGTTCTTGGAATTCTAAGGAGACCCTCATTTGAGGATCTGAGGTTACGATTTGGAATATAGGGTGTCAGACATTCCGATATATAAGATGGGGCGAGATTATTTAAGGCTTTATAAACCATAAGCAGAATTTTAAAGTAAATCCTGAATGACACAGGTAACCAGTGTAGTGACATTAAAACTGGAGAGATGTGCTCGGATTTTCTTTTCCTAGTTAGGATTCTAGCAGCTGCATTCTGCACTAGTTGCAGACGATTTATGTCTTTTTTGGGTAGTCCTGATAGGAGTGCATTACAGTAATCTAGTCGACTGAAAACAAACGCGTGAACTAATTTCTCAGCATCTTTCAGTGATATAAGAGGTCTAACTTTACTTATGTTTCTTAAGTGAAAAAATGCTGTCCTAGTGATCTGATTTATATGCGATTTAAAATTCAGATTACAGTCAACAATTACCCCTAAGCTTTTTACCTCCTCCTTGACTTTTAATCCTAATGTATCCAGTTTATTTCTAATAGCCTCATTGTATCCATTATTGCTAATCACTAAGATTTCAGTTTTCTCTTTATTTAACTTGAGAAAGTTACTATTCATCCATTCTGAGATACAAGTCAGACATTTTGTTAGTGAATCAATAGAATCGGGGTCATCAGGTGCTATTGATAAATACAGCTGTGTGTCATCAGCATAGCTGTGGTAGCTCACGTTGTGCCCTGAGATAATCTGACCTAACGGAAGCATGTAGATTGAGAAGAGCAGCGGACCCAGGATAGAGCCTTGTGGAACACCATATTGGATATCATGTGTCTTTGAGTTGTAATTACCACAACTAACAAAGAATTTTCTCCCTGTCAGGTAGGATTCAAACCAATTTAAGACCGTGCCAGAGAGGCCCACCCATTGACTAAGGCAATTTCTAAGAATGTTGTGATCAATGGTGTCAAATGCAGCACTCAGATCTAAGAGGATGAGAACAGATAAATGGCCTATGTCTGCATTCACTCGCAAATCATTTACTACTTTAACGAGTGCAGTTTCTGTGCTGTGATTTGTTCTAAAACCTGACTGAAATTTATCAAGAATAGCATGTTTATTGAGGTGGTCATTTAACTGCATAATGACTGCCTTCTCTAGAACTTTACTTAAGAAAGGCAGATTAGAGATGGGTCTAAAATTTTCAAGAGCTGAGGGGTCAAGATTGTTAAGTAAGGGTTTAACTACAGCAGTCTTAAGACAGTCTGGAAAGACCCCCGTATCTAATGACGAATTTACTATGTCAAGAATATTGTCAATTAGCACGCCCGATACTACTTTGAAAAACACTGTTGGTATTGGGTCAAGGACGCAGGTGGAGGATTTTAATTGAGAGATTATCTTTTGTAAATCAGTTAAATCTATCCTAGTGAAAGAGTTTAATTTGTTTATAACAGGATGCTGGGGTTTAGGAGGATCCTTAGTGTTGGAGGGATATACTATGTTATTTCTAATATCATTAATTTTTTGAGTGAAAAATACAGCGATAGCCTCACAGGTTTTACTGGAAGTACTTAGGAGGCATTCCTTTGAGTTACCTGGGTTTAGTAGGCGATCAATTGTAGAAAATAAGACTCTGGGATTACTAGCATTGTTATTTATAATCTTGGAGAAATAACAGCGTCTCTCAAGACGGACTATGTTATTGTATTCTGTTATTTTGACTTTTAATATTTCATGGTGGATAGTAAGTTTAGTCTTCCTCCATTGACGCTCAGCTCTGCGGCATGTTCTCTTTAAATCAGACACTCTTTGGGTCTTCCATGGTATAACAATGCTAGAAGATTTTTTCACTGTCTTTCCAGGTGCAACTATGTCAACAGCAGCTCTCACTTTAGTATTAAATCTTTCCACCTTACTATTTACATTATCCTCACTATTATAGTTGGCACTATAAAAGGACTGATTGCTTAGAATGTTTGTAAGTTTTAAAGCTGCTGCCGAGTCAAAGAAGCGTTTTTTAACAATATGCTTCTCATGGGTGTGTTTTATCATTATTTCTATATTAAAAAGTAGAAGAAAATGGTCTGATAGACCAATATCAATGATCTGTTTTATATCAACTTTCAGTCCTTTAGTAATCACTAAGTCTAACGTATGACCTGCTTTATGTGTAGGCTGATTTACGAGCTGCCTCAAATCAAAAGAATCCAGGAGGTTCATAAATTCTTTTACTTTTAGATCACACTGATTATCTATATGAAAATTAAAGTCGCCAACTATTAGGAGTGTGTCATAGTTAGTAATTAAAATTGACATTAAGTCAGAGAATTCCTCAAAAAAAGACGCATTGAATTTTGGAGGTCTATACACGGATAATACTAGAACTTGAGAATCTCCATGAATAACAACGGCGAGATATTCAAAGGACTTGAACTTACCAAAACTGACATCTTTACATTTTATCCGGCTCGAGTAAATGTTAGCCAGTCCGCCTCCCTTTTTCTCCTGGCGGTCTGCACGAGTAAAACTGTAATCCGGAGGCGCAGATTCGATTAAAACAGCTGCGCCATCTGAGTTAAGCCACGTTTCACTTAGTGCAATAAAATCTATTTTTTTATCACTAATAAGATCGTTGATAAAAACGTTTTGTTAGTTAAAGCTCTAACATTTAATAGTGCCATATTTAATGTTTCGGAGGTGCAGAGATTAATACCATGTGAGTTATTGATATTTGGAATAGGAACTAAATTATTTTTATTAGCGCCGCTCTGTGTGTATTTTTTGTTTAATCTGTGATCTGTTTTAGTAGTTTTCATACATTGTTCCTCTAAAATAGTAATTTTAATTAGATTATTGGCGTTTATACCGTATTTCCTAGATTTTCTACGTGCATTGAGATTGCTTATTACAGTATTAATGTTGTGCACTTTAACGGAAGACTCTATTAAACACTTATCATGTCCTAGCACAACCGTATCATTTCGGAAGGGGTTAAGAGCCGAGATATATAGTCAAGATAAACGAATTACCTTCGATATGTTTTCGGAGAGGACCCGGACGCCGAAACTGTTCGGATGCAGGCCATCACGCTTGAAGAGACGCGGCCTTTCCAAAAAGAGATTCCAATTGTTGATGAAACCGACATCCTTCTTCTTGCAGAAACATGCCTTTTGTCTGATCTTCCTTTCTAATTTTTAACTACATATGTAAATATACGGGTTATGGTTTATATTTAAATAATTTTGAAAGTCATTAGCCTGTCCCCATGGAAAATGTTTGAAAAGCTCTGCCATAGCTAATTTACAGCAACTGTACACATTACTCAGACATATGAAGGCCACTTTTTTTTTTTATTAATGATTTTGTTACTCTTATTTCTTTACTGATGCACAGAAACTAGTCTTGAAGGCACCAAATTACATAGTGTCACATACAATCTACAGGAATAAATCAAACTTACTGGAATTTTTAAACTACTGACCATACTTTCACAAAGTATGTGAAAATTAGTTTACAGTATTTTGTTATGTTACATACAACCAGCAAAAGATGTATCTTAAATGACAGGAGTTTTTAGTTCAATATACCTTGAAACCGAGTCTAAGCAAATTAAATAGACTTGCATGTAAAACAACTTAAAAGTACTCAAGCTGTTGATGAATACCCAAAGCAGATATTGTTGCATGATAGATAAACTGTTAGGATTTATTTATTACAATAAATGCCATTTAGATTCACCTTTTGAATTGTACTAAAGAAAAAACGTAAGGGGTTTTCCTTAAGTTTCTATGCCACATGCCCCCTTACCCCCAATATCCACTTGCAACACATTGCAACTAAATGATCTTCCTCCACTCAAAAGTTTTATTCTTCTATCTTTTTTGTAAAATGCATTGTCCCACAAAGGACTTTATAATCAGACATGAAATTATCTTTATCAAAATCTGCGATAAAAAGATGGATTTTAAATTCTGAACTTGAGTAATAAAATTCTAAGGGAATAAACCTGCTTTCTGTATTCATTAAGGTGTTGAAGTCCTAGTTCCAAAACCTTAACCACTACACCATACTGCCTGTTAAAGATATTATCCTTCTATATAAAACCTAAAAATATTACATGCAGAGAAGTACTTAGTTACATAGTACTTCTCATGCATCTGATTAACCAACAGTACTATAACTGAGGCTTTTTGTCTTATGAGATTTCCTGGGCAAAGCTGGGTAACACAGCTAGTCAGTTATAAAAAGGTGGGACTTGAATTCTGAACTTGAGTAATAAAATTCTAATTATGTAATAAAGTATCACATTTCATTAGCAGTACAGCTATCACAGTAGAGGCTGCAAAAAAGGAATATTCATTCTATATTCATCATCCGACTTGAGCAAGCTATAATAATGCATGGAAACAGCAGGGCTATATGACAATGAGCACCTTAATTAAAACATTACAGAAACCATTGTTTTTGAACATTGCTTTTACTAGCTTTCCCCTCACTCTTAAGTATCTCTTTTATTCCTTTCTTTAAGTACCACCACAGCTGCCTTCATATTTCATATTTAAATGTTCTGGGCCATTAGCTGAGTTGGGGGAACAGCGTCAATCACAAATGACTCACTTGCAGCCATTGTGCTTCTTACTCGGCTCTACTTCAATATGTCCTGATGGAATACTACAGTGTAAAATTCCCACTAGCTTTGCAGACATGTCTGGCATGTTTATTGTTTAAACATCCTGTTCATTGATTTTTATTTCAGGTCTCAATGGCTGTTATGAATACAGACTTTCTGATACTGGTGGCCCAGATTTATGTGAAGTACAGCAAGGGTGAAATTTTTAAATGTCACATAATGGTTGGTAACCTGAATAAGGTGCTGTATAATATTGGAATCTGATGAATTATGACTTCCCTATGCTTCCCTTCTTTATATGTGGAATAAGAACCTTAAAGGAATTAATAATGACTCAAAGTAAATACAGTATGGGCTTCCCTTAGCCACAAGCTAACTATAAATGAATCAATTTTTATTATATTAAGTGTCCTCTGCACTGTGTATTGTCACAAAATATTGAAAAGTCTAAGCCAAAGAGGCAAAAAGCAAAAAATGCTGTATCAAAACTAATTGTATGTATAAACCTTTCAGCAAAAATGCTGCGCATAAATCAAAAACGTGTCAAAGACAGATGGGATGCAATTAAGATAATGAAATATCATTTTCATAATATAAATAAACATAGTCCTGACAATATAAACATTTATTTGTCCCCTTACAAATTACATTATTTATGTTTACAGTGAATGCAAGGTTGAATGTTTGTCAGTAGAGGGCAGTAAGAAACTTGTTGAATATTTAGGCACTTGTTTGCTTTTTAAATCCAAGTGGATGATGTTTTGAAATGCTTGCTCCAGCTTTAGCCTGTTACACAAAAAGCTGGATCAGAAAACCTCTCTGGCTCATTCTGCAAAGAATATATGTTAATTATATAGCAATATATTCGTGGTAATAGCTGGAATTGGCAAATGGTGTTTATGGAGTCAATTGAAAATATGTGAGCCTCTAATGTTCCGAGTGTTAGATTAAAAAATGGATAACCCTTTATAATAACTTGTTTTAATAGGTCATTAAAAGGCACTATACAGGGGTGAGTCATGTGATGCTTCACCATGTTGGTTCGCGCTCTGTTCCCCTACCACCAAAGAGCCCACTATTCAACTTTTTCTCTCATCTTACCTTTAATACTAAATTGACAGATTGTACCATATCTCATACTGTCACTGAGAACAGTTGACATCTTCAGAAAAGAGAACCTATTCCTTGGCTTTTAACTATTCCTTGGCTGGGACTCAATGATAAATCTCCTCCTTGAACATACAACAATGCTGAATACTACAATGTAGACCAGCATCACTGACGTATAGGGTGAGCTGAAAGCTATTACAGAGGAGCAGGCAAAATTGAATAAAGATGTTCAAGCCCTACAATCCACCATATCCTGCTACAATTTGGAGATTAAGGTGCTCCATAAAGAAGTTGCTGATTTAAAAGTCAAATTGGTCGATCAAGAAGACGGGGGCTCGAAGAGACAATTTAAGAACTGTCTGACTTAAAGAAGGGGCAGAGAAGGACAATCCAATGTAGTTATCTCCTAAATGTAGTAAAAGTAGTTCCCAAACCTCTCAAACTTTGTCCAGGAGATCATGTAGGCTCATTGTTTGCATATTGGCCATGCTGATGCTGCCATGCTATAATTAAATTTCTGAGGTTTTTTAGACTGCCAACTAATTCTGAAGGAGGCTTCTTGTGTTTAAAATATCAATTTCGAAGGCTCACGGATCCACCTCTCCCAGATTTCAGTTAATTTACTGCAAAGATCATGAAGGCCATGGCGCCGGTTGCACAGAAAATGCTGCCACTGGACTTCAGTCATATTTTTTTTCTATCCTGCAAAATTGAAACTAAGTTTTGGATCAGCACATCACTTGTTTGATTCACCCTCTGAGGCATTTGCAGTGGTTGACAATTTTGTGAAGAAAATGTTAAGATCTCTCAATTTACCTTGAGTGGCACTGTTTGTATTCTGTACATCGCTGATCAAGTTGAACTTCAAGTTACAACGATTTTAAACTTGCCTTTTCCTTTATAAACATTTCCACCATTGATTCTGGAATATCATGTTCTCAGAGAACATTCCATAAATACATTTCTCATAACTTCTCCTGCATTTGACACTTGTTTCAGGATTCCTCCAAAGGACCATTTCAACCACCGCAGCCTTCCAAATAGTTTCTCTTCTGATTCACTGATGTTAACACACACCATATATTTCACTTACAGTTAACTGAGTTGTATGCCAGGAAAATGATTTGGCACTCTGTAATAAGAACTGGATTGTGAGGTGGAGAAATAATAATAATCTGTTTGAAAGAATTCATATGGAACGGAGCGCCATACTATTGGGAATAAAAACTTTTTTTTTTTTTTACTTGACATCTACAAGGCTCCATAGTTCTCTGCACTTCACATACATTGTGTGAGTGAGGGTGAGGATTGGGGGGTGTGGGTGGTTTTAGGCCACTCTTCTCGTTTTCTGGTGGTCTCTTTTTATTACATTCCTGGGAGGCCTGCAGCCAAGATTGATTTGAGGATAGGTGGGATGTTTGGGTACTTGGGGTGGTTTGGGCCCTTACTACTTTCTTTTGTGTTTATGCCGCTACTTATTGTGAGGTTCCTGCCATTGGGGGTAGTTTGTGGGTTGGGGGATGGGGTGTGTGTTTGGGAGGGAGCCTGAGCTGGGTGGACTTTTGGTCTATATGTTTGTGATAGTATCGATTGCAGCACAACAGCATACTAATACTTCCTTTTCCTTTTGTTTCACTGTATTTCCTGTCAGTCTCTTTTCTCACTCTAAGTATGACAAACTTAACATTAATTAGTTGAATGTCATGGCCTTAAACTCAGTTCAACGACACTCTTGCCTCCTAAATATCCTCCACCATCATCATGTAGATGTGGCTTTAATTCAGGAATCACACCTTTTAACCGAGGATGTCTCATGTTGTAATAACAACCATGCAAGATTGCCACATGTTCCTCTGCATGCTCAAAAAGATGCGGTGTTCTTTTTCTACTGTGATATAGTTTAAAAATTAAGGATTTGGAATCGAGTGATGTCGACACGTGTCAATGTTGTTACCTCCCTGAGCTGCGAGGTCATAAATTACTCTTCATTTCTGCCTATGGCTTTACCCTGCACCTCCCTTCCTTTTTCCCTGACCTCACCGGCAGTCTTCTTAAATCTTCTGACTGCAATTAAATGAACATGAAATGCTTTCACACAGATTTATATAGCCCAATAATGGAAACAAAAGGCTAGCAATGCATAATAAGAGAGCATTGTAACATAGTGATAATACTAAGCAGAAATGAAAAATATGTACTGTATATTATATATGAAAGAATAATATTTCATAAGCAGACTATTGATAGGAGTTCAAAGCTTATTGAATATACAGGCTACTGCTGTCAAGAATGATAAAATGCAATGAATTGTGCATTCTGATATGCCTCTTTTAATCCAAATATTATACTTGAGTATAAGCTGCCCAAGCGTAACCCTTATGTTATTCTGTTCAAGTTTATTTTTGCCTCCAATAGGCCTTTCCATCATTGTTTTTTCTGACCACAGGACTGCTATTGGTTGAAAAATTTTCAGTGGTGACTAACTGTTGAAAAACCTGTTAACATTTTCATGCATTTTAAACATAGCAGAGTTACTTTTCCTAATGCCAATAACTTTTTATTGTGTTTTCACTCTGTCCATCTTGAGCAGGGTTAGGGGGAAGCTGGAGCTTATCCCAGCAAGCATCGGATGCAAGGCAGGAACACTTCTTTGACAGGTTGTCAGTCCATCACAAGGTGAACACACTCGCACAAAAACACACACACACTAGCTCCAGTTTAGCTATGTCAGTTGACCTAACTGGCATGTTTTTGGCATATGGGAGGAAACCTGAGCACCCAGAGGAAACCTACATGGACAGAGATAGTGTTTCAAAATTGTATTTTATGCATGATGTAGACATAAATTAGCAAGGTATCTTTTCAAATTCTAAATGCAAAATAAAAAAGGCTGCAAATAATGTCTTCTGAAATGTGTTGTGCAGTGCCATGTATAGTTCATTGAGATGGGCAGAGTGGGTGTCTGTGTGTGAGAGTACCTGCCAATGAACTGCCACTTATCCATGGTTTATTGATTTTCACCTAGTGCTGCCAGGATAACCTGAAGCTTCCATTCTGCTGTTGGTTCAGAAAATTCAGTAAATATGTTAGAAAATCGATGAATATATATCTAAATAAGTATACTTTACATTTTGTGAAACATGCAATCATGGTCAATGTTTTCTGAAGACCAATTTAGGAAAGGAAGGAAAAGAGTGACTAATCTGGTTTCCACATTCATTCCCTGAAGAGCACAGGCCTGGTGGAATAGTGATGTCACTTCTACTCCTCTCTCAACTCTACCTACAGTATTTAGTATAAAGGATGACAGCAGCAGAATGTGGATCGTTTAATGTATGTTCTCACATGATTTACATATAGATTATTTCTGTATGTTTAATACTTTTTTTTCACATGTGGCAATTAAACAAGGGTTAAATGTGTTTGGGAATGTTGTGTTAAGATATGTGGATGAATAAATCATTGAGCCTTTTGTATTATCTAGCAGGTAGGGTTGTCTTCACTATCTTTCATTTAAGGCTTCAGTCGAAGCTGACTTTTTTCCTGAGATAATTCAAATGAAATAAATGTATTTGTAGCTGTGATTGTCAGTTTAAACAATTATTATTCAAATTATCCTTTAGTTTTACCAAATGCTTCTCAGTGTACATGTATTCAGCACATAATCATCTTGAGTGGTGTCACTATTGCATGAGTTTTCTATAGTGCACTAAAATGCAAAATATCAACAGAATTAAAATAGTTTACAATAAAAAGATTTATTATTTTTAACTTCAAAAAAAATTTGTTTTTTGAGAATGTTCTTGTGTTGGAGTGAGTAACAAACAAAGCATTGAGTCTGATTAATGTAATCTTAGAAAAGATTGAAAAAATATAACCATCAGCTTCAAAATATGCTGAAGTTCCATTTAAATAAACAGTGTGATGTTACTGATTTTATTTATTCTCTTGATATGTTAATCAGGGAGTTTGTTTTAAATGTTTTTTTTATTTTTGCAAGATATGAACTATACTGTATTTTTTAAATCGAAACAGAAAAACAAAACTAAATCCTCATATTCTAAAGTTTCAATAAAGGAATCCAATGTAGAATAAAAGTTTTCCTGAACTTTTAAATAGATTTTGGCATTGTACAACCTACACGTGTATGGTATACATCATTTATGAATTGTACTATCATTTTATTCTTCCAGCATTTGACAAAAATGCAGTTACAGGTAATTTAAGTTTGTTTTCTTTTTCTAAATGCAAAGACATTCACTCCCCATTATTAAATAGTTTAGGCCAATTACATATTATTGGACTATTTAAAGAATGGAGTCTAGAGCTTTTTTAAGTTTTGTTTGTTTCAAAAACAGGTACTGCAAAAGAAATGTTCTAACAAAACATATGTTTCAGTATAAAAGAATTACAAAGTTTTTAAAAAGGCTGTTTAATCAGAAATATAGTTAACCCTGTATATTGCAGAAATAATTAAAATCTGCAATCATAGCCCACATGGAAAACCCCAACCCCACCCTCAACCAGAAGTGAGAGCTGATTAGTAATAAAAGGTCACCTACTGTTTTTTTTTTTTTTTTTTTTTTTTTTTGAGGGCTATTAGTGAGTTAGTGCCAAATTCCAAAGAAGCTCAGTAGAGTCCCGTGCAAAGAAAATGTTATTATTTTTTTCTTCTCTGTTTTAAATTACTTAAAATATTTTCCTCCATTGTGTTACAGGGTGCATTGGGATTCTTCAAACTTCAGCAGAATTAGTCAACTTGCTAACAATGTATCTTTTTATGTGTAAGGGAGATAAAGTTATTGTGGTTTTTTTTTTTTTTTTTTTTTTTTTGCTTGTTTGGAATTTATTTACATTTTTTCCACTTAATTTATTTTTCTATGTTTAGATACTCAGACGTTTTTTCAACTTTGAACTAAGTTTGCAACTAGTACCACTACTGATAATCATGTTTTTTTGTGCGACTACAGTGTTTTTTAGAAAGATCTTAGCATATGCCAAGGTATCTGCTGCAATCTTCTTCTGAGATCTGGCCCAGGTAGCTTTGAAAAACTTGAGTTCTTACAGCCTTCATGTTAGGATTGCTGAATAATCGGTTTATTTTCTTAAGGAAAGTTGTGTTTTATAAAATTGCACTCATAGACACCAGAACACGTGACACAAAATCATAAGTTACTATTATTTTTTTTTTCTTCATTTCACCTCACGTCAATTTCTTGTATTAGGAATTTGTTAGTTTTTGCATGGCCCTTGGGGTCATAGAAGAGAGTCAGTCACTGTACAGCACCCTTGGAGTAATTACAGGTTAAGGGCCTTGCTCAAGGGCCCAGAAGAGTAGAATCTCTTTCGGCAGTAACAGGGAATTCGAGCTGGCAACCTTCCATATACTGGCTTAGAGCCACCACTCCACCTAGTTCATCACTGTTTGCATTTGGATCAAATAATAACAGAAGTACATAATGCAGGGGTGCCCAGCTCCGACCCTGGAGTGCCATAGTGGCTACAGGTTTTCATTCTAACAATTTTCTTAATTAATGATCACTTTTTGCTGCTAATTTCATTTAATTTATTTGATATTTGAAAAGCGTCGGTCATGGATGGCTGCAGTGGCTCCAGGTTTTTGTTCCAATCCAGTTGCTTAATCAGAACTCATTTACTACTGATGAAGCACTCAAGTGACATTTTTCTTTTTAATTTTACTTGTCTCGTTTGCTAAGATTTTGAACATTTAACTGTTGTCACACACGTGTACATGTGAGGAAGCTAAAGGGCCTGAATGAGAGTAATTCCCTGCCGGACCGGGGTGTGGAAAAGTGCACTAACTCTTTCTCTCACTCCTCTGCAGACCAGTTACAGAAAATTCTCCCTGGCCCCGATGACGTCACTTTCGGTTCTGGGCCCAGAGATGACATCACTTCTGGTCTCAGGCACAATGATGTCACTTCCAGTTCTGGCCCCAGTGATGACTTCACTTTCTCCGCTCTGCCTTAAAAACACCATCTTGGTGCCAGTAAGCCAGTTCTGTTCTGGACTCTGATCTGTACACATCAGTACAGTTTATTCAATGTTGCAGCCAGGAAATAATATACGGGTGGCTGCCCCAAACCTTTCTATGTTTATTTTAGTCTTGAACAGCTGCATTCACTGTTTTTAATTGCTCCTTATTAACAATAAGATGCAAATGACAATAGAACCAGCAGTACCCTAACCCTAACTAACTTGTTTGTATTTACTCCTGTGTGTATTCATTGTGCACTATTTGGTTTAATAAGTTACTCAGAAGGAAACTGAAGAGTTAAAAATGAAAAACTGAGAATTACTTATTCATTTTAAGCTTCAAATCATTTAAATGATATCTTTAGGAAGGAAAAAAAAATCTATAATTTAAGAATGCCCTGACATTATAGAGGTAAAAATCATGATATCAAATAAAACCTGTTATTTTCAAGGATTGTTTTTTTTATTAAGCAACTGAGTTGAAACAAAAACCTGCAGTCACTTTGGCCTTCCATCACCCTTGCTAATGGTGCATACTACCAGTGGCATGCCGTATCTTGCCTGCAATTCTTATACCATTCATCCATTTTCAAAATCCAGAATCTTTTTTTTTTTTTTGTTTGAAAAATACAGTTCTATGAATTGTTTATCTGTAACTTTACATCCTTGAGCAGCTTGCCTCTAATGTTCTTCCTACAATCTTTGATTTTCTCATTGATCCCCTTGTATATCAATGTGGTTTTGTAGTTTCTCAAAGCATCAAAAATGTCTCAGTGAGAATATAGATATTTCGGATTTTTCGACAAGTTTAGCTTGACCAAGTTTATTTTTCATATAGACTTGAGAGTCACATTTTTGGTTTAAGATGAAGGTTTTTCATTTTTTTATATAGAAAAAACATGGGTTTCGTGAAAGGATTTACGGTGCTGCTGAGCATGGAGGTAGCTGCGGCATCCAATTAACCTGGTTAAACACTGGAAATTTGCCATTAAACCAGTAACCATGATGATACATTATATGTGTATGCATGTATCCTTTTTGTTGGTTAGCAGTATTATCCGACTGTGCTTTTCAATAATACAGGTGTATTCTGCCTGTAGTGATCAACAGTGGGGTTGTCTCACTCTTTGTTTTGGTAAATGTATCTTTCAGAGTTAAATCAGATTCTAATGTCACAGAGAAAATAATAAATTTCTTTTTATCCTTGTTTTTTAGATTTATTTTCCTCTGACTTCTGGTCTTCATCCTACTCCTCCTAATAAGCCTGTACAGATTACATACACTAGTTTCATTGAAACTTACGCCCATGTGTCTACTATCTGATTTTTTTTTTTTGTTAATCTGGCCACGGTTTTTAATTCAGTATCATATTCAATTTGTGATGTAACCAGAAACAAATGCCAAAAGGGGAAAATGAAGAGATATTCAAGAGAGACTGAAAAAACTAAGAGTTGTATGACCTCCCTTACTAACTTTATAGTGGAAACTGTTCAGTTTCTGCAGAATAAACTGAATGAACATCAAGCATGTGTACACTTTCAGTCTGATTACAAAGATGCATTTGTTAGGGCAATTATAGAAACTTGGCTAACTCAGAACAGTTCTGATGATGATTTGGTGATTAATGGATTTGATACACCTGTTGGTCTAAACAGAGACTCTGCTATCAGCAGTAAATCATAAAGCTAAAAGGTTGTTTGCCTTTATATTACTAAACAGTGGTGTAAATAAGTGATAGTTTATATATTAAAATAAAAGAAAAACTCCGCACAATGGATGTCTGTCTTGCTGTAGTGCATGAATTCCTCGCATAGTTTCTGAAAATTTTAATTACAGCTGACACTATTCCCCTGAGGGCTGGGATGAGTGAAGCAGTGGACAGGATGATACAAGGCTTAAATCACCGTTTCTTGACACCCTGATATTTTTTTATTTAAGGTAATTTTTAACCAATGTTCACTAAACAAAAACATAAAAAAACATATTTTATATGAGCATATCAATTGCCAAACTCATCACAACAAAGTGTTTCATTATTGCCATGGGAATCCACAGCCTAATCCCTGCTGTGATCATTGTGTCATAACTGTGTCCATTGCTTACATACAAAGCAGTTTTCAAAAGAGAAAAAGCAAACAAATTTATGTTTGGGATGAGTAGTCTAAGTGCCTGTGTGGCTGAGTTGAATGTGCTAAGTGAGCCGTGTTTAAATAATCTTGTGCTAGTACTTATATATATATATATATATATACATACACATATACAGTGGCTTGCAAAAGTATGTGAACTTTTCCACATTTTGTCACATTACAGCCACAAACATGAATCAATTTCATTGGAATTCCACGTGAAAGACCAATACAAAGTGGTGTACACTTGAGAAGTGGAACGAAAATCATACATGATTCCAAACATTTTTTACAAATAAATAACTGCAAAGTGGGGTGTGCGTAAATATTCAGCCCCCTTTGGTCTGAGTGCAGTCAGTTGCCCATAGACATTGCCTGATGAGTGCTAATGACTAAATAGAGTGCACCTGTGTGTAATCTAATGTCAGTACAAATACAGCTGCTCTGTGACAGCCTCAGAGGTTGTCTAAGAGAATATTGGGAGCAACAACACCATGAAGTCCAAAGAACACACCAGACAGGTCAGGGATAAAGTTATTGAGAAATTTAAAGCAGGCTTAGGCTACAAAAAGATTTCCAAAGCCTTGAACATCCCACGGAGCATTGTTCAAGCGATCATTCAGAAATGGAAGGAGTATGGCACAACTGTAAACCTACCAAGACAAGGCCGTCCACCTAAACTCACAGGCCGAACAAGGAGAGCGCTGATCAGAAATGCAGCCAAGAGGCCCATGGTGACTCTGGACGAGCTGCAGAGATCTACAGCTCAGGTGGGGGAATCTGTCCATAGGACAACTATTAGTCGTGCACTGCACAAAGATGGCCTTTATGGAAGAGTGGCAAGAAGAAAGCCATTGTTAACAGAAAACCATAAGAAGTCCCGTTTGCAGTTTGCAACAAGCCATGTGGGGGACACAGCAAACATGTGGAAGAAGGTGCTCTGGTCAGATGAGACCAAAATGGAACTTTTTGGCCAAAATGCAAAACGCTATGTGTGGCGGAAAACTAACACTGCACATAACTCTGAACACACCATCCCCACTGTCAAATATGGTGGTGGCAGCATCATGCTCTGGGGGTGCTTCTCTTCAGCAGGGACAGGGAAGCTGGTCAGAGTTGATGGGAAGATGGATGGAGCCAAATACAGG
>JANRMT010027041.1:120639424-120676996 GCA_026402145.1 Polypterus bichir lapradei | reverse complement strand
GTGTTTGTGTGCGTGTATATATATATATATATATATATATATATATAAAATTTAGATCTGGCTTTTTTCTAGAGTTTGTTTGATCTTTCTGGTTGATTTTGCGACTTCTCTCATCGCATTAAGAATCATATTTTGCTTGCAGGAGTGATATAGTCACGCTAATCCGAGACAGAGGCTGCGGGCCGAGGGAAGGGGGAAGCGTGACGTCAGGAGTAGGGAGCCAAGCAGGGCCCTCCTCGCTGTCCTGTTTCACTATAACACAGGTGTAGCCGTGGGGGGCGGCTAGTATATAATTTTATATATAATTTGTAACTTTTCAAGGACTCCATTATCCAAGTTAAATACTGCAAAATGTATCCCAACAATAAGATGTGCATTATCAAACATTTAAACAAATCTGAAAAGAAGGACTACAGAAGTAGGAAAAACATTAGGTCAGTTGGAACTGAAAATGAATTGTGGAATGGTATAATGGCTGGTATTTATTGTAAAAGAAATAATCCAGTGGGACAGTCAGAGCTTAAAATTAATTATTAACTACCTCAAACATTCTATGATTTCTACTGATGATCTTAGAATTTTGCTATAGCACTTATCTTTAGCAATGTTGACATCTTTCTGTTCTGGGGGTATTTATTGTAAAAACCACCTACCTTTTAACTGGTAAAAGCCTATCATAAAAGTGCCATAGGTCACATATTGCTGCTGACTGATAAGATTTGACCATTGTTTGAGATCCTATAAAATTCCCTTGTATTCTGCAGTTTGCCTATCAGACAAAGATTGTCGTGGAAGATACAATTATCTATGTGCTCCTGAACGCTTATTCCCACCTGAAGAATGTTGGCAGCATTGGTTGATTTCTCCAGTGCCTTTAAAATATCATTCAGCCAAACAGGGTCATTTATGGGATGCACTCTCAACCTGATGGATGTAGTAGCAAAGAGAGAGATTGAAAAGAAAACTGAATGCCATTGTGAAAAATGCTCCACATTCTCTCTCTGACATACACTAAGTACTCTCAGCCAAATAATTATTCAACAGAAGTGCGTCAAGAAGTGCTACTGGGACTCCTTTATACCAATGGCAATATGTTTCAATAATGTGTTAATGTGACTGTGACTGCTATTTTTTAAATCTTTAGCCAAGTCAAAAGTTTTCTTTCTTTTCAGATAGTCTGGTGTCTATTTGCTGTTTCTCATAATATATTTGTTTATTCATTGAATTACTGAACAAGCAAAACAAAACTTTTTCCCGGGGACAAGTAAAGTTCTATATGTCTAACTAGTTACTTCAAAACTCTGTTGTTGCATATGTTGTAGGTGTATCTGTGCATTTTAGCATGTGATTATGTTTGGATAAAGGTGTCGGCTGAGCTTTTCTGTGAGTTTTTTTTTATTCATTCTATTTACTCTATTTCTCTTCTTTTTTAGTTTATGGCAATGGTTTAGTTATTTACTTTTTCTACTTTTCATTTTATACCATTTTTTGATGGGTTACTTTTACTGTTTCAAGCTTTGGAGGTGGCCAAGACAACCATGGCAGCATTGCATAAGATACCGCTTCCAGATTTATTATTTCTCAGATATGAGAAACTTACACGCAGACATTGAATAAAGATTGTAGTTGATCTTGTAGTTTCTGTAGAACAGTGTTTAACTGAAATTGCTAAGGTGGTGGGTTATAAATATACAGTAAAGTCTTCTTTCTGCATGAATAAAGCTGTTGTAGTACAGAAGGGAATTTTAAAAAATGGAACCCTGATATCTATCTGTTCTTTCACTATCAATCCAAGCAAAACAAATTATGTTCAATCTACCTTCTTTACTGAGAAATAATTCACTACAGAAACGTACTTCTATGGTAAAATCATATCCAATATTATGATTCCTTTAGGATGCAAAACACCTGAACTGAATCATGTCATTTCATTTATATGGCAGGTGTCTATGCTACTAGATAATGTTAATGGTGATCTAGATATGGCTTTGTGATTTAAGATGTATGGTTTTGATTATGTTGTTTTTCATTTAATCTGAATTGATGAATTAATTCCATTGTGGGGGAGCTAGACACAAAGTCAGTGAGTGTAAACTTAGCAATATTGTGAGAAATGAAGTGGGTGAGGAAGATTCTGATAACAGCACTGCAGACAATGAGTTTGATGCCTTGGATGAGCCATCGGATCATGATGCTGATGCATTGAAGCTTGCTGCCAGTTGTAGTAAACGGTGTTCAGACAGAGAAGAAAATGTTTCTAACTGGACTGCTGTGATTCAGGTGAGTCGAAGGGCTGGTTTATACTTCACGCTCAGAAAGCATGCGCACATGCATCATGGCTGCCACACGTTCATTTGATGCATCCTCTGAGCATGCCCTCCAAAGTTAACCTGATGCGTGCTTGAGTTGCAATACCAGCAAAAAAATCAGGGGGCGCAGTGTGTTCAAGTTGGAATGTGACATCAGAGTCATTGTTTACTATCAACATGTGACAGCAAGCCACTTTGGAGATCCTGCAGGATCAATATGTGTGCTTCGATGATTGGTAAATGGCTCGAGGTAGTGAAACAAACAACATAATTAATGTTTGAAATGCAGGATTTTGTATTTGCAGCTACTCGGCAAACAACCAAACACCGGGATGGAGCCAGGTGTCGGCCTGCTCCAGTCCTGAGCAGACCAATTCTGCCCAATATTCCATTTCATATTCCAAATATCCCTGGGATTACAACAGGTGCCCAAACTCTATTTTCCAATAGCCAAAACTACATGTTCAAAAGTCTTAAACTACTTCAGACTGGTGGTCTTAACTTGTCAATTATGAAATCCTTTGAGAAGGTTGATAAGACAGAGCTGCTAAACAAAACCAATTGTTATCTGGACCATGGACTAATTTGCATACAGAGCCACGAGAGGGGATGGAGGATGCCACAGTGATATTTCTAAATTTGCTGTATAAAAACGTCAAAGGTGCATAGACATCCTGGAAGATGGGTGGATGATGATTTCTCTTTTGCTTTTAATACTATCCAGCATCACATTTTACTTGAGAAATTCTGCTAGGACCTTACCCTAATGGGCTGGATGTTAAACTTTTTAATTTAAGAACATAAAGATTGAATTATAATATCTGTCTTTCTGATAGCCTTAATCCACTCACTTCATCACCTTAAGATTGCTATCTGTCACCTGCTCTGTTTTATTTTGATTACAAATGACTGCAAATTTATCATAAGGACAAGTATACATTAATGTCTCTGTCATAGTGAGTCTGTTAAAAAGGATCTCCATGAACCGATTCTTAAGTGTGATCAGTTGGTGTTTTTTCCAGTTAAATATATCTAATACCAATGATAAAGGTGCACATTTTATAATCTTCTCCTCCTCTTTCAAAAATAAAGGGCTAATTGTAGAGATTTTGGAGTATCTGGGAACAGATAATTGGTAAAAGGCTGACTTAAAATTAATACAGAAAAAATACATAAGAAGGGACAGAAATGACTGTTCTTTCTGTGGAAACGTGATTGTTTTAAAGTGGATACTATAATGACATAAACCTTTCTCCTATTGTTGAATTAGCTTTTTTTTATTTTGGTTTGTAACTCTTGGCTTAAAGAACATAGAGTGTCTAAACAACATTTTGAAAATGAGTAGCAAAATTACTGATTTACAGCAGTCCTCCCTTACTGCGCTTTATTACAAACAAGAAAGAAAACTGACTTGATTCTGTCAGAGAGCAGCCATCTTCTGCTTCCGAAGTTTTATTTGTTGTCATCAGGCCAGAAATTTAGATTCCCGGTTGTCAAGAGTAACAGATTTAAGACTTACCTTTACCTTCCAATATATAAATGTTTTAAATTCCCATGGTTCTAGGGATCCTGCTGAACTTGTATGATGTATTGTTAAAATTCATTTTTCTTATCTGCAGAAATTATTCAGGTGAATAATAGACTGCTTGTAATTATGGTTGTCATGCTGGCTTATTTTCTTGTATTTGTGCAACAATGAATATAGGACCATTTAATGAAATATACTTCTCCGTTCCTCCGTCACTCCTCATTCTCTCTCACTCAATCAAGTGAAAGTCGATGTTCTCTCATCAGCTACATTTATGCTTTTCTGATTAAATAACCTCAATGGGCCACACCAAACTTTTGCTTGAATCATGCAGTTTTCTAGCTCAATCACACTTCTTAAAATTTCAGCCATGACAGAAAAAATTAATACCTATCCATCAAAAGTGATTAATTTCAAGATGAATATGAATTATATGATGTATATTTAAATTGGTCAATGACGGTTTATTGTAGTGAAAAGAAACTTGGCATAACCGACATATACATAAGTTCTGATACAATGGTCATTTGTTTTTATGACTTTTGTTTGTTCTAATATGTTATGGAATGCTCATAATGCTCTTTGGAAAAAAGAAATACATAGGTTTGGAATTGTTTTTTTTATTTGTAATATGGGCTTTCTAATGCATATGTTTTTTCCTCCTAGGCCACTTCTTGTTTATGAAAGGTAAAAATGCCTCCTCCATCTTAAGTCCTTGGCTTCGCAGCAGCAATGAACTGTGTACTTTCCAGTTGGCCGTCTATCTACATGGTGAACAGAGAGGCCGCTACACCATTCACCTTTCTGAGAATGGCAAGCTTTCGCAGGAAATTGCCTCAACAGAGAAAGCTGCTGTTACTGGGTAAGCCTTGTTTTAGAAAATGGGGGGGGGGGGTGGGTGGGTTGGTGGAATGTTTAAATTATAATTTATTACCATATCTTTCCATAAACAACATCTGTATTATATTTACAATATGACAACTCCATATACAGATTAAATTGTGGAATATTCTACAACTTTTTTGGATTACTGCACATAAAATTCTTGCTAACATCAACAAAGAAATTAATGATTTATGAACCAAGATAACTTTGTCACAAAGGAACAAGGCAGGTATTTTTTAACTTAAGTGGCAATGATAAATTTATTTTCCTCTTCATGAAACTCATCATCTCCTTAAACGTGCTTTATATTTTATGTCTCTTGTCAGTTATTATGGTGGTGCGTGTGGATGTAGTAGCTGCTTCAGCTCTGACTACTTCAGTGTTCAATTCTCATTGTAGTTTATCAGTAATTTGACTGGTCCCAAGGCAGACACATTGGCATGTAGAAATATGACCGAACCATGTTAGTGTTGGTTTGTAAAAACATTTTGGATAGTTTATTAAAGTTACCAATGGAAACAATGGAGACGCTAGATGGCCTCGGCCTGCTAAACACTGTGACCCACAAAACCACGGCATTGACCAGAGCAAATGTACAATGCAAATGCACTGAAAGGAAGCAGAAATGTGACAAGGGAGCTTTAATTCATGTTAGGTTGAAGGCCAAGCCAAACTGACCATCGCTGCCAACTATTCTCCTAGCGAATGCCTGCTCCATTGATAACAGGCTGGATTATATCAGATTGCATCATAGCACCCAGTGTGAATTGAGGAACTGCTGTGCTTTTGTTGTCATGTAAGTGTGAGTACATGAGAACATCCCAGTCTCTGCCATCCACCTTGATGGGCTAACTACCTTGCTGACAGACAAGCTGCACTGTCTGGTGAGACTTGCAGGGGCAGTTTGTGTGTGTATATATCAACAAGTACTGATGTTATAATGCAACAATCATTTTAAGTCATTGCTCAGCACTGGTGGCATTTCTATCCCACGTATCCTGACAGAGTTCTGATTATTGCTGGTGACTTTAATCATGCCAATCTGAAATCAGTCCTACCAACATTCTGCCACCATTTTAAGTTTCCAAAAAGAGGGCAAATTAAACTTGATCTGGTTTATACAAAACATATGTGGTGTATAGTGGGCTGTGTTCCTCTCCAAGCTGGGTGTCTTGGACCATTCTCTGTTAAATTGATTCCTGCTTACAAACCAGTACTAATACGTTCAAAATCAGTTATAAAAAAATAATATGGCCAGAAGGGTCCTTTTAAGTGCTTCAAGTCTGTTTTGAACTTACCGATTGGGACATTTTCAGAGAGGCTGCTGCTTATGATGGAACTGTGAACTTGGAGGATTACATAGATTCTGTGATCAACTATATCACCAGATGTAAAGATGACATAACTATCACCAAGCTATACCCCATAAGAGCTAATCAAAAGCCCTGTTTGACCTCTAAAGTGATAGCCCTGTCAAAAACCTTAGATACTGCCTTTAAAGCAGGTGATAAAGAAGCACTATTCTTTTCTCAGTGGACCCCGTGCATTCCTTGTACAGTACATGTGTATTCAAATCCACATTTGTGTGTCAGCTTTTACCCTGCCACATCAGAGAATTCCTTGTAATTTCCAGTTGAGAAAAGAAGAGTGCTAATGTCTCACCTTGCTAAAGAACTTAGTTCTTACAAGAAAAGGCGATGGAAAAAGAAAATAGGATGCAACATCGACAAGCTTCTGTTCCAAGACTTCCTAGAATCCCTTAAGACTATGAAAAAACTCATAATCCCAGGCCACCTTAAATTGATTTGCACCTTTCTATTAGCATCTTTTGTGTTGCAAATGTGTCGATCAGCACAGGCAGCAAACAGCCTGCTATCCCACATCCGCCCGGTAACCACCACCCCCCAAGGCGCAGCTTAAGTTGCAAATAAGATTCTGAGAGCTAAAGCGTGTTTATCTAGGTGTGAGGTTCCTTGAATTGTAGAGGGTAAATAATATATCGGCATTTGGAATACATACTGTACATTTCAAGTGTGTTCCAAGCCTACAACAATCTATGTAAATGTGGGATGACAGGAAATGTAAGGCAGGAATTGTTGAACACATAACTAAACAGAAACCTTTTTCATGTTTTAGTAATAACTGACAAAATGTCGATATGAAGTGTATAATGTTGAAGACTGAAGTCCAAACGTCACGTAAACACTTTCACAAAAGGTATATGTCTAACAAAACAAGTGTGTTTTTATTCAAGAATATAACCAAAGAGAAAAAAGTTGGCTGTTAGTTTTCAACTAATATTGTATTAGTGCAATGATGTTTTCGGATGCTCTGTGTTCTCCTTAAAGATGGAGCATCCCCTATTTCTCCCAGTATATGGTACAGCCTCACAAACTTATGTTATATCCGTATAAACATTAGAGCAAGAGAGCAAACATAACACATTTGTTGATTATGTTGTGCAAGTGGCGGTGGCTACGAGCAAAAACACGAAGTTGGTCATAGATTTCAGGAATCACAAAGCACACCAAATTATCAAGTACACTGGAAAGTGTTCTGTGAAGAAGGTCAGAGGCTTATTATATTTTTGCAGACACCATCATTAATCACCTTAAGTGTACACAACAGCTCAGATATGGTCAAGAAGGCTCCCCCAAAACTTTTCTCTCCAAATGTCTGACAAAAGCACATATGCCTAAATTTGTGCTCATCATCTTCTAAAGGTGCAGAAATTGTGTAACATCTTGGTATGGCACCTATTCAACTCTTGATTGCACAGCACTGCTGAGGATAGTGAAGCTAGTACGGAATCATTAGCGCCCAGATTAACAGATACAGGGGTAGCTTATGCCCACAATGCTAATCAACAGCAACTCATACTCACAATTGTATGAGTGGCTCTTTTATATGTGTTTTATATAATATATGATATTGTATTTATTGTGTGATGGAAGTTTCTGTTACTAGTCGATGGGATACATAAAAATTTCACTGCACTTGCATACATTTGACAGTATATTTTAATTTGAAATATTGTTTGTGGTGGGTTTCTCATTATAAGGAAGAATTCAGCTCACAAGGCCTGGTTAGTGAAGTCTCAGGCCAGGAATAGCAAAACCATTTGTCTAATTAAGGGTAGGTACCTGGATAGACAGTAGTTTGCCTTGATAGGAGTCTAGACATCCAATATGTTTAGACTACCTGATGGCTCTTTGTTTTAGTAAGCTGATTGGTCTCTGATTCATTGTGGCCTGTGAGTGGATGGAAAGGAAGATAAACTGGGGCTCTTTGTTAGCCTAAATTTATAATGGCTTTGTAATTCTTTGATGCACCTCTTGGACCAATGGTCCTTACCAATAACCCATTTCTTTGACTTTAGCCCATGGCTAGGATATTTTTTTTTGTTTGTCCTTGCACATTTACAACTTTTTAGAGGTCCCTAGTTCTTAGTTTACTCTGGTTCTTATCTGGCCATTTGTAAGTAGAAGACACCTCTATCTGGGCATCCATTAATGGTTACTAAATCTTTTTTTTCTGTGTAGGACAGATTTTTCTTAAGATCTCATCTGGTTCTAAAAGTATTATTCCTCCCAGAGTACATATTTTTATAATAATGGTAAATTGCACCATCCTTAAGACAGCAGGTAAAATATTTTTTTAGAATTACGCAGCTCATAATCTATTTCTTTGGATCTAAGGCAACAAAACAGGAGTAGCAGACAGCTGTGGGTATCTTTTAAACTATCCTTATACACATTTTATCAGGGTATGAATTATGCTGTGATGGTATTTAATGTCTCAAGTCCTTCTAAAACCAAATTAGTCTGTAATTGTGTGAAAAAGTCTGCAGCGAAGTTGAAGTTGGGGCAAGACTATCTAGAATATTAATGATGATAGCTCCAAATATTTATCATAGTTTTTCATTAAAGTTACACAGCCCTGTAATAAGGTCAAACCAATTAGTCTTCACAATCTTATCTCAACAAATATTTCCAGGGAAAATGCTAGCTGTGGAGATGTACTGAAATATCTACTTTTTTGTATATCAAATTCAATTAAGCAGCACTTTATGAAGCCTGTTTTTCCACTGACTGTATTGATTAAAGCAAGGTTCTTCAAAGTATTTTCTGCATGGTTTTATGACTAGTAGCATTAAACAAAATCTCATAAAAGAGATTTTTAAAAATTACAGTTGCATAGAAGACAAAGGCTTCATACAATGCAAAAGAGGAAGTATCATTATTGACCAAAAATGGGTAGAAAAATGTTTGTTATTAGCTAAATAGAAACTCAAGCACATGAAAAGTATTATCCATCTGTTATTAAATGTGGAACAAAGTATTAAAACGTTTAATAACAGTAGCTGTTTATACACAGCTAAGATGCTAAAGACCTTGTCACAACTGGTTTTGCGTGTTCTCCTTCATTAAGTCAGTGTTGAAGTCTAGTGGCTGGATATTGTAGCAGAGAGACACTTTACGCTGTGCTGAAGCTTTCATTGGTTGGTAAATGCAATTATAAGTCACACTTTCATGCTAATAATAAAGTGATAGTGTTTTTGTGGAGGTTGGTGGAAAAAGACATATTTTCAGCACCAGAATTATTTATTGATTTTCTTCATAGACACAGATAAATTAGAAACTAGGTACTTTAAACAATAGTATACACTGGTGAAATGAGGAGCAGGTTAAATATAAATGAATGCATGTTGAAATTAAGATGAAAAATAGCAAATATGGAACTGTACTGCAATACATATTACAGTCAGTCAGTAATTTTCCAACCCACTATATCCTAACACAGGGTCACAGGGGTCTGCTGGAGCCAATCCCAGCCAATGCAGGGCGCAAGGCACGAACAAACCCCGGGCAGGGCGGCAGCCCACCACAGGGTGCACATACTAGGGATAATTTAGGATCGCCAATGCACCTAACCTGCATGTCTTTGGACTGTGGGAGGAAACTGGAGCACCTGGAGGAAACCCACGCAGACATGGGGAGAACATGCAGACCCCATGCAGGGAGGACCCAGGAAGCAAACCCAGGTTTCCTAACTGCGAGGCAGCAGCACTACCACCGTGCTGCCCTCACATATCACTGTTTTTACACTTTTTTTTTTTTTCTTCATGTACACCATATGTAGTAGTTACGGGAAATGTTTCAAGCTTTTTTAAACTGAAAACTCATAAAAGATGTATTATTCACTGCGGAAAAAGGTTATTTCAGTTCTGTGTAAAATTTTCACTAGCCAAATTAGTTACCTTAACTACAGCCTAGTAAATTGAGTTAATGTATGTTACTGGAGGGACTGAAAGTGAAACAACTGTAAATAATGAAACTTGAAACATTTATTTTAAATCTCTGATCAGAAATTTCATTTTCAGACAAAATATAATGAATCAAACACCAATAACATAAACTGTTCTTTTAATGAAATATTTAATGAGTAACAGTAGATGACATAATTCACAGTTTGAAACATATTTGTTGGTTTATCAAAGTCAAACTAGACCAGTTACCTTCATAACCATATAGATCTTACATTTGTACATTTATACCACACGGTGAAACTCATAGCAGTGTCGCTCCCCACCTCGTATCTGCACCCTGTGGACATGGAAGCAGAGTGAGAAGCACTGCTCCACCTCATGCCCAATTGAAGTTGGGTTGTCTCACTGCCCCCGCAGAGAATGGCCTTCCAAAATTGTGAGCGTGCGGGCTTACATGCTGGTGGTCACCACACCTACACTTATTGTCGGACTTCCATTGTCGCCTCCCTTCAGATTTCTCATCCGGGGATAATTCGGAAGAAATTCCAGTATTTTGTATGGTACAGGATAAACTTACCTGTACCACCAAATCAATCAGGCTGGAGATTTCGACCCCATGCCTCTTCAGGTACGCGTTGACTGCCTTCATTGGCTCCGTGGCTGTCCTCTCCAGTTATTCGACAAGGCTCCTTAAATAAGTGAGCATCTGTAACAGAGAATGTACGGGTTGGAAAAGCCTCTCCAGTTCCCGTACATCAAATGCATTAGTGCATATATCCTTCCCCACTGACCGGAAGCCAGGTGACATGGACCTCTCTGGCACATGCTCAATAGGGTTATCTGGAGGACTGGGGTAGCCCCCAAACAGGCCTTATAACTCCACCTTTTCTATTTCTTCGGCGGAACTTTGGTATGTAAATCCCGACCCCTTCTTTAGGGAGTATGGCTTGGCTGCTCAATGCCCCTCCCCCTTTTGCAAAGTCCCGTACATCAGTTGTAGCAACAGACATTTCAAAGGCACCCTCTGCTTTGGACCTCCCCCAGATCCATGGGGCAGGTCCTGCAGTTATCTCCAGCGAACAGTCGGGTGAGATCACCCTCGCCTGACCCATCCAAGCCTACAGTGTCACTGTCTTCTCCAAGACCACTCTTCGGCCACAGACAGGTGTCCAGGCTTCTCTGGCTAGGGGATAAATGCAAGCAAAAGACATGAAACATTCACAAGACATCCTGGTCTTACCCCCATCCGGAACACTTCTCCCGGTGCTTTACTCAGCCATCTTGCCTCTTTCCCCCCGGCAGCTTCCTTGCCTCCAGTGATGTAGTGGTTCTGACCCCTCACCATCTTCAGACTCTGCCTGTGCGGTGGTCTTCTCATCATGGGTAGGCTGGCAGTGCTCTCAGAAGTTTTGCCGCGGTCCGTTGCACTGCTGTTGTGTGTGCGTGTGCTTGCACTGCTGTGTTGGATTGGCCAGAAGTAATGATTTAATACAGGTCTCCTGCCTACCGATGGCTAGGAAGTCTAATCTGAGATGCCACTTCTGGACTACCTAGGCATGTACAGTCACCCTAACCCAACACAGACTGGCAGAGACACAAGTGCAGCGCACAACACACTTTTCTTTTTTGGGGGAAGTGCTTTTCCCTTAGTTCCCACAGCAACACAATACAAATAAGCACCAAAGCACAGTCCTTTTCTTCTCTTCATCTCTGTCTTTCTCTGCCTCCTCTTCTCATCCGGCAAGCTTCATCCACCACTTCCTAAAAGGGGTGAGGCGGCCCCTTTTATGTTGCTCCTGAACCCAACAGGCCTGCATAAACTCCAACTCCCAGTGTGCCCTGCAGGAACCAGTGGTACCACAGCCGACCAGGAGGACTGCCCTCTAGTGTCCCGTGGAGGTAGCGCCTTGCAGTTGCTTTCTCCACCGGTGCTTCCATCCAGCTGGTATCCTGGCCGGGTACTGGTTCTAGCAACCCGTCACACTGTATATTTGTCAAAATTATACAAATAAAACAAAACAAAGTTGGCTCTCAATGATCAGGTATTTGAGGCTTCTCATAAGACAGCTGTCCTTTACTCAGGACGGTCTTGAATTTATAGTCTAGGGAGTAGAAGAGAGTTAGTTGCCCTCACTGAACAGTCTTTCTGTGCTGCAGAGTAAAGAGAAGACAAGACAGTTAGCAGAGGCAGTGCCCCTTTTTTGGATCATATCACTTTCCTGCGAAGAATTTGAAAGGTGATCCAATGACGCACATTTGTGTGACAAATTATATACATACGGTTTGCATATTTGTAGCCAGAAATGCACAAAGCTGAATGAATTCCACAGTCAAATCAATATTTCCTGCAATCCAGTTCACTTATGGAAAGAAAAATTAACTAACCCATCAATTTCCTGGATATCTACATTGAAAGAAACACCACTTTGCAAGTCTTTACTGCAAGGAATGTTATGCATACAAAATATTACTTTCTCTAGCAATCACCCCTCATCACATAAACGGAGTTGTGTTAAGGCATTGTTCAGAAAGATTTACATCCTTTGTAATATGAAGAAAATGAAAAAGAATGAAAGATGCTATCTTTTCCATTTGTTCACATCAAATGGCTACCCTAAGACATTTATCAAAGAATGCTTAAAGAGACACCACAGACCTCAGCAAACTATTGACTTCAACCTGAATCTCCATTCTACCTATTCTTTATCATCGTGGTGTATCAGAAAGTATAGGACACATCCTCTCCAGATCAGGGATCAAAATAGCACATAAACCAGCAAACACTCTAAAAATAGTTCTTTTCAATGCCAAAAGCATGTAATCAGCAGCACAAACATGGAACACAGTATACAATATTCTATGCAGCACTTGTCCAGCTGTATAAATGGGACAAACATCAAAAAACACTTGCAACACATATACAAGAGCATCACAATGCTGTCAGAAGGAACGACCCATGATCTTTTAACCAGACACACATTTAACTGGGACACAGTGCAAATAAGATTCAAGACTAACACTAAAAGTGCCAGATAACTTGCTGAATCGTGGCTATTAAATGAAAACACCATTAAGAGACACTTGGACATGAACCCAGTATATGCAGGCTTAAAAAGATGTATGGAAGGTGTATGGATCCAGAATCCTGGGTTCAGTTTCCACACCCACTCATTGTCTGTGTGGAGCTGTGGTATAGTGGGTCCGTGACTCAAAAAGAGTGGCCATTTTTAATAATTAAATAATTAACACGCTTGAGCTGGGGAGTGGGAGCAGCTGCGAGCAATCTGCTAAAGATGCCCCATTTTCAGGTTGGTGTGAGATGGTCAGTTGTCTGTGCATTGCCTTGCTGACACGTGCAGGCAGTCTGATTGCCTTATTATCATCCCGGGGTGGCCATCAGGCAATTGCACCTGCAACCGCTCCACTAGCCTATAAAGGGGGAGCATAGAAAAAAGAAAAAGGAGAAAAAAAGAGCAGAGGTTAAAGGACAGAGAGAGAAAGGCAGGAGCAGTGGTGAGCTGGAGTTTAGGAGAGAAGCAGGAGGATGGGAATGGTTCCCCAGGAGGTAGTGCGTAGCCAGCACTCAGAAGGGGGCTCGAGGATCACTCCTGCTGAACAGCCAAGAGCAGAAGTGATTGCCACACTCCGAAGGATCCTCTTGCTGGGTGAAGCCTGTGACTGGTACTGGTGGGAAGACAGCTCACTTTTGCCAGGTGGAGCCTGGCTTGGCAGCAGTGGATGAGGGAGCAGGGTCCGGTGGCTCCCAGTGGAATGACAGAAATCAGGGCGTTGGACACAGGCCAGGAAGAGATGGGTGTCTGTGCTTGTTGGTAGACACCTCTCTGTGTTGCGATGTTCTAGAAGGAGAAACCAGAGAGGTGTCAGTTTTTTAAAGGGAAGCACTGGGGACTGAGCATTTTAAAGAAGACTCCTGTCTGAATTTTAACCTCATTTTTAACTGATCTTTTTCCTTTTATTTATTTTAACCTCCACCAGCACTTTGATGGTTTTATCGATTATTTATTTACTGATTTTTTTTTTTTTGAGCACTGCACTTTTTAGACATCACTTGGATTTTGATTTGTTTTAATAAAAGCACTGAGCACTTTGCACCATCCCCTTGCTTCATGTGTGTTTTGTCCCCATCAGCTAAGCTCATCTCGGTTACGGTACTAATGGTGTCGGGTTCAAAAAGCTCCCATTATGGAAGAGGGAGCAAGGAGCCGATCTGCACTGTGACTGGAGCCTGCACATTTTTCTCATGTCTGCCTGGATTTTCTTTTGGGTAATCCCTTCAGTAACTCTCCACAAAGTACAGAAACACCTACACTAGTAAGGAGTGAGCAACTCTTCATGCCGCTATCAGATGGTTGGTTCCTCTTGTGGATGGTGCCCTTTGGTGAACTCTGAGTACCAAAGAAAGAAAGCTAGAGCAACAGAGAGAGAGGCATAGAAGATGAAACTGAAAAGGTTTCCAAAAGGAGAACTGACTGGTAGCTCAGCAGATCAAGAGGGAAGCCATGTAGGGCTTCATGGATGCTATAATATCTTCTGACAGCATGTGGTCCTGCAATCATCATGCCACCAAAATTCTGTAACATAATGTCTCTGACTTTGTTAATTTCGCTTTTGTGGCCCCTTTTGAAATATGAGGCTGGTTAAGAGCTTTTTGGGAGGACAGTGATGGAAACTATTAAGATGTAAGAAAAGAGTTGTAGGTAGGCCAAGAGAGTCACTCCACCAAATAGAGATGGTTTGATCAAGTACATTGTAGACCCACTGGATAGCTATAGTTTATTAGTCTCCATTTTTAACCCTTTACTATGTAAATGTGCTGTCAAATAAGCACACTCTTTTGAGATCTGCAGCTACATTGTCATTGCTTCACAAGGATGCACTTCTGTTATTTGAGTACCTAATAGATTTTGTTCTTAGCTGCACATCCACTGACAAAGGTAGGAGTAGTTAAAAATAATTAATGATGTGAAATTATTTCATTAACAGAAGAGATGATTGCATTTTGAATGTTAATGCCTGAATGATAATTTGATTTAATGCAAAATTATGGAAGTGTATACTACCTTTCACAGTGTGCAATTATCCTACAGAGTCAATCGGTGGTAGAAAACCTCTACTGAAGTTAATTTACATTCTTATGAATGTTAAAGTCACCCATCAAGATAACTATCAGTTTATTGCTAAGTCAGATATTAAGTTTTCATAACTCCGGTTAAAGTGATGGAGGACGATAAATCAATCTTATAACTATGCTTGGTTTGTTTTTAATGCAGGATCTCAAAGGGACGTACTATTACAATGACTTTGTTTAGATGTGTGATATTTAAAAAAAATATCAGTAACACGGGGTAGCTCTCTGGTGGTGTTTGTGTTGCTTCCTCTGATGACACTTTGTACCTGATGTGTGTACCCTAGCATTAATACTCTTCAAGTATGAGAGCCAAGGATCAGCAGAACAGTAATAAGAGGCAGATTCCAGAAATGCATTTGACATTTTTTCACAATAAAATCTGATAATTGCAACAAAAATAAACACAATCTTTAAAACAAGTTAAAATTTATGTGTGAAGCAAAACTTTCAAAGAAAAGTTCTAACAGGGCTCAGGCAGAGTTAAGCAGTCCACCCAAAAATATTATCTGCACAATTGATCCCATTCACTTTTTAGAAATATGTTTTTTTGTCATCAGCATCATCAGGTAAGTATCAAAGCCCAACTCACCACTGAAGAAGCCTTTCTTTTTTTTACTGTGTCAGCTTATATCTCCTACCCAGTTCCCACTGACGATGGCCTTTTGTTTTTTGGTTCCCTCCTATGGTCCATGTGGTTCCTTTTTTTTAACTTCTCTAGTTGGCGTGCCAAACCCAGTCACACTGACATCACAGCAAGCATGTGATGCCTAAATCTAACACCTATTTTTGGATACACTGAGACTGCTGCTGCCTAAGCAAGAAGAAACCCTGAGTGCAAAGACCCTCAAGCTCAGCTCTCTACACTAGCCTCCCTCAGTGCTCCTCAGTAGGTGTCTTGTCTTTGGTCATTCACCAATATCCAGAAACAGCAAGCCGGGCAATCAATAATATACCTAGAATAAAAAATGCATATTTCTAAAAACTGTGAACAACCACTAAATAGTGGGAAGGCAAAACAAACAAAGTAGTGAAGTTCTCCTTCACACTTCCTAAAAGTTCCAGGGACCTGGATTTGATTCTTGGTCTGATGACTCTTGCGATGATTTTGCATGATTTTCCCCAGGTCTGTGTGTGCCTTCATCTTTTTACCTCCATGCCAAAATTGTGCATGTTGGTTTAAATGGAAGTTCCACACTGGTTTAGTAACAAGATGTGAGTTTGGATATGCATTCCTAAATTGCTTTGTAAAGGACTACTGCTTATCCAGGTTTGGTTCCTGCAATGCATTTAAAATGTTGTTGATAATGCCATTCAGATCCTTAAAACCATCTAATGGAGATGGTGAATTAAGATAATGAATTGAAAACTGATGAATTTCTAAACTAGGTTATCACAGTGATACAGATTTTGCCACTTTACATTTGTAGAAATCTGGTTTCATTACCAGATAAGGTTTCTTCTATGGGAATCTTTTTAACTAGCTGACATGTTTGTATAGTTTTCCTACTCAAATCTTCCTCTAACATTTCAAGGTTTACATTTTGGCTGATGGACACTACTAACATTTCAGAGAGTTACTATGAGAGAGAGTTGTCTGTGATGGCTGGATCCTGCTTCTCTCTAACTGATAAGATTTGTTCTGAAAATGTTTGGGTGGATTTCCAAAATATCTTTCAAAATGTGGTTATTTCTATATATGATATCTATATGATGCACATATTTCTAATCGTGTCAGAAATATTCAAGCTCTTTAAATTGGATTTATAACTTGTGTGGTATCTTTCCCTAGATCCATCTGTGGTTTTCAGGACTTTCTTTGTTTGTTATTGTGTGGCAGCTCTAATTAATATACATGAAGTATATTTGTTGCATTAGTTTGTTTTATCCAGTTTAAAATGTAGCTGTAAAATTAAAGGTTAGCTCATAGTGTCCTTATCAGATATTGGAAATGATTAACCAAAAACTGAATCTTGCAAAAAGATTGTTGTAGCCTTACATACAGTACTGCTGGACAGGCAAAAGCCCACAGTTATTCTGAAATTGAAAGTTGGTCTGAAAATGGATGGATGTATTTCTAGCAATACTTTTTTGTTTTATTTTTTTATACATGCAGTTAGAAATGGTAGACCCATTTCCAATAGTCAATGTTTTAGAAAAAGCAGGGTTTTAAGACTTAGTTGCTTTTTTTTTTTTTTTTTTAAACGATTGGAGGCTAGGTTCCATTTCTACTGTAGTATTGCTCTATTCTGTTCAGGCTCTTTAATTGCCTTCATGACATTTTAAAACATGGTATTTATAACATGACTAACTTAAAAAGTTATGTTATGAATATGGATATAGGACTCCTGTGCGGAGTTGGGATTTCAAATTATATTTTCTTACAATTGCTGGGTACTTTGAGTACCAGAGGACCTCAACAATGCTTTTGTTGCATTATCGTTAATAAAAGAACACTTCAAATATTTTAACACAAAATCTCATGTTTTAATATAGAGCACAGACCTTCTCAGGTATCCTTGTAAAATGCTTTACCAGATTCATTAGTGGTTATTTTTTTTAATATCATTAATAGACTGTTTATCCTGTGTTACCTTTCACAATAATCAAGCCAGATTCTGATGCTGTGAGGTAGCAGCACTAATCACCATGTCACTTTGATTTAGTTTGCCAATGGAGAGATTTCCGTCAGAAATACTAGTGAGGATTTCACTGTACAGCATTCTGTGATGTTATAATTGAGAAAATCCTTAATTAAGAATAATTTATAATGTTAATAGATGTTATTAATTAATATTTGTAAAAGATAAAGACAAAAGAAAAAGAGTTAGAGTGACAGCGTGATGATAATAATGCTTTACAGCAAAATGTCCCTTAGGACATGAGTTTTAGACCAGACTAGCAACGATGTCAACACTTTCTGCTAAGTATAGTCCAGGCGGATGGACGCCAGAAGTGACGTCAGAAGTGGTCAGGCTGTCATTCATCCGGTCTGTAGAGGGAGGAAGAGAAGAGGCGTTAGTATACACCGTCAACTTGTGGATTGGCATTGAATTACCACCACCAGAGCCTTTACGCTGTCAATAAGGTGCACGTGTGTGACATATGATTCTTCCTGATCTTTTTTTTTTTTCCCTTATCATACATTTCTTCCAGTGTATGCAAAATGTCTTTTTCTTTTTTTGTCAAAAAATGTTGTGTCGTCCAATGTATATTACTAACTCTCTGTACTCCTTTCCTTCATTTGCTTCTGAATATTTTAATGAAAATTTTACTTTATGATGGACACATACAAGTACAGAAGTTACTTTAATTTACAGCACATAAAATGATTTTTTAAATTAATTAAACTTACAGAATATTCACAAGAGAATGAGCTTATGCGAATTTTCCCTTGGGATTAATAAAGTATCTATCTATCTATCTATCTATCTATCTATCTATCTATCTATCTATCTATCTATCTACAAAACAGAACATGAGTATATCAGCTGCTCTGCATTTGTACCTACAACTATTTACGCAGAAGAAAAACCCATACAATTAACTTCTGACACTGCATCCAGAACTGAAAGAAGCTGCCTAACTGAATAATAAAATCAATTAATTAGAAAGATTGGCTTCTAATATGGACAAGAGTTGGAATGAAAAACAACACTTTAAATGGCTCTTTAGAACAGAGTGTAAGAGCCACTGATGGAACACAAATTTGTAAATTGCAAAACTGAAAATGTTAAAAGGAATGCTGCTGGTCTCAGTAATAATGAATTCAGAGAATCTGTCTCCATATTGATCACAGCTCCAAAGTATGTTAAAAACATTTAGCATTTGCATATATAAAAAAATATGCTCAGATAAAGACAGATAAGCCAAGATGACGGTATACCAAAAGTGAAATATTATGTGTCATCTAGAACTAGTGAGACCTCAAGGATATTGCCAAATGTGAAAAAGAAACAAAAGCTGTCGGTGTGCACTAAAGAGCCATAAAGACATTTAGTGTGTGATAACAGGGAAAGACTTTTTGATTGTTTTCTTTTTATCAGTTCTTATGCATTATGTATGGACCGTAATATATTTGTTTCTGTGATTTATACCCCCCCAATAATCCCCAGTCTGGAGCCACAAAACATAAAAGAGAAATTATGCAGATATTACAAATGCCTTTCGAATGTTATCATGGCCAGCGGAAATTGTGTCATGGAGTGTTTGCACTTTGGGAATGCAGCCCTTAACTTAAAGAAAATAAGTTTCAAAACAAATATATATTTTTTTTTATTATTATAATTTTTGCTTTTTGTAGAGCACATTTAACCAGGTTGTGATTTGACACTATACCTGTGGGTGCCCTTCACTTCCAGCTGGGTTTAATTCTGTTTGGAGCACAGTATAACACCAAGCACTTGCAACAGAGTGCAGTATATTTATTCAGAGATATAATACACTGCAGTTGATACCTTTGCATGAAGTCTTTAGTTTCAGTTCAGTTTCTTGCATGGAATAACCTTAATCTTGCAAAACAACAAGTTTCTCAAGAAAGTTGTTTTTTTTTTTTTTTGACATTTTTGCATCCAGTATTGAATTTGTGGAATGCCAGTACTTTACAACCCCAGGAAACACAATTAGATTAATAAGCAACTTATATATATATATCAAAGTCAATACATGTGTGTGTATGTATGTTGGAGCGATTTTCATGAAACTTGGTACACATGTTTCTCATTGGTCGCCTAAAAATACTACAGGGTGAAATCAACCCTAACCCACCCCTTTCTGGGTGGGAGGGGAATCTTGCGGTCTTGTATGCATGTTATCATCCAGTTGATACTCGGAATGACCACCAGAGGGCGAACTGGAGGTGACTACCAGCATTCTGTATGTTTGAGCACCACCGCACCGCTGTTGCTTTTGAAATTAAATAGAGTTGGCCGGTTCCAAGTGTCAACTAGATGATAACATACATATAAGACCGAAAGACAAGCACATTAGTGAGTCTTCATTGTTTGTTAATTTATTTTTATTTTTAAAGTTGTGTTTTTTTTTAATTATGTTTTTCTCAAACAATTAAAGAAAAAAAAACAACTTTATTTTCCACCCAGGCAGTGCCGGGTATTTCAGCTAGTTAACTTAAAACTTGAAGGATGAGCTACAAGTGTTTATCATTAGGACAACAGAAGAATGCACTATATTGCAGCCATACAGACCATCATTGAATAGTCAATGGTTTGGAGTTCACCTCTCTTATATCATTTTCATCTCCAAAGAAAAGGTGTTAGTGTGGAAAGGGAATCCCTTTGGAAGCTCTTAAGACATTATGGTGTATTTGAAAAACTCATCACTATCATCAGGAATTCATATACAGTATAAAGGGTTGACATGCAATATAATCCATGGTAGACAACTTGCCAGGACCTTTAGAGAACTGGAGTAAGACAAGACTGCCTACGCCCACTGCATCTGTTCCTGCTCTTGATCGATTTTATTAGCAACATCTTAAACATGGGATGGAATCCATTGGACTCCTCAGAAGTACTTTGATGATCTTAACTTTGCTGGTGACCTGGTAAAAATGTCACACACACACACACACATTAGCAGATGCAGGATAAGACCAATAACTTGTCAGCCACCTCTTCCAACGTTGGCCTTTACATTAACAAAGGAAAGACGAAAGTCTTGAAGGCCAACACAAATAATACTAAGCCTATTCACCTGAGAGGCGAGTCATTGGAAGTGATGGAAGCCTTTACATATGTGGGCAGTGTTGTTAACAAACAGGGATTCACAGATACCAATGTTATGGCAGCATTTCTGCAGCCGAAAAACATCTGAAGCTCCAAGGTTCTGATGGTATAGACTAAGGTCAAAATGTTTAATATCAACATAAAGTTGATCCTTGTTTGTGGTGCTGAGGCCTGGAAGATGACAGTTGTTACCTTCATCAACACATGTCAATAAAGAATCCTCCAGATATGCTGGCTCAGCACCAACAGCAACACTGACCTTTGGCACAGTACAAACTAGATGCCTGCAGATGCTGAGATTTTGAAGGGGAAATTGATATGAACTGGTAACACTCTCTGGAAGCCTCCAAACAGAATCCCCAGATATTCCATGACCTGGAATCTCCAAGGTAAAATGAAGAGAGGAGGGCCAAGAAAAACAGGTGGTGCTTGGACCAGTAGGTAGACACCATGAGAATGGATTTCACTTGGAGCCACCTGGAAAGATAGGTGAAGGAAAGAGATGCCTGGAGGACACTTGTTAATGGCCTATTTCCCAGGAGGGATAGATGGCATAAATAAGTAAGTACTAAATAAATGGCTGCTGGAAATGGGATTTTGTTGTCAAATATGAATAATAAATTATAAATTTTATTCATTTCAAGCCATGATAGCCATTGGCAATAATAGATGTTTTGGCTCCATTTTGAAATCAGTGTAATGGTCCCTTAATGAAAAAAAATCAAGAATATATTTTTTATTAAAAACATGAAAATTTCCTCAGTTAGCTGCATCTATAAATATATGCCAAATAACCATGTCATCTACAACAGTGAAAAGATGATTCTGGGATGCTGGCCATGATACACTTTTTCAGTCATACAAAGCCATACTTTGCTCAATGTCTCTGTTCTTTTGCCTGATTTTAACCTATTCTTTTTATTTGGCAGTTTCACATATGTTTTTTTTTTAAACTTTGGCTCTAGGGTGTGTAGTTAAGGAAGCAGTCAAATGAGGATGTTTAGTTTGTCTGTCTCTTAAACTACAGACCCTGATGTATTGATCCTTTTATGCAGCTGTACATCTGGCCTTCTGTTTCTTTGATATCCTTGTTAGATCTTCATATTTCTATATATATGTGTGTGTGTATATATAATACTAGGCTGACCCGCCTTTTAAGGCGACCGACTTTTAAGTTGACCACTTCTTAAGGCAATTCAATATGTAGATCAATTTGATATTTTATACAAACTCATTAATTTGGTTATATTGCATTTGAGCGGTATTACTTTAATACTCGTAGTTTCTGTTATTTTTGTGATGAAATTTAAACTTTTTTTCTATATTGAGGTCGCTCTTTTGAACCCCCCTGATATTTACTATGCGGTAAGGCATTTGTACTCCATTAACATTAATTATTTCCAGAGACATAATTTTGTCTATTTTTCCAGCGCATCGCGCACAAAAGCAAGGGAATGATGGGGACGGAAGGACAATCCCGACCGCTTTTATATAGTAAGAAAGAAGAAGATATCGCACAGTCTGGAGTAGAAAATCATCTTTTACCTGGAAAAACGAATCTACAAATCCCATCGTGCATTGCAAAATGGACGGGGCGTGTGTGAAACTCCGCGCCTGCGTAGCACTCACGGGACGGAAGGACAATCCAGACAGCTTTTATATAGAAGGATGTATATATAAAATATATGTGTAATATTAATACTATGTGTAATGTTTTATAATTCAAATAAAAATCTAAATGATTTTAAATTTGTATTTTTTTTAATTTGAATTATAAACCTTAGATGTATTTTAATATACATTGTATTTATTATCATTCTGGCACCACAACATTAGCAGCAAATCCCTTAAGTCCTATAAGTTGAGAAATGGGACCTCCATGAATCACTCCTCCCACAGATGCCCGATCGGATTGAGAACTATTTGTCATGTTCTTTAAGCCATTCCTGAACAACTTTTGCAGTGTGGCACTGTCATCTAGGAAAACCGTTGCCATAAAGGGTGTATGTGATCTTTAGGTAAGTGGTATGTGTTACACTAACATCTATATGAATGCCATCACCCAGTGTTTCCCAATATAGCCTTGCCCAGAGCATCACATATCAAAAGGTTTCATAATTATATGTTTATGCTAAAAAAATATTCTTATGAAATGCAACAAATCTGCCAGGTACAATGTGAGTTTCATTTAGACTCTAAATATTTATTTAGCAGCTTAATTGGTTGGCACCCAATACAAAAGGGAATTTCCGGTCTCTAGAGGGGTCTTCTGGCTAGATTGTGCAGAGAGAGAGGTACTTGGTAGAACATTGTCTTGAGTTTACCAAGGACTGCGGCTTGTGCATTGATTTTTGTAAATATTTTTCTTATTGTATAAATATCTATGGATTAACTTTGGTGGAGGTATTTATTGGGTTGTGGTTAACTGTGCAGTTTTTATTTTTATATACATTTTTCTTTTTCTGTATTTTGAATATTCTTGTTTTTGGTAAATCCTGTATTATACGCTGTTATACATTCCGCTTCCTGACTTGGATTACTATAGAGGAAGACAGCTTTATTTTTGGTTTTTCTGTATATTTAGGTTTCAATAATTTTAAGTGCATTTTTCTTTTTCGTTTGGGACTTTCAGTCAGCACTGTAAATACTGTATATAATAATCATATTTGTGACATTGGACAATGTGTATATATTCTGCAGGACATTATTCTTATTTTTCTTTATGTGCACATGTAAGTAAAATCTAATTTTTGCAAAAAATCCAACCCGTTTGTGTTCGTGTGTCCCTATCTTACACCATCTTCCTGGTCATGCACAGTCCCACATACTAGACACCTAAACTGTAGGCTGGTGTCCCCAATTCCCACTACACAAGGTGTCACAATGGTGAATCCAGTTTTGCTGTTTCAGTAAAAAATAGGTTTTGTTTTAAAGGAAAAAAGTGAATAGTTTTTAACTGTTTTTCATAGATTTTACAGACAATATTAATACAAAGTAAAAGATATATGTGTGTGTGCATTTATATATATTTAATTGAATACATATGTGAAATATGTACTCGGCTTGACATTAGAGTGGGCAAGAATACTTGTTGTGGTTCTTGCATCTCAGTTTATGGGGGATAGTGTGATTTTTTTTTTTTTTTTTAAAAAAAAAGCAGCCAGTAAGTGAATATTGAGTTAGTATTCCTCATTTATGAGAAATGTCAGACCCAAACCCATTCAATCTAACAGTAAGCTTACAAAAACTCTGATAACCGCCATTTGTAAAGGTGGTATACAGAGAGCATCTTTAAATGAATGGGCTGAGGCAGCAGTTCTACACCTGACAGCTGAAAACATTAAAATTTGGCTGCAGTGGGTACGCGATCACCAAGACTAGGATGGCTGTATATTGGAAAAATGTTGCCTGGTTTGACAAGTCTGAATGTCTGCTGTTACATGCAGACAGAAGGGGAAGAGTATGGTAGAAACAGCATGAATCAACTTATCTGTAGTGCCTCATGCCAAAGAAGGCGCAGTGTTACAGGGCTTTATTTCTTAATGCATAATAGGCCTCTAAATATCACATGAGCACACCTGAATGCCGCAGCATACATTCTCATCGTTCTTAGCCATAAACATTCATGAGCTATGCAGTCTACACTTGTTCACATTTATGTTCCCAGTATGGTAACATGTCACAAAGCACATTATATCAGTCTGGTTCCATGAAGAAGAAAGTGTGTTCAGTTTAATTAAGTTTACTGGAATGGCCTACTTATGTACCCATAGAAAATCCTTTCAATGAGACTGAATGGGACATTTACAGTATTAATATATGGCCAAAAAATCTTGGCCATATATTTTTGCTGTTTTTGAGTCAGCTCAGATCAAAATTTCAATGGAAGATTTCCAGTAGTTAAACTTATTCCCATGATTCAACAAATTGAGGTTCTCCATTAACGCAAAAGGGAATCCCACCCAATACTAGGTGGGCATACCTAACACAGTAGACATTAAGTTTCTGCATGTGCTTATGTATTTATGTATGTATTTAAAGATGAGCTTTCATTTGATGGGAGTTGAATACTGAGTTTCTTGGATTTTTTTCACAGCATGAAATTGTATTTCCAGATCTTCATCTGTCAGATTGATTTGTGTTATAATGTTTTATTTCCTAATTAAAGAAATAGAAAAATAACTTTCATTTTGTATATTGGACATTTGTTAAATACTTGTTAATTTAAGTAAGTTACTCACATGATTCTCCAATTGTGTTATACTGTGGCATTTTAAAGAAAAGTAATTCATTTAATAGTGTAGTCTCATTTTGGCTACTGTTCAGAATGTTTGAAAAATGTCTAGCTTTTTTTATGTGTTTGAAAGCAGCTTTTTATGAACATGCAATTTATAAATAAAAGATCCAGACTTACTATTAACTATTTAAATGTGCTTCCTGCTGAAAAACTTTTCTTTCCGTTTCCCGGCAGTGTTGCTCTAAATAAGCACACATTGTGCATACTTGTGTGTGTTTGGAGAACATACAAAACCACTTCGCAGAATTACAGGATGATTTCTCTTTTTAACAGGTTCTCTTGATTTTGTGACTAATGTTCAGATAAAATAAATAAAATAGAATACAAATTGTGCACCTGTATGTTTGTACTCAGCATTGCAGTGTGTGCTGCCTGTGTTAACAGTAGAAATCTTAAAGAATTCAGTACCTTTACTTGAAAGCAGTTTCCATGGTTTTGAAAATATGAATTAAAAAATACATTAAGGTCAGTTTTGCTGTGTGAGATTGCAAAGAGTAGAAAAATAAATCCTGGGTAATGCTGAAATGAAGGTACTGTCTCAAGTACTTTACAATGTGCAAAAATGAAGAAGCATAGTCTTGTGCCATTTCAACTCTCGAGTGTGTAGTGCACCTTTCCCAGTCCTGTGATCTTGGAGGTGATGGCAGTCTGACAGTTAGTACATCCTGATGGATTAAAGTAAGGCTCACCTCTTGTGATTTTTTTTTTTTTGTCTGACATAAGTGAATTTTTCTAGTTTAACTTTCCAGTCTGAATGTATAAAGAAATAAAGTATCTACTGTATACCTGATCTAAAAAAGGTACATATGATGTATATGACTTAGATTAATAGTGCGCCTTGGATGCTACTGTTTCAAGCCTGGTAAAATGTTAATATAGCACCATCTCACCATTCTAATCTTGCAAGTGTAATTAATATCAATTGCAGTTTCATTACTTAGTAGGTATTTTAGCTTAGCTAAATTGTTTTTTCAGGCATTTTTCTTTAAGTACGTTATATCTTTTTATTATAAGAACTGAACTAGTCACAAAGACCTTCATTTAGTTTTTTTTAATGATCATAGGTTCCAGAGTTTTAATTTTTACAGGATTTGTGTGGGGCTATTATTTTGCTTTTTTTCCCTTAATTTGCCTGCTAGACTTAGTGCTACTTTATTTGCTTTACATTAACAACTCATCACTAAGTGTAATCTAAAGAAATATCATAATGTCTGCAAGCATATGTACTTTATAAATACACTAGCAAAATACCCGCGCTTCGCAGCGGTGAAGTACTGCCTTAAAATTTTTATTAAGAAGAAAATTAAACCTTTTTAAACTGAGGGAAAATATACCAATAATTATTTGTTAAAGATCTCTTTGTATGCCACGTTGTCAGTTCGGCCCTCCAGTTGCAATATGACCAAGCTGTAGCTGTGCGCTGAGCTTACTCTTGAGCATGCAACGTACAGTTGGCCATGTGAACAGTAATCTTGTTTCAAATCTCACAGCTTGGATTGCTGCTGTCATAATCGGTTTGAGTTTCATGGTTTGTTTCAGTTACGACAGTATTTGTAGGACTTGTGTTGAAGAGACATTCGGCATCTGTCAAGTGTTGTAAGTATACAACCAGTTTCATTGATAACTTCACAAACATTTCTAAACATCAAAGTGTCCACTACTGAAATCATCACCTGTGAAGCTAAGATGTTTAAGAGGCATTGGCGGTTGTCCAAAGGTGTAAAATATTTGGCCATTTCGGTACACTTAAGCATTTCACTCTACTAGTGCTCCTGTGTAGTATAATTATCTCCTGTACCGTCATCAGTCCACACCTTGAACCTGTCCCAGTCATTCAATACATAAGACACAATGTTCCTCCGGATATCAATAGTGAGCCTGATATGGCTGTGCAATATGTAACAAAGAGAATGGAAAGGCAGGTGCCATCTCCGGGCATGGAAACCACTTGGTAAGTGACAGTTCTTTGATCGATGGTGATTATCTCGATAGACATGTTAATGGGGGTACGGTTGGAATGATAAAGGAAATGGGTACCTGAACAATGTAAAGTAAGTCTAAAATACCTACACAATAACTATAATCGTAATAAATGAACAATAAAACAGCGGAGAAGCCGTGGATTAAATAAAAAGGCTGTAGTTATCAGCAGGGAGACGTGAATACCGTGGCGAAGCAAGGAAGGGAATGTAGAGACTGGAGCGACAGACGGCCTTATATAGGCAGGCAGCCAACAACGTGGGAGGCGTTGGGATGGGGGACCCAACGCCGCCTCACACGGTGACCGAGCTGCAGGCTATGGACATATATATGTACGTAAGTAGGATTCAGTTAGTGTTGGGAACCCGCGTACCAATTTTCTTGAAGATGGTCCCATAAGTAACAAAGACAGTTGAAAAGTTCAATATGGCAGCCGACAGTGGCATCATATCACCGAAATAAGTACCAAATTTCAGCCTTCTACCTATGAATAAGAAAGTTCAACATGGCGGACGTTGTTGACCGTTACGCGTAGAATTTTGAAATGAAACCTGCTTAACTTTTGTAAGTAAGCTGTAAGGAATGAGCCTGCCAAATTTCAGCCTTCTACCTACACGGGAAGTTGGAGAATTAGTGACGTTGGAAACTTCAATATGGCGGCCGACAGTGGCATCATACCACTGAAATAAGTACGTACATCGGTTTTGGTTAGCGCAGGGAAGCCACCTACCAAATTTCGTGAAGATGGGGCCATAAATAAGAAAGTTCAACATGGCGGACATTGTGAAAATTAGTGACATTGGAAAGTTCAATATGGCGGCCGACAGTGGCGTCATACCATCGAAATAAGTACATACATCGGTTTCGGTTAGCGCAGGGAATCCGCCTACCAAATTTCGTGAAAATGGGGCCATAAATAAGAAAATTCAACATGGCGGACATTGTCGACCGTTATGACCGTTACGTGTAGAATTTCGAAATGAAACCTGCTTAGCTTTTGTAAGTAAGCTGTAAGGAATTAGCCTGCCAAATTTCAGCCTTCTACCTACACGGGAAGTTGGAGAATTAGTCACGTTGGAAAGTTCAATATGGCGGCTGACAGTGGTGTCATACCACCGAAATAAGTATGTACATTGGTTTCGGTTAGTGCAGGGAAGCCGCCTACTAAATTTCGTGAAGATGGAGTCAGCCTTCTACCTACACGGGAAGTTGAAAAATTAGTGACGTTGGAAAGTTCAAAATGGCGGCCGACAATGGCGTCATACCATCGAATTAAGTACATACATCGGTTTCGGTTAGCGCAGGGAAGCCGCCTACCAAATTTCGTGAAGATGGTGCCATAAATAAGAAAGTTCAACATGGCGGACGTTGTCGACCGTTATCGACCGTTATGACCGTTACGTGTAGAATTTCGAAATTAAACCTGCTTAACTTTTGTAAGTGAGCTGTAAGGAATAAGCCTGCCAAATTTCAGCCTTCTACCTACACGGGAAGTTGGAGAATTAGTGATCAGTGAGTGAGTGAGTGAGTGAGTGAGTGAAGTACTATGGGAGAAAATAGGCACAGGGCATTAACTTCCTTGAAATGCTAGATGGGTTGCAGATTCCCATGGGGCTTTGAGGGAGTTGGAGTTTGGTATAGCCCTGTTTTGTTCCATGGGTGCTGCCGGGACTGCAGAGTCCCTACTTGGTTGGGCTTCTGCTCCACACTAATGGGTCACTGCAAGTACTCCTGAGAAATGGATAATTATAGCAGCCTGCTGCCACTATTCTAGGAGCCAGAGTCAGGAGGGAAAGGATGATGCTTGCCGGGTGGAGTGGAGACAGAGGTGTCACAAGAGACAGAGACTGATCAAAGAAGAAAAGTCATTGTTCCTTGCTCTATTATATTATTGTGCTTTTGGAGTATATGAGGCAGCAAGTGAACTAACAATTCTTGAAGGTGATGTGTTGGAAGCAGGGAAAATGAGCAAGCCTAAGGATTTGAGAGACACTGACAGGAGTCAAATTTAATGGCTAAACAGCTGGTTCAGGGCATATACACAACAGCAGGTATTGTGGGGGTGTTTGTGCTATGCAGTGGTTAGTACCTACCAAAGTGGTCCAAGGAAAGATAACCAGTGAGCCAGCGACAGTGTCATGGGTGCTAAGAGTGGGAGAGAAGGCTAGTCTGTCTGGTCTAATCACACAGAAGAGCTGAGGAATCAGAAATTGCTGAAAAACCTTAATGCTGGCAAGGAGGAGGAGGTGTCAGGACACACTGCATCATAGCTTGCTGCACATGGGGTTTAGTAGTTGCAGACCAGTCAGTGTGACCATGCTGACCCCTGTCAGCACCTATAATGAGAATTGTGAGTGTTAGAGCTTGACCATAGAGCAATGCAAGAAGATAGCTAGGTCTAATGAATCAAACATTTTCAAACAAGATCTCAACTCTCACTCGTGTGAATGCTTTTGTCAGACACACTTCTTGCGCTCTCAAATCTTATACATTTTAACGTTTTTCTCACTTTAAGTTCCCGATTAAAGAAGACGCACTATGTCCAAATCTTATTGAAGAATGTCATCACGAAGGGTTATCAACATAAAAAATGAGTACACATGCAGTCCTAGCACCGAGAAATGAGGAAATCAATTGAATTAACGCCAAAAATGTTGATCGGTTATGGTTAAATGCATCCAAAAATATCGAAAGGTTACATGGCAAATTGATTAAATGTATATTAATAGACTATGCTGAAACAATTGGTGGTGATTGTGCGGAAGATGAAAACAACAACTTGCAATATCCCAAATAATATCTACAACTGTTAACAACGCACAAATTACTGTAGAAAGAGGGATGTATCCAAGAAAGGTAATATAGTACATCTTTCGCAGATAACATTAGACAACAAAGGAGATCTTGATACACCAGTCGCATTAAAACGCTAAGTTTCCCGTTAGAACAGCTTTTGCAAAGACAATTAACAAATCTCAGGGCTAAATATTAAAAAAAAAAGTCATTTTATTTAATAGAAAGAAACGAAATTCAATCACGGGCAGTTATACGTTGTGTTGATGCATATGTAACAATTCCCATAAAAATAAAAATCCGTTTAAATTAATATATATATAAATATATATGTGTAATAGAGAGAGGGAGAGTCCTCTGTATTGTTGTTCAACAACTAGATGAGAAACCATGCAAAGATTCCATCCCTAATTAAGGAGGCACATTTCTTCTCAACAATAGGCCACTGGACATATAGGGTAAACTCATAGTCCCGTTGTACCCCATAGCCGGGTTCACATAAATATAGCTCTCAGTCTTTGGGTCTTTTACCATGCTTTTCCATTGATATTTGCAAATTTTTCAAGTAGAGTTCTCTTTCTCTTTTTGTCTCTCTCTCTCTGACCTTCTTTTACACCTTTGGCCACACCTAAGCAGAGTTCCTGATTTCTATAGAGCCTGTCATTTTTTTGAAGTGATCCTTATCCCCAAACCCCATAAAATACACTGAGGTATCTTTATTTCTCCTTCTTTTCTTTTACAATTTGTTTTCAAGCTCTTACTAAGATAGTGTGGAAGGCAGAATGGGGACAGTATGTTTTCATACATATGTGTGTATTTGTACTATATAGTATATACTAAAGCTTGTATCCAGAACAAATAACTTTAAACATTCTTAATAACTACCCAGTAACTGGTGCTCAGATCTGTAAGGTCATTGGTGTCACTCTAAGCATCACTAGTAGACATGTAAACTCTCAAACAACTTGAGGCTATAGGATGCAAAGAGAATAGCTGATAAATCTTCCACAGTTACAGATCTCACAATTCATAACGGCAACATATATACAGTAGGTATAATAAAGCAGGTACACCAATAATAAAAAATACTGCCCTTAATTTAACAATGCCCATAGAAGACAATCATGTAGGCTGCTTTATTTTGTCTTTTGGATGAACTCTCTATGTCCATAGTTAAGTGTGGAAAAGTCTCAGGTTCCCTAGAATTGTTTATACAGATTTTATTTTTTGGTCTTTTGCATTAATATATGAGTAGTAAATTACTTATTTTAGATTTCCAAGCATTCATTTAAGAAAAAATAAATGTTACTGAGATATTTTGTGTTTTGTTAAAGTAACTAATAGACACTTTTCAAATTAAAAAACTTGATTACTCTTAAGTGTACAGCCCAGTGCATGATCAAATTAACATCACTAATAAGTGCTATTGATCAGTAATATCATAAGATGATTCAACCAGCTTAAATAGAAACAGATGAAGATAGAATCAATTTGGGTGAAAGCAACCAAGCTAAAAGTGAGTGTGGAAAATGTGATAATTTAACTTTCAAATCATTAATTCTTACACCAAAGCAAGAGTTAGCATAGCATGAAAACACAAGGTAGTCTTAATACATCAGCAAGGTCTCTCCCAAGTAGAAATTTCAGAGCAGACAGGAGCTTCAAGCTCTACTGAAGTACAAGGTAACAAGTGAAGTAAAAGACCTGAAATGCGTTGGTCTGCCATAGAATCTGAGTGCACCAAATGAGAGATATGTTAAACTGCAGTCCCTGCAAATGCTGAAGTCAAGCACTGCTATCAGCTCTGAACTCATAAAAATTACTAAAACCCATTTATATCACTCTGCACTCTGGGGAAGTCTTGTCAGATGTGGTGTTCATGGAAGTGTCACTCCCAAAAAGTAATTTCTTCAAAGTAGAAACAAAGCCAAAATATTCTCCTCTACAGAATAACACAAGGACTGGGGTGTTGAACAATGGCAGCAAGTGCTCTGGTCTGATAAGTTTGAAATTTCTGGGCCACAAAGGAGGCACTTTGACCATAGAAGAGGTGGAGAGTGCTTAAATGGATGAGTGTCTGTCTCCAACAGTGAATCAAGATGGACGTTCCCTGTTGGTATGGGGCTGAATCAATGTAATCCTCAAAACAGCTGCAGACCAATGACCTCAAGCACACGGCCTAGGTCATAAAGAACTACCTTCAGCAAAATGAACATCAGAAAGACCAGATATGGCCCCCACAGATCCTTGATCTTGACGTCCTTAAAGTTATCTTACCCAGGGAAAAAAACAAATGAAACAACAGAAGTCTGCAAAAGAACTTATGCAAGTTTTCCAAAATCTCTTAAAACAAACCACAAGCCAATTTTCTTTTAAAACCTTTTTTATTTTTATTTTTTTTCATTAATTTTGAAAACATCTTTCGTTCTTTTTTTTTAATGTGCCTAAGACTTTTAGCAATACTGTAATGTCAAATACTTGTATAGTTCTTTTGTTATATATTTTGAGGTTTTAAACAGAACCTATTAACTCCATTCTTATTTGGTTTCACTAAAGTGAAAATGTACTCAATATTAAAAGTAATATATACTCTGTTATATACTCTGGGTAACAGTAGAACAGTTCTACAGGCTTTCCATTTACTAGATAGGAAGTCTTTATATACTAGATTCTGCCAAAAATGACAAACACAGTATTAATATGGCAGGCTCCCTCATTGGATGCTTCCACATATTTCAAATGGGCTTATATTTGCTACATAGTCCAGATGATGATTATCCTGACAAAACTGAGCCATAAACCCAACTTAAACTCTATTCCACCTGGTAGGCTAACTAAAACCACCGTTTGTATATCCTCAGACTCAATACCTGTTGTTGGAAATGTAAGAAGCACAGTTTGAACCAGTAAAGTTTATAAATAGCCACATTTGTATTGAATTGCACTTCACAGGAATAGTAAATTAATAATTTGGAATACATTGCTGATTTTTAGGTTCTGATACTTCATGCAGAGTTGGTTCCTGATTTATGTTCAATTCTGCTCACATACCCACTACACTCCTAACCCCACAAAAGCTTGAACTGGGTTAAATGTGTATTATATTGAATTTACAGTAAGGCCAATCTTTCTATTTTCCCTTTTCCTCAAGAACAATAGATAATTTAGAGAATGCATTGACACTCCAATATATCATGGATTTGGCTATGTCATATCTAATCTGAAGAATTACTGTCCATTTTTGTTAAATCTTCCCAAATCTCAAAGTGGGATGTTTTAGGAGCAAAATGGAATAATCATCATTTACAGTAAACTATCATGAGAAAAACAAGTTAATAAAATGGAAAGTGATGTAATTTAAAAACCATCCATAGATTATCCTAAGAGTTTAATATTTCTAATAAGTTTATGTGGAGGTTCTTCTGTTTGTAAAGAATAATAAATGACACATTCAATACATTATTTGTTTTTTGCATATTTATCCAGGAAAATAAATAATGAAAAAATGCTACCATTCGTGTTGATTATTCTACACTTTTGTTTTTAAAATGATCTCATTAAGGCCATCTCACACATAATGTAATGTCAAATGCTCCGTTATGGCTTAATATCCAGGTAACAGATGCTGAATTTCAAATGGTTTCAAGTTTTAATATATTTTGAGAGAATGCCAAAAATTCAAAACCATAGAATAACAGCTGCTGCTTCAAGTTTTATCTTTAATTTACTTGCATTATTGTGCTTCTTAGATCTGGTGCCGTCTTTAAAGCAAATGTGTCCTCCTGAAGAATTTATTATTGTATGTTTGCCTACCAGAACGGTTCTCCTGCTGTCACTTTTTTTTAAATACCCAGTGTTTTAATTCTCAGCACCTCTATCTTGCATTACTGCTCACCCCCACAGCCCATTTCCTCCATTCTGACAGAATGTATAAATTTCTTCTGTTTTATTTATTATTTGGCCTGCGGATCTTAAACAGACTTTGAAGTGTATTAAAACTCTTCTAACACCTTGCAAAGTAATAACATCCTGGCAAAGAGCTCTTATATTTTCATATATTGCCTCTAGCAAAATAAAATGTTCATATTAAAGAAAGCAAAGATAAAGATTGAAAAACCAAGGGTGAGAAACAAAAAGAAATAAAACTAAATTAGCTTATCGCTAAGCATATTTTTCCATTTGGAAACAAGTGCTCTAGGTAAAGACTTCTAAGGAGAAGGAGGTTGGGATCAGCTTTTAAGCTTCTGTGGTTTTTTTTTTTTTTTTTGGTTTTTTTTTTTGATTGTTTTTTAAATTAAAATGTATCTACTCTCCTAAAAACATTAGGGTGTGAATGATAGGTAGCTGGCCAGAACGAAGCATAGAAGGCTTTAAACCCTATTATCGACAATTTGCAATCTGGCTTCCTAAAAAACTACAAATTAGTTACTAACTACTAACTTAAAGTGCTTTTTTAATTGAGCATTTATTTTTTGTTTTATTTCATAAATAGATTATTTTTCTATCCATTTCCTTAACTTGCTCCAATTAACTGAGTCATACAGAAGTTAAGCCCACCCTGGAAACATTTAAGGCCAGAATCAACCTTAGACTGGACAATAGTCTGGACACAGGGAAAATTCAGTGTCATTTGTCAACTTATATATTCCCAAGTTGTGCAAGTTTAAGAAAAACTGAATACATGAAGAAAAAGAAAAAATATAGCAATAATGCTATGTAAAACACTTCACCTCCACAAAAGCAAATGACTCTAAAACCACAATAATTGAAGACGAGATCTTGTAATTGTAACACAAACAAAACTTTAATAAAACTTAATCAGTTTTAACATGAAAAGATGCAGATGGAAGAAGAGAAGAAGCGGGCAACTAGGGTATAAAAAAGAAGAGCTGCTCAGGAAGCAGCAACCGCATCAGGCAGGCATATATATGACAGCAACACTCATGACAATGTCAATCATGTTACGTTATTATTAAAATGTTTCCTTTTCTTTTTCATTACTTCTTTAACACACTACTTCTCCGCTGCGAGGCGCGGGTATTTTGTATATGAATGACCTCCAAAGAGCGCGGAGACTTTTGATCATGTGAACGTGTCTGCAAAAACTGGCGTCTCCTGCCCAGCAAAAGTCGAGCAGCCGGCGCGCGCGCATAGCTGTGCCGGCCTTTGAGACGCTGACTGCGCTTCTGCCTTAATTCAAAGAGAGCACTTTTAATTTTTTTCATCCTCCCCCTGAGCTATAGCCCAGACAAGTGCAAACACGGGACCCCTTTTCTACACCGCGGCAAAATAATATTAAGGCGCTTCGCACTTTATTTTGCGCGTATACGATTATGAGGTCGTCAGCTCGGATTATGAAGACACGCACAGGAGTGAAGGACTGACAGTGCCATCACAACCGATTAATAGCTGGGACGTCTCACCAGTCTGCACAAGACCCACCGCGACTGTCCCCAAAAGGCGCTCATATCGTCACCGAACACATCTCTCTATACTATATAAAAGAAAAAGGCAACTTTCCTTTCTTTACACCTTTTTTCCTTTTATCCCAAACCAAACCCTTTCTCTCTTAACACTGCAGAGGACACAAAACTAATTTTCTTTAATTGCTGGTAAGGCACATTACCAAAGGCAGAAATTTGGACTTTCACATAGAAAATGTAATTTCTATACCACAGCCGTCGTGTAGCGCCTTTCAAAAGGGATCTACTACCGAGAGATGATCCATATACATTTTAGCTGCTGTTAGTACTACTTACCTGTTCTGTTATACCGTCTTTAAAATGTAGTTTACCCGCGACCACTCCAGTAGTGCTCAATGTACCTTTACTTCTTAAAACGTTAATGTTTTACTGTTTAATAACTTATAGACTACATTTTATTATTTTTCCCTTGCATTTAGTGATCAAAGCTATACACACACATATAGACACATACATATATATATATACACATGTATATATATATACCTGTGTGTATGTTTGTATGTATGTGTATACACACACACACACACACACACATACATACATACATACATACACAAAAATTATATATATGTGTGTGTCTGTGTATGTATGTATGTATGTATGTATATGTGTGTGTCTATATGATGTTGATAGGTATGCATATATATATATATATGTGTATATGTAGATATGTATATAGATATGAAGATATGTTTGTGTATATGTATATATGTATGTATATACAGTAATCCCTCGCTATATCGCGCTTCGACTTTCGCGGCTTCACTCTATTGCGGATTTTAATATGAAAGCATAACTAAATATATAACGCGGATTTTTCGCTGCTTCGCGGGTTCTGCGGACAATGTGTCTTTTTACTTCCTGTATATGCTTCCTCAGTTGGTTTGCCCAGTTGATTTCATACAAGGGACGCTATTGGCGGATGGCTGAGAAGCTAACCAATCAGAGCACGCAGTTGAGCTCCTGCGTGCTGAATGCAGTGTTAACCAGGAAGTCTCGTCTCACTCATTCAGCATCAACGTGTTTCGCTGTGTAAAGAGTTGTGCTCTTTTGTGTTTATCTTTGTGCATAGTCAAGCCCTTCATTATGGCTCCAAAACAATCTGCTACTGCTTCAGGGGCCGTGCCCAAGCGCAAGAAGAAGATGTTAACGATTGCCGAAAAGTTAAACGTTTTGGATTTGTTGAAGGCTACGATTCTTTTTATTTAAAAAGTAGGAAAGGAATATAAGATCTACGGCTGCAGCGTCCTTTTAACCAGGGTGCAAAACGAGTTGTAAGTGGATGTAATAAGGCAGTAGTCTGGATGGAATCTGCTTTAGGGATCTGGATTGAAGACTGCCAGAAGAAGAACAACGGCAGTGCTACACAATCGCCTGAAGTGGCTCCTTTACAAGGGCTGTAACGCTCTCCTTTGTTGTTTAGTAAAATTAAACTCATTGTTATCGGACAAGTCATCGTGTCATTGTTGGTGAGTAACCATAATTAATTTTCTTCTTACAGTGCTTAGTACATGTACGTACGCTTAGTGTCACTGTACACACATTTACTGTATACTATTTTTCTTGCATTGTACGTATTTATTGCTGGTGACCTGTCTATCGTAATGGCTGTAACATATGTGATATTGGAGACACTCAATATCTTTAAAATAATATTTAGGTTTTACTGTATATAAAGAGTGTGTTTATATACATAATTTCAATGAATCTTACCTAATATCTAAGAGAATACAAAGGGATTATGCTGTATAACTCTGCGGGGAATATTTATAAACAGTGCGGGAGAGTTTATAAGGGCTTAAAATATATAAAAATAACCATACAAACATATGGTTTCTACTTCGCGGATTTTCACCTATCGCGGGGGGGTCTAGAACGCAACCCCCGCGATCGAGGAGGGATTACTGTATATATGTAGACTCAAACCCATTATGACAGCAGCAATCCAAGCTGTGAGAAAACAGTAAAAAGGAGGCGTGTCAGACGTCGTGGTACATTTTCTGATGCAGCTAGACGAAAACAACTTTGTGACGCTGCCGCCAAATACACAAAACAATTACTTTGACAATCATGTTACGTTATTTTTAAAATGTTTCCTTTTCTTTTTCTTTCCTTCTTTAACACACTACTTCTCC
>JANRMT010027041.1:120601854-120639324 GCA_026402145.1 Polypterus bichir lapradei | reverse complement strand
ATATATATATATATATATATGTGAGAACAACACTCATATCAATGACAACACAATTACATTAACAATCATGTTACGTTATTTTTAAAATTTTTCCTTTTCTTTTTCATACCTTCTTTAACACACTACTTCTCCGCTGCGAAGCGCGGGTATTCTGCTAGTATAAATATATATATATTAAATATATGTAAATAAAGTATATTAAAAAATCTATGGCCTGCTATAATTAAAGATTCAATCTGTTTCATGTAACAAACCAGTTATTGTATTCCTTGCAATTATGTAGAATTCTTTTCTAAAACAGATAGAACGATAATGCCGCCTTTGTTCCCAAGTAAAAATTTACAGAAGCTCAAACATATAAATATTGCAATAAACCACAACCCTCCAAAACACACATATGAACTTCTGATAATTAGAGCTGCTGCCGTCTATTAACAGGCTTGTAGGTGGGAGTACAAGGTGTTTAGTTCTTTCCAGTTGTGCCAAAGATTTACATTTTAGGGCATTCAACATTTAAACAAAGTAGATCTAGCTTGCTGTGTCAACAAATGGAATATAATATGCTGATGGAAGTTTGTTATTGTAATTTTTTCTAAAGTTCACCTGGTTGAAGTTGCCACCATTACAGGGTCGGAATGATGTATCATTAAAGTGTGGGTAACTGACTGAATCATTTCTATTATGATGTCATTTATGTAAGTTGGATAAATTGTGGCAGTCTGTTTCATTGTGTGGATTACACATTTTAGTTTTAATAGTAATGTGCTTGCTTTTTCACCATTGCTCATTCACATAGATGCTCAATACCACATGCTTTGTTCTACTCTGTCAGAGTGTATCAGATTAAATCTGCCCAGAACTATCCGGTTTAAGCCAGTTCTCTGCAGTACACAAAATGCTACAATGTCGGAACTCCCTGTGACTTACCACGAGATGACAGTTTATCCAAATTATTTGAAACTATGTGGAAGAAGGCCAGTTCTGAAACATTTCCATCTTATTTTATCTTTGTTCCAGGTCTTTGCTGTTTCTATCTTGTATCCTCATTTGTCTGAACCTCTCTTGACCTTGGCCACTTCACGGACTCTGTCATTTCAAGGCACTTTTCTCACCTCCTGCCCTCTTTTATAATTCCCATCTTTTAAGGTGACTCTCAGTGTGTCTCCTACACCTTTAATCTACCGTATGTGTCTCACACTCGAACGTTTCTTTTTGGATTGCATCACCAAAGCCAAACTGACAAATCCAATTGCTTGTAGGGACTGAACACACACACATGCACACACACAGAGATCTTAGCATTTTATTATACTACTAGCAAAATACCCGCGCTTCGCAGCGGCAAAGTACTGCCTTAAAATTGTTTATTAAGAAGAAAATTAAACCTTTTTAAACTGAGGGAAAATATACCAATAATTACTTGTTAAGGATCTCTTTGTATGCCACGTTGTCAGTTCGGCCCTCCAGTTGTAATATGACCAAGCTGTAGCTGTGCACTGAGCTTACTCTTGAGCATGCAACGTACAGTTGGCCATGTGAACAGTAATCTTGTTTCAAATCTCACAGCTTGGATTGCTGCTGTCATAATCGGTTTGAGTTTCATGGTTTGTTTCAATTATGACAGTATTTGTAGGACTTGTGTTGAAGAGACATTCGGCATCTGTCAAGCGTTGTAAGTATACAAACAGTTTCATTGATAACTTCACATACAGCTTTTGAGAGTTTAAACATTTCTAAACATCAAAGTGCCCACTACTGAAATCGTCACCTGTGAATCTAAGATGTTTAAGAGGCATTGGTGGTTGTCCAAAGGTGTGAAATATTTGGCCATTTCGGTACACTTAAGCATTTCACTCTTCTAGTGCTCCTGTGTAGTATAATTATCTCCTGTACCATCATCAGTCCACACCTTGAACTTGTCCCAGTCATTCAATACATAAGACACAATGTTCCTCCGGATATCAAGAGTGAGCCTGATATGGCCGTGCAATATGTAACAAAGAGAATGGAAAAGGCAGGTGCCATCTCCGGGCATGGAAACCACTTGGTAAGTGACAGTTCTTTGATCGATGGTGATCACCTCGATAGACATGTTAATGGGGGTACGGTTGGAATGATAAAAGAAATGGGTACCTGAACAATGTAAAGTAAGTCTAAAATACCTACACAATAACTATAATCGTAATAAATGAGCAATAAAACAGCGGAGAAGCCGTGGATTAAATAAAAAGGCTGTAGTTATCAGCAGGGAGACGTGAATACCGTGGCGAAGCAAGGAAGGGAATGTAGAGACTGGAGCGACAGATGGCCTTATATAGGCAGGCTGCCAACAACGTGGGAGGCGTTGGGATGGGGGACCCAACGCCGCCTCACACGGTGACCGAGCTGCAGGGTATGGACGTATATATGTACGTAAGTAGGATTCAGTTAGCGTTGGGAACCCGCGTACCAAATTTCTTGAAGATGGGCCCATAAGTAACAAAGACCGTTGAAAAGTTCAATATGACGGCCAACAGTGGCATCATATCACCGAAATAAGTACCAAGTTTCAGCCTTCTACCTACATGGGAAGTTGGAGAATTAGTGACGTTGGAAAGTTCAATGTTGCGGCTGACAGTGGCGTCACACCACCGAAATAAGTATGTACATCGGTTTTGGTTAACGTAGGGAAGCCACCTACCAAATTTCTTGAAGATGGGGTCAGCCTTCTACCTACACGGGAAGTTGGAAAATTAGTGACATTGGAAAGTTCAATATGGCGGCCGACAGTGGCGTCATACCACCGAAATAAGTATGTACATTGGTTTCGGTTAGCGCAGGGAAGCCGCCTACCAAATTTCGTGAAGATGGGGCCATGAATAAGAAAGTTCAACATGGCGGACATTGTTGACCGTTATGACCGTTACGCGTAGAATTTAGAAATGAAACCTGCTTAACTTTTGTAAGTAAGCTGTAAGGAATGGCCCTGCCAAATTTCAGCCTTCTACCTACACGGGAAGTTGGAGAATTAGTGATGTTTGGAAAATTCAATATGGCGGCCAACAATGGCGTCATACCACCAAAATAAGTACGTACATCGGTTTTGGTTAGCGCAGGGAAGCCACCTACCAAATTTCGTGAAGATGGGGTCAGCCTTCTACCTACACGGGAAGTTGGAAAATTAGTGACTTTGGAAAGTTCAATATGGCGGCCGACAGTGGCGTCATACCATCGAAATAAGTACATACATCGGTTTTGGTTAGCGCAGGGAAGCCGCCTACCAAATTTCGTGAAGATGGTGCCATAAATAAGAAAGTTCAACATGGCGGACATTGTTGACCGTTACGTGTAGAATTTCGAAATGAAACCTGCTTAACTTTTGTAAGTGAGCTGTAAGGAATAAGCCTGCCAAATTTCAGCCTTCTACCTACATGGGAAGTTGGAGAATTAGTGATGAGTGAGTGAGTCAGTCAGTCAGTTAGTGAGGGCTTTGCCTTTTATTAGTATAGATATAGCAGAGGCACCAATTTACCTTCCTCAAAACCTGTTATATTAACAGATGTTGCAGATGTAAGGCAGCCCTTTTATCCTCTTAACACTCCCTGTGACATTTCTCAAGCTTTCAGCTTTTCCAAAAGGCAGCTGAGATTAGCTGAAGCTTGGGTGTAGGATAACAACACGCATCATAGATTAAAAAAAAAAAAAAAGCATTTGTACTTTCCTAGTGACAAGCCAAGTGCCAGATCATGCCTAATGAGAATATAATAATTGACTTAAAAAAAAAACCAAACTAGTAATTACAAAGAAAAAAGAGAGAGAACACTGACCTTTTGTAAATAGTTACCTCCTGCATGGCATCCAGAAGTTTTTAATGGCAAATAATTCACAATAATTTTGTGAGTGTATGCTAAAATGTTTAGTGAATACCTTCATCATTTATAAACTGGACATTACACAATTGTTTTGGTAGATGGTAGAAAACCTGCACATTTTGTTTGAAAATGAAAGATTTAATGCCCCGATTATTTTTTAAATTTAGCTTTTCTATATACATAATTTTTATCGAAATTGCCCATTCTACTTGATTCTCTCCAGTGTATGAAACAAAACATTGTAAATTTGTTGGCTGTTTTAATTATATAGACATGATTCATGTGCATGCAGACTGGCAGATAATTAATGTAGATGATGCCTAAGTATATAAATGTGAAACACGTTCACTGCTAATTAAAATGTAAAGACATCACAAATCTATTTTGTCAGCAGCCCCTGCTCCTTAAGACATCCTCTTCCGAGTCTGGTTCCCATCTACAGTTTCAGGGTGCTATTCACATTTACAAATAAAGTTTACTGAAAATTGAATGTAATTTTCAATATAAACACAAAATACTTTGCTAGACTCAAAAATACCTTGCATTATCTACATAAAATTTCTTGCACATGCTATATATATATAGTATATAGACATCAATCATTTCACTGTATACTCTGTTACTAAGGTTCCAAACAGCAGTAATATAAGTAAATGGTATTACGAATTTATTAATCTAAACTCAGCTGGCAGTGGAGGAGAACAAAACAGACACCCATGCACTCAAAATCTAGAGAAAATTAACTTTAGACGCCGACAGCCTTTAAAAATTGCCAGTCTACCCTAGAATAATTGTCCAGCCAGCCAATACTTAATCTTTCTGCGATATATTACAGTACAGGCTAGTCTCTACAAATTCTGTAAAATAAAATGAAAGTCTGGCTCTGTCACAGAAGATTTTAACAGATCAAAGCTCGAAAAAGTGCAGATTAACGGAAGGGGGGCTGCTGTTAAAGCAGCTGAGATATGCCTCTAAACAAGTGAAATATCTGGTGTCCTCTGTGTATGTTTTACAGGTCATGTCTCCACACTTATTGCTTCTGGAAGGGCTTCAGTTGATTAAAAGTAATTAGTGTTCTGAAAGTGTTTATTAGCATGGGACATAATTATGTTTTGAATGTTAACACCATGATAATTAAATATAACATGATTGGGAGAAAAATCTACAGAAACACTCACGGATAGAATAACTATGCTGAGGTTGTGTGTTTTTACTTCTAGCTAAGTCAGATACTGCAAAATGTTGTTAAACTGAAAACAGGAATAAAGATGGTATTCATGAATGTGTGTGGAAAAATTTATCTGTTGCTTCATTTTGCTGGAAAAAAGCCAAATATTTTCACCAGCTGTGCTTTCTGTGAGGTAGTCTTCAGTCTTTTACTTTCAAGCAATCAGCTTTAGATAGAATTTCAGATCTACCCTGTACTCACACACACACCTGAAGGAGAAGTAATATAGAAAAGCTGTTCAATATTAAAAAGAGAATTCAGAGTAAGTACTGTCTATTTGTCTAACTTATTATACATCCATTGAATATATTATATTAGACTGGTGAACTGATATTTATAGATAAAGGCCATGGATTCCTTACTGTCAATCTGCTTTTCAGAACGTTCTAGTATAAACGTTCAATGATTTTAACATCTGTGGATTGGAGAAGCCATAGAAGGCCTTTGGGTTTATCACAGTGCTCAAGTTAGTACTCAAGTTAAATAAGCGGCATGTATAGGAGTGTTGCTACTGCAACCTGGAGTAGGAAAGCACAGGGGAAGTGTATTGGCACTATAGGATGCATCTGATCCTGTAAAATGGCCGCAGGTTACTTGGATGTTATTCATCAATTCAGAGCAATCATTAGCCTTAAGGTTAAATTTCCTACAAGTTGCCTACCCATATCATTATGGATCCCACACCATTTTAAACAGTTGGCAACAGACACCGCAACTTAAAGTAATTCTTTAGCTTTCTCCAAACATAAACATATTTGGATTTGGGAAATACAATAATGGATGACTATATTACATTTTCTTTTGCTCAGGGCCCAATGTTTTGTCCTCCTTGTATCAGGTTATGCATCTTTGTGTAGTGGCCTTAGATGAAAATTATTTCTAATTGGCAGCCCTGTCATAAACTTCAGCTTTTGACAATGAGTTGCATTTTTCCATGTTTGCCATTTTTGTGCCTGTTCCTTTGACACATTAAATAATTTAAAAGCTTTTGTGACCAATGCATTTATAGCTGGCCACTTTGAAATGCTGTTAGTTTCCTAATGTTACTTTTTTTTGCTAATTACCAGGCATCCTAATATTCCATTTGTAATTATGATTTATTTACTTCAAAGTTCATCTCCTTTTTCATGTGGCCATTGTTAATTTTTTTTCACCCCCTGTAGTGCTTAATTCATTTTCTGAGAGGTTGTATAACTGAGAATTACTTTTAAAGAAAAGGAAGACATTCAGTTTTTTCAGGCTTGGGGAGTATTGAAAGCTATTCTTCTCTAAGATGTATCAGGGCAAAAGTCAAGAATCTCACTTATGAACCATTGTTGGTTACATCTGAGATTTGACAGAGTATCCTACACCGGAAGTCTGCCAGCGGACCTTTCTAAAATTGCAAGTAAGTGATGTGCTAGGACAATAAAATGAGCCCACACAATCTGAAAGATGTCTTATCCAAGCGATTCACCAGATTGTGCTTCAGGAATGTTAAAGGGTCATTGTCTTCAACACCTTTGGAGATATTCATAATATACATAATTGCCTCTGCTAAAGAGGTTTTTCTGGTCAAAACCTTGTAATGAAATTGTGTACTTGGCATACTTTCTCCACTTCACAGCATGTTTTGGCTGCTTTTTCTACAAGTAACCCCAGACTCTGTTATAATTTCTGTGGACAAAAATAATAATGTGATTATTAAGATGTGATGAAGTCTCTTTTACTCAAGCTATATATGTGTTTTACCATCCATAACTGAAAGAATAGGTTGACAAAAATCCCTCACAGTCCAAGATCTTAAAATGTGCAATGTGATATTTTCACAATAAACACAAAATGGTGATAATGCCAGTAATGTCACAACCAGGAATTGCAAAAGTATGCTTATATTCTTTTACATATAACCCCTTACATTACCAAACTTTCAGCATCTCAGTAGAATTTGGGAGATGGTATCTCACTAAACTTGCTATCTGCACAGCCAGCATATACACCTCTCTATATAACTTGCCCCGACGTGTACAAAACAATCATAATGTTAAAACAAGCAAAAAAAGGCAAACACATATGTCAGCTAAGGACCATTTTAGGGAGGGGCTTGCCTTATCTTGCTCGTGTTTTATGAATCATTATTGTTGACTGTCACCTGTTGTTTCCTTTAACGCAGGCATGTCAAACTCACTACCATTGGTGGACCGCTTCGACTGCCGTACGTGCGTCAGCGGGCCGCACCGTAACAAATACTAATATACTATTATACGACGTTACTATAGCTTTCTTTCCAATACTGAAAACTTTAAAAATGTAACTTAAAGTTTAAAGAAAAGCAATTTATTTCCACACACTCTCCGTACAACAGCGTACAATTAGAGTCTTAGCCTCTTAGCTAGGTCCTTATATTTTTATATTATATTCATTTCTTATATAGGAGTCTTACAGTGTGAGATTTATTTCTTTTGTCCCGACACTTGGCATCTCTTGTTAGTAACCAGTTCGTCAATATCAGGCTTGAAATCTTGTGCAGCTGTAACTTTTATGAGGGATGAAAGGTGCTCAACAGTAAGTCTTGAACGATGTGGGGTTTTGGTAGCTTTCATTCGCGAAAACAATTGCTCACAAAGGTCAGTGCTTCCGAACATAGACAGTACTCTCGATGCCAACTTACAGATCTGCACATATGACGGTGGCAGGTAAGCATACAAGCCAGGCACACCAACTTTGTTGTATTTTGCCTTCAGAATAGAATCTGACTGCAGTTCAGTCAGTTCCATTTGGATATTCTCTGGCGCATTCTCAACGTTGTAAGAGAACAGCACAAAGTCCTGTTCGTGTGAACTGAAATCACGAAAACGCCCACTGAATTCATTGCTCAATAATGTTCAAGCTGGAAAACAAATCCTCAAAAAATCAAATTTTACTTTACTAAATTTACTTCAAAGTTTATATTGTAAAATAAGCCGATATTCAAAAAGCCACCTGACCTACACTAATTTTACAAACTCAAAATCACAAAAATATGTTAATAAACACACCAACTTCTTGCGTCCACTTCAGATCTTCAGCTGTAGTCTGCACTAACTGTTCATTACAATACTAGCACAAAATTACATAAAACTAGAGCAAAAAAACATGAAAATATGCAAGCTATTACTACTCGTGATGGTCAGTTGTGCCCAGTGGCCAGTCTCAGCACCCTGGCCAGTAGTGTAACCTAGCAGGGGTGGCTCTAGGCTCGTGGCGACCCTGGGCAGAGAAAGAATCAGTGTCCCTTCGCCCACCAATGTCAATATGGTGTCTTATGCACGGTGGATGGCCACGTCCGTTGCGGACACTGCATAGCCGCCTCGTGCTCATGACACGCTTCTATATGTGCGTGTCCGTAACTTGAAAAACAAGTGGCGGCCCATGATATTCTCATTACGGCAGAACGTTATAATACTACATATAGCTTACTGCTCCGATTATAGCGACATTAGTAAATACAGTGTACTAATTAACAAGAAATGCAATGTTTTTTGGCCACATTGCTGTCAGCTGCGTCGTTATTTTCTCTTTCTGTTTTATATTCAATACATATTGGCACGACGGCCCCTGGGATTTAGCGGCCCTGTGAAGGTGCACAGTTTACACATGCCTAAAGCCGCCCCTGCTGCCCGCTGCTGCAGCCTAGCACTTCAGTTGTGATGTTGCAGCTCATTAACTTTGGTCAAGGCTCGTGGCTATACTAGCAGATGACGTTTCCAGTACCATAATGCCGTGGGAAAATGCGCTTTTGTCAAAAGGCGGAAGTAAGAAATGTCAATAAGTAACGGCGAAGATGCAGAATGATTCAATCACAAACGATAGTAATCATTTTGTACAAGTTCAGTGCTAACTAGGATCTGTCATGCGGGCCGCGTGTTTGACATACCTGCTTTAACGAGTAGAGGAATGGTTTCAAGTCAACACCAGTAAGGAGCACAGAAAAGAAAAAAAAAATGAAAGCATGAAGAAGCAGCTCATTCTGCACTCACAGGTGTGTTTAGAAATCAAAATTTGTCTAACTCAAGTAAGTTAGCTAATGTTACTTCAATTGCCATTACGATAAAGTTAGTGGTCTACTATAGTGGCCAAGGAGTGACAGTTGCATTATGTCTTATACTTTTGATATTGAGTGTTTAATAGATATTATCTGATGTTAAAGTACCTAGCTGACATATGTTAGGTTGTGGATTATTTATTACTGCCATGTAGACCTCAGGACCTCTATATGTTGTTAAAGGCTACTAATGTTAGTCATCATCTGTAGTGGTCTGAGTGTTGTTGCACTGGGGACACATTTGTAAATTTCACCAACACACAGGCATATTAGTTAGTTATTGGCTGAACTGTGCAGGGACAAAAGTTGCAAGCAAGCTTTGACATGCATAAAGAACAATTATTTAGATTAACTTCTATTGTTGGTTAATTTTATTGGTAGCTAACTTGCTGATTAAGTTAATGCCTTAAAGGTACCTTATGTCATCGGAAGGACAAAATGAAATTTAGATAAATTCATAAGTGTAGGTGATATATTCACATGTTCATTTTTTCAAATATCAAAATATTCAGCTTCATTTTTGACCTTGTGTTTATTGCATTAAGTAAGTTTATTAAGCATGTTCAGTAGTAGTATTTGTAGTTTTTATTTCATTATTATTTTTAGCAGTAGTTGTATTTCATATTATTAGTAGTAGTAAAATTAGTTTTTATTCTTAATATTATTAGTTTGTAATGTATGCTTCTTTATTTATATTTATGTGTTTGTGGTTCAAGTTAAAGCTGTTATAAGAAATACTAATTTAGTGGATTGGGGGGGAGGGGCAAGAAAAAGATTTTGCTTAGGCCCCCAGTTTGGCTAGGGGCAGTACTTTTTATACTTGTCTGTATATATTTTGACTTTTTTTAGAAAGAGTTAAGTTGTCTTATGTCAATGGTGGATACACACTTTTTTCTGTGAAAGAGGTTGTGTTGTGGCCAAGTCTATAGAATATACTCTATATACAGTATGTACTGTGGTGTTTGCAGTTTGTTCATTAAATTGCAATTTATGTTTTATTTAAAATTGATAAGAGGTGGTAAATGAAATATGAAAAGACATTCATTATTTTGAAAGATGAAAGTAAATCAAAGAGCTCGATGAATAGACATACGTGATCCAGCAGCCATACCACCTGTGCTTCAGAACAGGTCATCCACTTGAAGCTAAGCATGTTTGTGCCTGGCCAGAACCTGGATGGTAAACCATATTGGAAAAAGTTTGGGTTGAAGAGGTATTGGTGAAGCCAGCAGGGGCTGCTTACCCTGTGGTCTGAGTGTGGATTCCAATGAAAGGTCTTGACTCTCTGTACTCATAAACGATCCCTGGGCATCCTTTAAAAAGAGTAGGGTGTATTCCATTGTCCTGGCTAAATTGCCCACCACGGCCTAGTCATACTGACTCCCTAATCATCCCCTGTCTCAAACTGGCCAACTATCTCTCACACCTTCAGCACCTAATAGTTAAGGTGAGGTGAGTGTACTGCCACAAAATGCCTGCCATCACATCATCCAGGTAGATGCTGCACCTCAGTGAATTGGCCCTCCTCACTATGTAAAGTGATGATTTGACTAGTGAGAAAAGCACTATAATAAAAGTAAAGTGTTATTTTAAGAGATCTACATGATTTCCTAAAAGCAACACGTTAAAGAATAGCTGTTGAAGTGATTTGCTTGGAGTTGATAAGGTTGCACAGCTTATTGTTATGGGGCTTTGAAAAGTCCAGAATTTTCAAGGTAAGGTTCACAGCTGGCTAGTAATTCCTGATGACCATGGTGCTGGAGAATTGGAGATTTGTTGCATGTTTGTCAGAAATTCTAATAAGAATTTTGGTCTTCCGTTTACATGACAGTAAACAATAATTAAAAATTATATTTGTGTGTTCAAGGCAAATCCTTTCCTGGATGGGATATTAATTCTTTATTTGGCATCCTCCTGTACACATCTTCATTCGAGATAGAGGACCCAGTTACAGTCTCCACTAAACTGATGATGCATGTGTGTGGTATGTTGGTTTCAGGGGGTGGGGTCAAAGAAAACACAGGTTGTTTACAAGTACACAGGAACTGTTGTTAAGTCCAATATTCTTCCTAAGATTGTCTCTTTACTAAAGATTTGCACCTATTCTTCCTCCAGTTTTTAATATAGTGAGGTCTGTGTGAACAAGTCATTGAGGATATCAACCGGGTACCTACCATCCAGAGTGTTTTGTTGACTTGGCTCACAACGTTTCATGTATGTTCACCGGTAAGATCTGGTATCCCAGGACCACCCTACTCTGTATCTGCATGGCCCACCCATTCACTGGGGGTGATTTTGCTTCAACCACAGCTATTGGCTGCTTTTCTCTGATGTTAACTTGATAGTCTGACATAAGGTTTGACCGCTGATCTCCAGGTGCTTCATCAACTTTACTGTAGATTTTGATATATACCCCAGCAAAGAATTTCCACTGGGTAAATCTTTACTGTCAAGCGTTGTTGCTCTACCTCCCTTGCCACTGTAGCTTGCTATATTTCAGCTTCTGTTGTTCAATCTCTTCCGCTACAGCATCTTCCCAAGGGACTGTGAGTCCCACAAAACAGACCGTTTGTAATGTGTTGAACCATTATTACTAAATCAAGCCTTAAACTAGTGATCATTGTCTCCAAAGCTCTTGTAAGTCACAGTCCACCTTCATTGTCCAATCTTGGGCTGCTTTCAATTGGCCAGTCCCAGTCCTGGGATGAATCTTCCCCTGGTCTTTTCCCCATTCTGAAGAATATAATAATTGGGTTGAATTATTATTCCAGAGGGGACTGGGCGGTCTCTTGGTCTGGAACCCCTACAGATTTTATTTTTTTTTTTCTCCAGCTTTTGGAGTTTTTTTTTTTTGTTTTTTCTGTCCACCCTGGCCATCGGACCTTACTTATCCTATGTTAATTAATGTTGACTTATGTTTATTTTTTATTGTGTCTTTTATTTTTCTATTCATTTTGTAAAGCACTTTGAGCTACATTTTTTTGTATGAAAATGTGCTATATAAATAAATGTTGATTGATTGATTGATTGATTGATTGATTGAATTGATTCTCCTGGGTGGCAGGGCATTGAGGGTCACTCTTTTAGTTTCTAGAGTTGTAGCCAGGCATTTGAGCAGTTGGTGGTGTCACCAGGTATACCAACCTTAGAACAGGCCCACTTTACACCCAGTAAGGGTGTGTCTCAGTTTAGCTGGCATTGTGCACAACAGACATAATGGATGTTCTCCCAGCCATTGGATAATATAGGAGAATATGATAACTACACATATAAAATGTCAAAGTCAAAAATTAGTGATAAAGAAGCATTATACTCTAATTTATATGTACACTCAATGTAGATTTCAATACTAATAAAAGATTTTTAGATCAGATGGGAATAGCCAAATATTAACTGTCAAGATGCAATCAATATTTCGAACATTGTAAATGGAACTCAGAGATTTAAAGTACATTTGTCTTTAGCTCAATACAGTGGAACCTCAGTTCACGACCATAATTCGTTCCAAAACTCTGGTCGTAACCCGATTTGGTCATGAACTTAAATAATTTCCCCCATAGGATTGTATATAAATACAATTAATCGATTCCAGACCGTATAAACTGTATGTAAATATATATTTTTTTAAGATTTTTAAGCACAAATAGTTAATTATACCATAGAATAGAATGTACAGCGTAATAGTAAACTAAATGTAAAAACATTGAATAACACTGAAAAAACCTTGAACATTTGAAAAATCCATAATTTAATAAACCACCAAGAAAGTAACATTGCAACAAATCACGCTACGAACGGCTTGCTAAAAACACTTTTTTTAATAAGTTTTAAGGACAGGGAAAAAGAGGACATTTGAAAAATCCGCAATTTAATAAACCATGCCTTACCACACTATAAATGCCACTTCTCTTGCGAAACTTTTTAAACCATCCTCTACGGGCTTTAAATTCCTCACTTTCACCATTCATAGAGCTTTCTCGTATAACATTGCCTCGCTTATGCTGTCCCCTGCAAATTGCTTCTCGTTCAGCCCCACTAGCAACAGTTTTTGCACCTCTTCCAGCACTTGAGGCCTCTGCCTGGTTAACACTGTAACTCATTTTGCAACATGAGATGCTTTAATGGCCTCTTTCTGCTTTAGAATAGTCGAAATCGTAGATTTTGACTTCTTGTGCTCAGCAGCAAGATCAGTAACACGAACGCCACGCTCATACTTTTCAATAATTTTTTTCTTCGATTTCAGTTTTCTTCAAATCTTTCTTCTCACCACTCTTCACTTGCTTAGAAGCCATGGTTAATTGCAAAAGCACACAAAATAATGTAGAGCACAAAGAGTTCACAGCGAAAGCATGCACGTCTGACTGAGAACAATGCACAGAGAGAGGCTGAACACGTGCTTAAATACAGTAATTGGCGCATATGCACCGGAAGGGAAACGAAATAGAGCACAAAGAGTTCACAGCGAAAGCATGCATGCACGTGAAAGCACGCACGTCTGACTGAGGACAATGCAACACGTGCGGAAATTATCGGCACACAAACCGAAAGGGAAACTGGCTTGTTCGTATACCATGTGTGTGGTCCTGAACAGATGCAAAAGTTTGGCAAACTTTTTGGTCGTAAACTGATCTGTATGTGTTCCGAGATGTTTGTGAACCAAGGTTCCACTGTAATTTGTATTGAACTACCAACTGGAGAGAAATGTATTCTTTCTTAAATGAAATTGTATTTATTCCCAGGTGTATTTATTACTTTAGGAGAGTTATAATAAACAATCAAACACAAATTGCCATAAACTATACATAAGCAATTAATCCAGCAAATCGCAAAAAGACTTTCATTAATCCTAAACAACATTAAAAAATATATTCTTACCCAATACAGAAAGCTAATTAATAACAAAAAGCCCAATATACTGTGATTCCTCATATTGATTAAAACAACCAGAATTAATCATAAATGTTGGCAGGAGCCTAATAGGCTTACTGTAGAAAAACAATAATTCTTGTAATATTCTAAAGAAACTGTACATAGTTTCACGTTAACAAAACTTTTTTTTTTTCTAGTTTGTTAATATTGGATAACATTTTTCAATTGAATTATGGATGATGCATTAGGATTCATCCAGCAGAAAAAAATTAGTCAATGCGCTAACAATATAATGCAGGAAATCACTGTGAATGCATTGCTAGATAGTCTGGCTTCATCTGGTGTACTCCTTAAAACATCTGTAGTTGTACATTCAACACTTTGTGGCAGATAAGCAAATACTTTGCCCAAAAAAGATCTTAATTTAATTCAGTCCCAAAATGTATGACCATGTAAGACCAAGAGAAACTTGACATTATTCAAAAATTGTGTCCAGTCCCTGATATATTTTAGGTAATCTTAAACTAAAGAGGTGTGTTCAATATACAATTGTAAGATGATCTGCAATTTACAGATTGATGAAGATGTTATAAATAAATTTCCTCCTTGCCTGAGATATTAATAAAGAAGTTTATATGATATTATCCTGATTAGTAACTAAAATACGTTGAAGGTGGCTTTTTAGGAAGGTTAGGTATATTTGAGCGTGTCAAGGGAGTTATACATTTACAATGGAGTTGATCAAAAGGTCCAAATCTGTTGGCAATATTATGATTCTGTGTTTATTTTTCTTTTTTTATTATTCTTAAAACTACATTTTTTTCAGTATTGTAATTTTTCCCATGGAGTTTTGTGAGTAGTGGGTGCATTACCCAAGGATTAAAAGCAAGATAACAGCTATACAGCTTTTCAAAAACACTGTTTATTTGGGAGCGGGGTTGGAGTGAGTGGTGCATTAATCACTAGGAAAAGGTAGGAGCTTTTTTTTACTCCTGTTCAATTGTGCATTTTAAAGATAAAAATATTTATAAATAAAAAATATTACTGTATAATTTATTATTTGATTGATGTCTTAATCCAAGGTGACGTATAGAATTTGAGATACAATTAGTTACATTTCTTTTGCTTTTCCAATTGGAGTACAGGGAAGTAAAGTGACTTATTTATCATCACACAGTGTCAGTTGCAGGATATGAACCCACAACCTGAGGTTATTGAATGCAAAAGTCTTAGCCACTACAACACTCCGCCTGCCAATAATATTAGTCCTTGGTTTAAAAAAAAACAAACAAAAAAAACACTTCAATTATTGTGAACAGAAAAGCACTTAGTTACAAAGTATTTCCGATACACCCGATTAACCAACAGCACTATTTTCCTATGAAATTTGCCAGTTTAGTAACACAGGTAGTGTTATTATAAGGAACACTTTTTCAATTCCATTTCCTAGCACTTTTGCTCAATGCCTTGAAGTACTTTCTTAATATTATGTTCTGTAATAATAAAGATGCTTCAGGTCACAGAGGCTGTTGGACCACTTATAAACAGATTTTTGTCAATGTAATGTATTAAGTATAATTTAAAAAGTGGCAAACTGAGCAGAGACATAAAAGCTTTAATGGAATAAACAGGAATAAATTACTAGATGCAGTGTCATTAAAATGACAAAGGATGAACAAAAAAAAAGAAAATAAAACACATTTTGAAACATTTTTATTCCAAAAATAAAAGCAGTGAAAAATCCCTAATATGTAGAACAGTGATATAACCTTCAGTACTGACATTACAGCACTGAAATCAGATGGTATGGTATGTAAGACATTATCAAATGCAGCTGAAGACAAATAATGATAATAATGCAAAATATGAACCCCATTTAATTTTACTTTTTAAACATTTTATCATTAAGATAACCACCGAGTAGAAGGCGAGTCATGTAGAGGATATTTATCCATTAATTTCTGAACTCACTTAGTCCATGATGGTGCTAGAGGCTGACATTCGGTCTGTATCAAGAATGCCATGGGAGTAATAACATATAGTGATAAGGCAATTCTAAAAATACACTAACTATGCAAGTTTTTTTCAGTGAAGTCATGAAAAATATGTCACTGGCTTCAGAGAATGTTTAGATCATAATAATCAATAAAGAGCCACAAAATAATTTTCCTTTACTAGGCAACATTTTTCATACAGATTTCACAGCATGGACTACATGTCCAGATACCATACTTTTGAATTTTTCAAAGGTTACTTTGAAGCAAACAAAAAAATGTAAAGATTGGAAACTGTCAGCAATACAAAGTCTTAGATCACAATACAGCACTATTTTTTGATGTTTTACAATACAGTAATTATTACAGTTTGATTGAGTGATAGTGTACATCATAAATTGTTCCTTTTTTAAATGTTACTGACACTAAAATTGAAGTCATATCACCACTGGCAGAAATGTCAGTTTGTTACACCATCTCACTTATTTTTTTTTTTAATCCTGGAACAAAGAATTCAAGTATTTTAGTAATCTCTATAGTAATTCTGGCAGCATTCATTTCAAATACGTAACACACAGAGACCCTGGTAAATAATAAGACCTTTGTGCTGGGTGACTTTCTTTTTATAAAAAAAAGTTTGTAGTATGTCAGTCAATCAATACACTATTTCAGCCTTCTAGCAGACTGTTGCACAAGTGGTGTTTCCTTTCTTTCACCGTATCTCACCAGTCCTCTGCTGTCTATGGACCAGTCTCAAATGAGCTGTTGGTATATTTTAATTTAAAATTATACATAATAATGATGGTAGGTGTAAACTCTATCCATGGACTGGACACATGAACTATAGAGCAGTGAGATAGCAGCACTGACCATGATGTCTCCATGTTGCTCAGAAAAAAAAAATCAGTTTAGAAAATGCTAATAGACCATGTACAGATTGGATTACCTCAGCTAGTACAAAATGTAATTTGACAATTACCTTATCAAGTCAAGTTACATTGTATTTGTCATTTACAAGTTATACATACAGTACAATAAGTAGTGAAATGCTTACTATAGTGTTGCTAAACCCCAAGACTGCATTTAAGAGAAATATAAAGGACAATAACAATAATATCTTTGAATGTCTAAGTTGGCACACTTCAGTTTGTAAAATAAGGTACCTAGATTGACACTGTTGTCAACAAAATTATTATTTTTTTATGTATTGCTCATCCCTTATGTTTCTGGGTTTCAAACTTGTAAAGATTTTTTAAAAAGTTTATCTTGCTTTTCAGCAGGCTGATGTCACCACATACATAACAGTTGACTTTATTAAAAGGAAAAAATTTAAGTTTCCACTAAGTTTACATTTGATTATACATCAATGCATTTAAACAATAATTGTAGTACTTGGGTGTTGTACCATGTTAGCCATTATGAATGCAGTGAGACGTTAAGCAAAATGACACCTTTTATTGGCTAACTAGAAAAAGTACAATATGCAAGCTTTCGAGGCAACTCTGGCTACATCTGAAGAAGGGGCCTGAGTTGCCTCGAAACCTTGCATATTGTACTACTGTATTTCTAGTTAGCCAATAAAAGGTGTCATTTTGCATAATTTCTTACTAAAACAATAATTGTGAAATATTCATCATTGCTTTATATTCTATTTTTTTTTTTTTTTTTTTTTTAAATATCCTTTGTGACGGGCAGCCACAGCCATTGCCTGGCTGAGACGCCAACTGTTTGGAAGGACCGGTGGAGAAAGCATCGACAAGGCAAAACTTCCCCAGGACACCAGAGGGAAGCCGTCCTGGGTGTCTGTGGCACCATGGACTCCTGCAGGGCGTGTCAGGACTTGGAGTTTGGTGCAGCCCTGTTGGGTTCCCTGGGGTCCGCCAAGGGGAGCTGCAAAGCCCTTTAATGAATTTCCACCACACCTGGGAGTGATTCCAGGTAATTCTAATAAGCCACCTGGAACACTCCCAGGAGTAAAATAAAAGGAGCCACCTCACTCTATCCGAGGAACCAGAGTTGGGAGGAGGTGGACGAAGCTTGTCTGAGAGGGAATGGAGGTGGAAGGACGGACTGAGAGACGAGGAGAGGAAAGTGTCTAAAGGACTGTGTGTTATTGTGATGTGCTAATTTGGTTCTGTGCCGTGGGGAGAAAGAAAGGCTTCCCGATTGTAAATAAACCGTGTGCCGTGTGGCAAACTTGTCTCAGCCTGTCTATGTCAGGTTAGGGCAGATATACGCGTCCTGGTGGTCGACACTTTATATATTATTAAGTATATTACCCTCTCTTATCCTGGGTACAGTATCAATTAAGGAAAACTTCTAAGGCATATTAATTATAATAAAAAAAAACCACGTTAGTTTTGATTCTGCCTGTTATATCAAACCATGTGAGGAACATGTCCGTGTTTTCCTTCTTTTCTTTCCCCTTTGTTAAATTGGAAAGTCTGATTTGCTTTCACATCATTAGACATGAGGGATCCAAGGATGTGGAGCATCTCTGTAACCCAGTAATAAGATTAAGATGTCAGCAATAAGGGGAGGGTTTCTTCAAGGTCACAGGATTCTAAGAGGTCAATTATTAAGCAGTTGTCTTAGTCCTTTCTTTTTTTATTTGCTGTAATGTTGCTAAAAAGCAATTTTACTAAAAAGAAATTTAAAATAAATATAACTGAATAAATACAGACAACAACAAAGGTCATATATCTATCCAAGAATATGTATTAAGTTAACATTCTAAAAAGGAATCAAAAAGTACACTGAGTAAACAAATTCATATTTTAAAAGAACACAAAAATACGCTTTATAAGCTTTACTGTTTAATCTGTAAGACAGCCTCTAACAATACAAACATCATTTATAAGTAAAGCTTGGTAGAATAACACATAATCCAATTTAGCTAAGCCACCTTCTTTTTATATGGGTAATATTTGTGCTTTTACATTGCTGACTTTTGCATCAGTTAAGAATGACATGAAACTGAGTCAGGAGCAGTATGAGCTGGCATTCCATTATTCAAATGAGTAGCTTTAGAGTCAACCACAGGGATTCCTATTAAAAAGGGGTTGTGTGCCACTGTCACACTATCACCATTATAGTGTGGCTAAACGGAGGCACCCTAAGGGATAGCAAAATCCCTAAAAGAAAGGTGAAATGAGCAAAAAACTGTTGGGGCAGCACTACTTTGGTGTCAGAAGTAGGACAACCAGAAGATCTGTGGTCTAATTCAGACTGCCGAGCGTGGTGAAGACCCAAAAATACATATAAATATAATATATATTTATATATAATGTATATAAATTCTTCCGAGTTGATGGAGATGGAGAGCCTCAAAGCTGACATCTGAACCTAGAATGCAAATTCAAGAAGGATGACAGATGAGATCCTAGTCTTTAATGGTCAGATCACCATTGTAGTGTGGATGAAATGGGATGTCCTCCTAAGCATAGGAACTTAGATACAAGTGGAATGAAGTGATTCAACACCCCTTCTGCACCATTTGGCAACGTGTAACAATCTATATTTCTGCTTCTGTGATGATTCTGACATCTGCATAACTGCAGCAGAAAAAAAGTTCCACCCTGCATTTCCGAAGTGTCCACAGGGACAGCTGCAGAAGGGAGTGCTATATAATGGCACGGACTCTTGAATCTAACAGAGGATATGTATTATCACCAGCTACCGTATTGATAGAGATGGAGACTTGAAGAATGCATTTGGATCTTTTATTCTCTGCATACAGTTTGACCTTGAGAAATTGCAGACCTATTACTTTTGTGATATTTCTATATAATAGACAATATTGACATGGAATTTTCTCATTTTTCATCAACTTGTATTTTTTCCTCACTTCTGAAGCACAATCCATCTAAAAAAACACCTCATTTATCATTTTTTGTTTTTATAATTTCTTGTTTTAGAGGAAATAGGTTCACGATGTTGCAGCTGTTAGTGGAACTTCTATATCATCTTCACAGATTTTTTTTTTTGATTTTTCAAGTGTTATCTAACATTGTTATTTACATTGTCAACCAATGCCTAAAAAGATAAAACTGTCAACAGTCGAATAACTAAAAATTATATATGGATCAAAGTTGAGGTATAGTTTTTATTTTGTTTTTAACATTTTGTTTCTTATTTTATTATTTTATTTATCTTCCTTTGTTCTCTGTTACATGATCTTTAAGCATACACACTCCATTGGTATCTTAAATATAGTTGTGATGGTATTATAATATAGCTCTCCAATTTTTTTTTTTGTATTTATGATTGTGTAGTTTGGTTATTTCACCAGGTACTACGGTTTTCCTCCCACTTTTTAAACACATGCAGCTTGGCAATTGAAAATTGGCCTCCGTGAGTGTGGGTGTGGTCATGAATGGACCATGTGTTTGACTGCTGTCTGATAATAGACTTCGGCCCTCACATAAACCTAAATTGGATTAAGCAAGTTCATGAATGTAATGGCATGTTATGGTTAAGTGAATAGTTGCTCAGTTAATATTGTGCAGTCTCATTACTAGACATAATTACCTGTTTACACTTTTGTTATTTACTTTAGGTATTTGATGCTTATACTGACGGATCTCTTTTCCTTCCATTTCTCTTCCTTGGCTGACAAGGGTAAAAAGTGTAGTGGAAGGTTTCCCAGGGACTTAAAACTTCCAATGAAATTCATGTTTTTTTAGGACTTGATCATTATTTCATCATCTGCTGATGTGATGTTTTTTCTAAAAAATAATAAGTACTAAGATTAGTATTCCAGGTTTGCCTTTAGAAATGTCTTAATTATTAATCAACCAAATAAAACTGACAGCTGTCTTTGGCTGCTCATCATAAAGTGATATGCACTGTTAATTGTCCATCTGTCCATTAGGACGAGGGAGCAAGTAAGTAAGTAGGTAGGTGAAGGTAATGAGCAGCGTCTCCAGAGATGTGATATCAGAATGTTAGGGCATTGCTTTTAATTTTAATGAAAGAATGTTTTGAAACTGTAACTAAGATTTAAAAAGCTGTTATTTTACAGAGATTCAGGCTGTGAATGTATGGAATATGTCATTTTATCTTGAAATGCTTGAAAAATCATCTCTTCTGTAGACAATCAGTGCATGCTTGAATTTTGCAGCCTGTTGTATCCCTGGGTATTTGCTAATATCACTGTAATTCTCTCTGAGCCACATTCTTGCTCACTCCATCAAGCACTTGAGAGTGCACTGAATCTTAATAGGTCTACTGCAGTGACCACTCTGAGCCCCTCACTTAACTGCCCCATAATCCTGTAATTGGATTAAGTTGGGTAAGAAAATAAATAGGTCGATAGTGTCATGGGGCAGGGGAGATGCAGTTGGATTTTAAATGGCAGCACCCCTTAACGCTGTACATTCAGTAACTGTCTGTTGTAATGTGTTGTATTGTCAACTCATATTGGCAGTATACTTCCATCAATTCACATTACATATGTTTGTTTCCCTTTTATGTGTCATGTATTGAACAAACCTGTATTTTATCTTATTACTTTGAACTATAATTTTTGTTTGTAAAGTTGTGCACTATGAAGGGAGAAATAATTAGTAAAGATTTGCTATTCTGAAGAATAACTCAAAGTCTCTGCCAGTTCACCTCAGAAGAAGGCATCTTCGGCTCTTCAATATTGGGGACCCATAACCCTCTTTACTTATGTCTTTACTGATGGATTTTGTTCAAACACTTCTTCTGTTTGTCTTTCCCATGCTTTGAATGCATTGTTCTTGGTACAGTGTTTGTGAATCTGCACAAGACTGAACATTGACCATGAAGCATGACGAGCACAGCTGCTCTTGACAGGTGGGATAGCTCCTAAGAGGGGATTCACAAGCCATGTTTAATGTGGTTTTCCATGTTTTTAATGACACCTCGTCTCTATTACAACTGTGACCTCTTGTATTAGACTAAATGATTAATAAGATAATTCATTGATTTACAAGAAAACTGCTTGCTCTACTAAGAAAAAATCTTGGTAAAATTTCTGACAGATTACTTAAGAAGCACATGCTACAGTTCTGATCTTCTGCACTTTTTAATTTACCTGATTTTTGTTTGTGTGGAATATTTTAAAGTGATATTTGAGTTGGCCAGTATTTTCTTTTTATGTTCATCTGCAAAGCTCGAAATATTTAACATTGTTTTTTGCAGCGCCGACAATATGCTTAAATAAGCCATAGTGAACATCACAGGTTCCACAGTAATAATTAGCTTGAAAACAAAAGCATCGTGAGTCTACCAAGGATTTTTTATTGGTTAAGTCCTGAAATCACTACTTGGGTCATGGGTGACCGTTACTATATACAGTGACATTAGGTTAGTGTTCTTTCTGACAGCCCTGGCATATTCACATTCTTGAGGAGTATTTTGTGCATTATGTATTATTGTTGTAGGTATGGTGTCAAGGAGAGGATTGAAGAAGGTCTGAAAATAGTGGATTTTGCCAAAAGGATGGACATGGCTCTGGTGAATACGTATTTTAAGAAGAGGGAGAAACATAGGGTTACGTACAAGAGTGGAGGAAGATGCACACAGGTAGATTACATCCTATGCAGAAAAGTTGATCTGAAGGAGAATGAAGACTGCAAAGTGGTGGCAGGCGAAAGTGTAATTAAGCAGCATAGGATGGTTGTCTGTAGGATGATGTTGGAGATCAAGAAGAGGAAGAGAGTGAGGGCAGAGCCATGGATCAAATGGTAGAAATTGAAAAAGGAAGACTGCAAGGTTGATTTTAGGGAGGAGGTGAGACAGGCACTGGGTGGCAGTGAAGAGTTACCAGACAGCTGGGAAACTACAGCAGATGTAGTAAGGGTGACAGCAAGAAGGGTGCTTGGCGTGACATCTGGAAAGAGTAAAAAAGGAAAGGAAACCTGGTGGTAGAATGAGGAAATACAGGAGAGTATACAGAGGAAGAGGATGGTGAAGAAGAAGTGGGATATTCAGAGAGATGCAGAATGTAGACAAGAGTACAAGGAGATAAGGTGCAAGGTGAAGAGAGAGGTAGCGAAGGATAAGGAAAAGGTGTATGATGAGTTGTATGAGAGGTTGGACACTAAGGAGGGAGAAAAGGACCTGTACCAATTGGCTAGACAGAGGGACCAATCTGGGAAAGATGCGCAGCAGGTTAGAGTGATAAAAGATGGAAACATACTCACAAGCGAGGAGAGTGTGTTGCACAGATGGAAAGAGTACTTTGAGAGGCTGATGAATGAACAGATCGAGAGAGAGAAGAGGTTGGATGATGTGGAGATAGTGAATCAGGAAGTGCAACGGATTAGCAAGGTGGAAGTAAGGACAGCTATGAAGAGGATGAAAAATGGAAAGGCTGTTGGTCCAGATGACATACCTATGGAAGCATGGAGGTGTTTAGGAGAGATGGCAGTGGAGTTTTTAACCACATTGTTTAATGGAATCTTGGAAAGTGAGAGGATGCCTGAGGAATGGAGAAGAAGTGCATTGGTGCCAATATTTAAGAATAAGGGGGATGTGCAGGACTGTAGTAACTACACGGGAATAAAATTGATGAGCCCAGCATGAAGTTATGGGAAAGAGTAGTGGAAGCTAGGTTAAGTGAGGTGATGATAAGTGAGCAGTAGTATGATTTCATGCCAAGAAAGAGCACCACAGATGCAATGTTTGCTCTGAGGGTGTTGATAGAGAAGTTTAGAGAATGCCAGAAGGAGTTGCATTGTGTCTTTGTGGACCTGGAGAAAGCATATGACAGGGTGCCTCGAGAGGAGCTGTGGTATTGTATGAGGAAGTCGGGAGCGGCAGAGAAATACATAAGAGTTGTACAAGATATGTACGAGGGAAGTGTGACAGTGGTGAGGTCTGCGGTAGGAGCGATGGATGCATTCAACGTGGAGGTGGGATTATACATCAGGGATCAGCTCTGAGCCCTTTCTTATTTGCAGTGGTGATGGGCAGGTTGACAGACGAGATTAGACAGGAGTCCCCGTGGACTATGATGTTTGTTGATGACATTGTGATCTGTAGCGATAGTAGGGAGCAGGTTGAGGAGAGGTGGAGATATGCTCTAGAGAGGAGATGAATGAAGGTCAGTAGGAACAAGATGCTAAGGATAGAGCTGCCAGGGAAGAGGAAAAGAGGAAGGCCTAAATGAAGGTTTATGGATGTGGTGAGAGAGGCCATGCAGGTGATAGGTGTAACAGAACAAAATGCAGAGGACAGAAAGATATGGAAGAAGATGATCCGCTGTGGCAACCCCCAACGGGAGCAGCCGAAAGAAGAAGAAGAAGTTTTATGATCGCGACGCACAGAGATTGAGCGGTCTGATGTGCTCTGACCTGATGCAGCATAACTTATTTTTTGTAATGTGAAGTGTGTTTCTTTTTTACTTTCTTTTTACTTTACTTGCAGACTATGGTAACAACAAAGGTGTAGGGGTTTGTGTCTGAATAAATAACATGTGGTGCATAAATGCAATCATTATTGGATGGCATTGTTTCCCAGATGTATTGTTCTTAATATTAAATGTGGGAATGTTCTCTCTGCCAAGAGAAATTGCAGCAATCCTAATGACTGCACTGTATGTACGTACCTACTATAGCTAATACTAAACTAACTCGGAGCACACTATAGAATGCCATCAGTGGCTGGCAGACTAAATACCTCAAAGGTGTCTTCATTAACAGCAGGAGACTTTAATCATACAAATCTCCAAACTGTCCTGCCCAACTATGAGCAAATTCCTACTAGACTTCCTGCTTCAGACAATACACTGGATCATGTCTACATAAATGTTCAAAAGGTCTACAAAGTGACCTCTTTCCCAAACTTAGGCCTCTCAGAGCACATATCACTATTTCTCACTCTAGCCTGCAAAACCCTCCTCTGCAAATTCAAACCAACCATCAAAGCGGTGAAAATATTTGCTGAAACTGCAACATCAGAATGTGAAAACTGTTTTGACCAGTCAGACTGGAATATTTTTGCAGAAGATACTGACTTTAACAAATATAGTTTTGTTATATTATCATGCATTAACTTTTGTACTTAAAATGCTGCAGTACACAATAACATCAAATACTTCCCAAATGAAAAGCCAAGGTTTAAAAGTGAAGTAAAAATTTACGTAGATCAAGAGATGCATATTTTAATAATACGCAAGCACACAGCAATGTCAGTGCAAACTTAAGAAAATGTAGCATTGACTTAAGTATCTTACAGACTAGAAAACTAACTGAAAATAGATCCTTTACTGCCTGACAAGCTTAATAACTTCTTTGCCTATTACACAAAGATGGCAGTGAGCCTCCCAACAAGATTACACTGCCTGAGAGTGAGCAGACACTCATTTTTCATGTGAAGCAAGTGTGAAGCTCTCTGTGTAGGCTCAATGCCAACAAAGTGGCCTGTCATGATGATGTTTTCATCCATATTTTAATTTCTCCCTGTCTCTATCAGTGGTTCCAATCTGCTTCAAATCAACCATCATTGTACCAATACCTTTAAAAAAAATCTACAGAGCACTCTCTGAACAACTATCACCCAATTATCCTCACTTCAATAACTGCAAAATGCTTTGAAAGACCGGAACTGGTCCATGTTAAAGCTAAAATTTCCACCAGAAATTGATCAGATGCAGTTTGACTAAAAGGAAAATAGATCCACACACAGAAAGGTGTATATGTGTGCAGAAAGCACATTACACTTGTTAAAAAATAAAAATAACGTAAGCAAAAAAAATTCTCTGATATCAAATTATATGTTGGCATACAAAAACATCCATTGACTAGGGGTAAAAATGAGCGATACATTGTCCTAGGTGCTGTGTGTGCACTCTCTCTTCAGTTATGATGATGAAGTTGAAGGTGAAGTAAGGTCTAAAGAATTGGCAGTTATGTTTGGGGATAATATGCATTCCAAAATATGTATTCAAAGTAAATAATATGTTGCACTCTGCCAAAAAGACTGCTGTTAAGAGAGATGATAATGAAGAGCCTCAGGAGAAGCAGATTTCAGTACTCAAAACACTTGAATCAACAAATCTCCCTGCCTACACCAATAAAAGCACAGACTGGGCTGTACAGCATCCTCCACCTAACCACATCTTAACAAATCATAAATAATGAAAGGAAGTTAACATTACTGTCTAATTGGAAATACAAACTTGTCTTGTTAGAATATAGTTGCAGCACTTTAACATGTAGTATATTCATAGACCACACTGCTTATTTAAACTATTTCCTGCTGTTATGCTATATAGTGAAGCAATAATCAACATGACAAAAAATATTGTAGCAGACAGAAGCACTTCTCAGATATGCAGAGCCAAGTAGCTACAGTGGTTTGCATGTGTGTCTTTTTTTGTTTATTTGCTTTGCACCCTCCCCCACCATAACCTATTGTCTATGGGGAGGAGCAAAATCTTTAGATTTGTCAAAAATTTGTTTCCTGGTTTTTGACAGATCTCAACGTTTTAGGGTCCCCTGATACTGAAAATATTAATATCTTAATGATGGGTGTGCGTTTGTCTGTCTGTCTGTGTGTGTGTGCGCACGTGTCCGTGCGTGCGTATGTGTGTGTGTGTGTCTGTCTGTCTGTCAAAGTTTCTTGAGAACAGTCTAAAGCTAAAATGGCTGGATGGAAAAATACCAAACTCATACTTAAGCCTTTTATAAGATGACAATATGCTGATTAGTTTTTGAGCCAAATCATGCAAAAAAATAGGCACTCTAGAGAAACCCTCAAATACCATAATTGTGCAATTATGAATTCTTTTCACCAATTGCTAGCGTAATTACCTATTTTATGATCAGAAAGATCAGCATCAGTGCAGTAAATAATTACTGAAATGTTATAGAATAGTTCGGGTAAATTGGTTCCTAGGGCGCAAAGCCTACTGACGCTTACGTCCAAATTTTTTTTTTCTTCCAATAATTGTTTGAACAGATATTGAGGCTTTTTGTGTACGAGGCCTTATTAGATCGAATGTTATACAACAAAATATTTTAGCTTTGTAAGCAATGACAATAAAGATTACTTTCTTGTAAAGGGACAAATCTAAAAGGTAGATTGAGTCACATTCATCCCAGTGGAACATTGTGTTGCCCTCTACTGGATTCTGAGGGCAGTGCTATTAGATCACAGCTAAATGTATGGGTCATTACTGTTTGGCAGGAGAGAACTATATCTACTTGTCATGACCTTTACATATACAGTAGAACCTCGGTTCACGTAGAAATCGGTTTACGGCCAAAAAGTTCACCAAACTTTTACCTCTGTTCACAACCACACACTCGGTATACGAACAAGCCAGTTTCCCTTTCGGTTTGTACATGTTCAGTCTCTCCCTGTGCAGCAAGCGAGCGAGAGAGAGCGTGACACACACGAGAGAGAGAGAGAGAGACAGACAGACAGACACACACACACACACACACGAGAGAGAGAGACACACACACCCACACGAGAGAGGGAGAGAGAGACACGCATAAGGTAGAGAATGCAGTTAAAGAATGCACTGGGCTTGTTTTTGATTTCATTTCTGTTTACAGCGATCGGTTCGTAGCATGCATTGTTGCAATGTTACTTTTCTTGGTGGTTTATTAAATTATGGATTTTCAAATGTTAATTTTTTCCCTTTGCTTAAAACTCATTAAAAAAAAAAGTGTTTTCAGCGAGCTGTTCTTACCGCTATAGCGCGAACTATTGCAGTGCTAGTTTTCTCTGTTGTTCAAGGTTTTCTCAGTGTTATTCAATGTTTTTACATTTAGTTTACTATTACCCTGTGCATTCTATGGTATAATTAACTATATTTGTGCTTAAAAACTAAAAAAAAAATATATATTTACATACAGTTTGTACCATCTGGAACGGATTAATTGTATTTACATACAATCCTATGGGGGGAATTGCTTCAGGTCACGACCAAATCGGTTTACGACCAGAGTTTTGGAGCGAATTATGGTCGTGAACCGAGGTTCCACTGTATGTGATTAAAGGGACATACACACCAAGCATTTTCAGTGTTTCCTGCCATTTAACACGCCAGGGATTTTTTTTGTAGTTTCTTTAAAATGTTGCAAGAGCTCTCTTACACTGGGGTATTAAACGGTTTTGCTTGACATACTACTATGTGATCTTTTGGCTTCTGGCAACCTTAGACTTTCACCAGTCACATGAAGGAGTACACCTTGATTTATGTGGTTCTCACTTAAAAAGTTAGAGTACCCTCTATATATATATTCAAGATTTCTTAAAAAATGAACACAAGGAAATGTCAAACATGTACTGTTTTATTATGTTATGATATAATTCAGGCACATACCCAAAATGCTGTAAAAAATAACATTATAACTAGTATAAATAATCTTAACTTGGCGATTTGTATACATTTGTAACAAAGTCTCATCAGTTCTATGCCTTAGTTCTCTCATTTTTCCAAATTTTATATAATTCGTGTGATATTTTAGGTACATCCAAAGAAAAGTCAAATGTATAAATTTTCTGAGCCACCCTGTATTTATGTATACGTATGTACTAATGGGTGCTTTAAATTTGTCACAGAAAGGCAGCAATAGGGAATGACCATAAATTGCACACTTTTCACAAAATTAGTAAATGTCAGACTCCAATGTAATGTCCAAACCTAATTTTGTGCCAAAGCTTCACACAGATACAGTAGTGTGGGAATTGAACCAGGCCTCTGGCAGCAGTACTATCAACTACACCATGTCAGAAACCTTTTTAGTAGGTACACTGATTTTAAAATTTTAAATGTATAATATAGTTTTCATTTGTGAGCTATTTTTGTTATTAAAGTGATTTTTATATTTGTATATACAGTACTATAAGATGATCCACTGTGGTGACCCCTAACGGGAGCAGCCGAAAGAAGATGATGATGATATACAGTACTATATAGTTTTCCATGCAGTACATTTTCCTGCAAGATCTTAAATACATTTTCTTACTGTATGGCAGTACTCAGAAAGATGCTCAGAGCTCCCTCTGTTTGCTTCAGAAAAGACATAAATAGGACAAGGCACTGTTCCATTATTCTGGGAGAAACTCTAATTTTCCATGTAGTCTGGAAAAAGCAGTTCCTCAAACTTTATATGTTAGAAACCCTTTTTGAAAAGCCATTTTTGCTGAAATAAATTGTCCCTTTCCAAAATATACTCTGCTCCAGAAATGCAAAAGACCCCTTCTGGGAGTCATGCTGCAGTCAAATGGATTTAATCTTGCACTACTTTTTGATACATATTTGTCAATTAAATTAAATGTCATCTGCACAAGCAAACACTTCTGAGCTACTTGATACATGTTCCGTGTAGCATTTTGCAGCATGAATTTCTAGCACACTTTTATTGTTGTGTAAAACATTTTCTTTACTGTTACTGATGAATCTCAAAATTTGAAAAAATTAAAGATTAAAATTCTGAGACCACACATGTTTTATCTTTTCACTTAAAATTTAAAACCTCAACAGAAAAAGGAGCATTAAACCTTAGACTGTATAACTCATGGTGCACTTTTATATCTGGTAGAGTGTACTGTTGGAACTCTAAAGAATATTGTACATGCTACAATACCAAGAACATTGCAAGACTATGTAAATCAAAGTTATATTATTGTTGTCAGTGAAGCATTAACAGTGTTTGGAGTTTGAAATCATTTATATGGTTATCAAACTATATCTAGGGAGACTGAAAAACAACTTTCTGTGGGATGTCCATCTACTGCAGGTCATATTCTTAGTAACACCACTATTGCATTGCCAATCCACCTATTAAAACTGTTTTTGGGGTGTGGAAGAAAGAAGGAAATCAATTACAAATTCCAATTAGAGGGGATTCAAGCTGGGAATCGAATTGGATTCTTGTTCTTTGAGGTAATAACACTATACTCTGTGCCCTATGAGCTATGTTGTCAATGCTGGTGACACGTGGTTGGTCAAGCAGAAACTGGCCAATCAGTGGGAAAATCGCAAACATGCATAAAACAAGTTACCAAGTATGTTTTGCAAAAGATGTTTGATTGGAGATTTATTAGCTATGTGCCTCATCAATATGTGTTTTGTGCTCCACTATAAATTACTTGCTTGATAGTTCTAGCTATTAATTTTCTTCACACATTAATTTGAATCCAAGATCACAGGGAGCCTGTTGCTATCCCAGCACCATTACATATGAAGCTAGAATCATCCCGGGAAAGAACACCAGCCTATTGCATGGCACTCTTTCAAGCCCCGATACTTAATTGTACTGTATATTGTCTATTTACTGACATCTTCATCTTTAGGATGTGAATTAAAGACTGTACTAAAACGGGCTCATGCAAGTACATGGGAGACCATACGAACTTCACACAGACTAGACCCTCACTGTGAATTGTTCTCTGGTCTCTGCAGTAGTAAGGCAACTACTTTTATCAGGGCACTATTATGAAATCAGTATTTGGTAGAACTGCATAGGGTCTACTCTGTGGCTGCTTTCCTTATTTGAAATGCTATTGTAATGCATATACAAAATACGAGTTCATTGGCTGAAGCTAAGTTACTTAGCTAATGTATTGTAGGGTATGATCCAGAGTTTAGTTTGGTTAAGACTGCATGAAAATACTGGTTTTTTTTTTTGTTTTTTTTTTTTAGGAGAAGGTAAATCTGAGGCAAAATATCCACAGTGCAGTATACTGTGTCAATCCCAAATAGCAGTGCTTAAATTGATGAAAGTTACTGTATTTCTGAAGAAGAGATGGTGTTTTACATTCAAGCAATTTTTCTTAAACCAGCGTTTCTCAACCTTTAAGTATCTGCGACCCGAGTTTTAATCGTGCCCCCCTAACGTTTTTTTGAAAGGAGCCCACTAATACCAATTTGTTCATTTTTAATTAATGATATATCATAGATGCATTTATCTATCTCTATATTTATTTTTCTAGTATCAGAATGCAGTTTGTTAATTTGTTTTGTTTCATTAGATGTATTTTTCATATTTTCGATTCTTGTTTTCTTTTTTTCACATCTTCGCGCCCCCCTTTTTGTTACTTCGCGCCCCACAGGTTGAGAACCACTGTCTTAAACCCATTTCCGCTAATACACCTAACTCATAACAGGTAACACATTGTAGAAAATTCTTAAACCTAATTCATGTTTCTTTTCTGCCAGCATTGGGCACAAGTCAAGAAATAGCACTAGAGAGGGCACTTGTCCATCACATTACTTACTCATATGTATATCCACAGTCAAATAGATCCAATCTATAATCACCAAGTGACTTAAAAGGCATTTTCTGAGAGAGGAAAACTGGACTACACTGAGGACAACCCCAAAGACAACAACTGGACAGAGTATTTAAGTACAGAACCAATGTGCTGCCAGGTTGGTGTGCATTTTTTATATCTTTATATACTGTATATATGTGTGATAAACTGACAAGATATTCTTTGCTACCTCCAGGCATCCTAAGAAAAACAGTTTTCATGAATTGATTCATCTTCTGGTCCCAAGGCTGAGAAAACTGAACCTCAGCAGTATGTTGATCATGAAGAAAATCAGATAAAACTGTGATATTTTCTATTTCATAGTCTTAAATAGCCACATTACTTTGTTTCTGCCAGATGCAGGAGAGTGCAGTGCAGGTGGTAACATGACCAACTGCAAGTCAGCAGAATAACAGCTCAAGTGTTGCTTGTATCTTTTTTTCCTTGATCTTATTTGTGCTTTGTATATAAAAATACAATAACCCCTTGCTCTTCATGTATTAGCAATAAATAAATTAATAATGACTTCCTCCATTCTATTGACTGCTGAAAACAGCTGCAGCCATGTGCCACAAAGAGTCCCAAGGGATGCAATCAGACTGCTTTAAGACTTCCTACTGGAAACAGCACCTGATGCTTGATCAGTATTTGGTAATGTTAAAAATAATTTAAAAAATGTTTAGAGATGGTTTAAATAAGCTATGAATCACAGATCTGTTTTGCCATAAGAGCCATGAAGCACACATCATTTTATGAACCTTTATACATTTCTACTGACAAAAAGTACTAAAAGTCAATAATTAATTTACTCATTCATACAACTCAGTTTGGACAGTTACTGTTTTAATGTGGTTTTAATGGGGTTTATTGACATCCTTCACATCTTCACAAACTCGGTGATGGTCAGTGTGATTTTCTAAGCTGTGGTGTGCTGGGCTGGTAACATCACTTCAAGACAGGCCTACTGAATAAACCAGCTAATTAAAAGGGAAGGCTCATTTATGAACAAAACTGAGGGCCATTATGAACAATGCTACACATTCTTTCTCCATGACACTCTAACACAGTACACAGATATCCAGTGCTATAAAAAGAGCAATTGGGCTTTATTATCATTATGAAAACAATGGCAGTATAGCAAATAATTCTTGTCCTGAACAAGAGTCAACAACAAGGATGCATACTGTGCTAATCCACATAGCTGACTTGTGCAGTGTAATGCAGCTGCACCGGTACAATTAAATCTCCTTGATCACCTAAGTGATAGTGAAATATTGAAGAGATACAGGTTACCAAGAGCCAAAATAATGGCACTACCACAGCTGGTGAAGGAAGACCTGTTCAGATCCATCCATCGCAACTATGCACTGACACCTGTTGTGCAACTTCTAGCAGCACTGATAGATTATGCCACTGGAGAATATTAGCATCACGGCAAAGTGGCCTTAAAGTACCCATAGTGCATTTGTGTGGGCCAATACAGCAATCTGTACCAAGGCAATTGACAGTGAATTTGGGAGTGGCTGCCTATTGTGTCACAGTGCCTATCCTCTTCAGACACCAGTATCTACTTATCTACTGACACCAGTAAATACTCCATAGGCCATGGACAGAGAGCAAATTAATGCTGCACATTAGCAGACACATGGTGTGAGTGAACACACAATAGGAAAATAGAAAATGAGCTTCAGGTCCCTCCACACATCTTCAGACAGCATCATATAATCACCTACGCAGTGTTGTGCCGTAATAGTTATGTGTCATGCTACTTAGCATTGCTGTAAAAGCAGGTGTACAGTACCACAGCCCATTGCTGATGAGGAATATGAGGAGGAGGAGGATTTAGAGCCCGAAAATGACCAAATCCTACATCTTGCATGACAGGATACCCACTTATCTGATGTAGAAGTGAAGCAGGCTGTCATCACAACTGTGTTCAGTTGAAAATTTTGTTTGGCTTAGCTTTATTTCATAAGAGGTAGATGTGTTGTTATTCATGTTGTTTATGTGGAAATGAATACACTGAAGGAGTGGGTAAATATGTTATTACTTCTGTGACTGTTAAATTATGCATATCCATTGTAGATGTCAAGGCAAATAGACTGTCATCCTGACTAGGACAGAGTAAACCATTACCTGGCCAGGAGGCCATAATGAAAGGACAGCTTGGAAGGACCTATAATGCACCCACTATGGTTGGCGATACTTATCCCAGTCAGGATAAAATGCCATTGGGCAAACTTGGATGCCCATTGCAGTTCACTCCCCTACACAATAGGTGGCAATATCCCTTAAAGTTGGTCCTAGTTAGGTCTCCTGCAGGGCTGCATGGGAATTGGAGTTTAAATGAGCAGCCCTGTCGGGGGAAGACTACCCTGGTTTCCATATGACTCAGAAGTGCTCCGGATGACCACTGCTGCAACACCAGAAGCAATCCCAGGTGCAGTTTAAAAGGAGCCCACCACCTCACCTGGATGAGCCAGAGTCAGGAAACAGTGGGCGACAATCCACTGGAGGTGGAAGGAAAGAATCTGTACTTATTTTGGTATATTTTGGTTGGTGCTTGTCTGGAAAAAGTGTTTAGGACAAATCTTTTATTTGAACACAGAATTGTGTTGATATTGTGTCTGCAAATATGGACCTCAGTGGTGCCACCTTGTGGTTACACCAAATACATTTGGGGGAAAAAAAAAAAAGTAGAAGTCAAGGGTTGTCTCCTTCCTGGATGGGTGGTGGTTGTCTGTCTGTAAAGATGGTACCCTGATAGTTGCATTGTGTCACACTTAGTGGAATACAGCAAAGTTATAGGCCACAAATGTTACCTATAACTCACCTTGTTCACTAGGCAGAAGGATTAAAACTGAAGTTAAGGGCCTTTCAGACTGTTTCTCTCCCAGCAACAACTGCCTGGTCAGTTTAGCCCTCTTCGCTTCCAGCAATTCTTTGTGATTCTTTTCTCTCAGCTCCAGGAACTGACACTTCAAGCCTTTGACGTTTCAATTTGATTTTCTCCTTTTCTGCCGCAATCAGCTTCTAACAACAGGTACAGGCATTCAGTTGTACCTGGATCTCAGTATAGTGCTTTTGGCTGAAATCTGCCTGGGAGATGCCTGGAACTGGTTCTGTGCTGGTGTAAGGATGCTTGGGAGATGCAGCGTGGGGTGGCATCGCGCCATACTTTTGATCACATGCATCAATCCCTCCATCCCCTCTGGTCCTGGGACGGCAAGAACTCTTTCCATCTCTCAATTAATGTCGTCTGCCCTGACCTGGTTCCCCCCAAGATCAGCCACTCTACTTTTTTCTCACACTTGTGAGGTTAAGCAACTTCTTCCTCAAGTCTGTGCCTGGCCTCCTTTGCTCCCTGCATACAGTTAGCCACTGTGCTATTTCTGCTTCTTCCAGTTGGACAGGCTGCCCTGTGACTTAGAAAATAACAGATTTCTGTTGTTCTCCACTTCTTCTAACAGATGCTTAATTTAATCTTTCATGAATGCCTGCTTTCTTAAGTGTGTAACAGGTTTTTTTTTTTTTCTTCATCGTCTTTTCCATTTAGGTGCTTATGTATATGGTTTTGCTTAATTGGTAATTTAATGTGACAATGTTTTTAATTTGTCTTTCTTTTGGCACTCTTATTAGGGGACAAATAATGGCACTTTGCATTGAAAGTGTACTCAATCCATTGTTTTCAGTCTACTTGTAAGTCTTGTTGTGGGACAAAGTTGCTTTATTTTCACTCATTAGATTACAATTTTAAGAAGCCTTTCAGGAAACCGGTGTTAGACACTCGTTTGTTAAATATGTACTGCTTTAAGTCATTTGTTACTTGCTAAGTATAAAGACCTTTGGAAAACTCACCCTAGAGCCATCTCCTTCTGTATATTTCCTATATTGCAGTTCAAATGTACATCATTATTATTCTAAAAATTTCTCTCTTTATATAGCTGTTATTCATTCTAGTAGAAAAACTAAATGGTTTGAAAAATATAATACTTAAATATTAAATATTACTTGCATAATATTAATTTATAATATAGTTGTCTACAGAATGTCAACCAATTTTTTTTATAATAATGGAATAATAGGTTTCTTAAAGCATCAAATGTCTACAAAAATAACAGTGGCAGAAGAAGCTCAATCAGGCATCTTTGATAAAGTCAGGCTCCATTTGGGGATAAAGGACAATTTTGTTGTTGCTATATAGCTCTAGCACTTGTCATGCTAATCTTTCAGAGAGATGTGGAAAGAGCTTCTTCTAAACTACAACTCCCACCTTTAATGACAAAGAACAAATAGAGATGTAATTGATCTATGATGAAAACTTAATCATGTGCCATGGTTGTCTGACAGAGTGAAACAAAATGTAGTATAAGGAGTACTAGAATGTGTTGTGTAAGGGAATGTACTGCGGTATCTTTGAAATGTTATTGTTGCTACTGCTTTTGTAATCTGCAGTTTTTGAAAACATGTTGCTAGAGGATCTACAGCTTTAGTGTCAGACAGAGCTTTGTTTCTGTATGTTTTTCTTACATGGTTCTAAAAATTCTCATATTTGACCAGCCAATGCTGAACAATGTGATGCCTGTGCAGATGACTCGAGCTTTGCAGAGGATTTTTGAGAAACTGTACAACAATCTCAACCCAAACCTGAACAAGACACAGGTCTGTGCATTCCACCTTAAAAACAGGGAAGCAAAAAGAGAGCTAAACAACATGTGATGTGGTGAACGGCTCCAATGCAGAACTACAGTACTTGTGTGTCATGTTGGACTGCACTTTGACCAATTTTAGGGGGAAAGTCAGCGCCCAAAACAACACCATCAGGAAGCTGATAAGCAAAACCTAGAGTGCCAGCCCTCAATCATTGAGTGTCTCAGCCTTAACACTGTACGTGTCTGCCTCATAGTATGGCGCTCCTCTATGCACACAAAGCAGGTGGAGGTCGCAGTCAATGAAAGTTTGTGGATCATGATGACGTGCTTGAAGCTGACCCCAGTGCAGAAAATGTACCCGCTCATTGGAATGTTCCCACCTCACATCTGAAGATAAATTACTGCAGACACAGAGAGAGTGAAGCAGAAAACAGACCCTTGCAACCTCCTGTATGGACACCAACCTGTAGCACAATGGCTCAGATCCAGAAAAAGCTACCTTTCTAGAATGTGGGTTGTGGATGAAACTCATAAAGTGAAACAAATTGTGGGAGACTGAACTGGACAACTCAGAGTTTTTGGTTAAAGAACTGGCTACTGTCGGCGATCTGCCTTACACACTGGAAAACTCTAAGTCATATTAGAATGGGTGTGCCAAGATGCAAGACCAACCTGTAGAAACAGAAGATTCCTTATATTGTGATATTAGCATTTATGCTGTGTTCAGAATATATTTGATAAGTTAGTTTTTAGAACCTTATTTTAGAATACATCCATATTGGCACAGACTGAAAGGGTTTGTATTTGAGAACTAGTTAGGATTTCTAGAAGATTGCAGAATTGTGTTGATGTTTCATCATAAAATTAAATATCTTTTCCAAAAAGCAAGCTGTAAAACTCCATTGGAAATTACACACTATGCTTTAACTTTTAAAGTTCCCCTTTTTCAATCTGTGTGAGTTCACTGGCTCAAAGATTAAATGATTATCCCAACCCAGATTTGCAAAATGCCAAAAACTGGAGCAGCTGGTTGAAGCTTGGATTACCAGTAATTGACATTGCTTCTCCAACCTTGAATGTCTCAGTTTCTCCTTGGGTTGTGGGATGAAATTATAGGTCTTTGCTCCTGTTATCTCACAGGCATTATACCTATTTCAGTTGTCTCTTTCAGCTGTGGGATAGCTAGGAGGGAAAAGGGTGGACCCCAAATTTTTGCTTTTATATTTTTTTGTTTTTGTTCCCTTTCATCTGTTTATAATATTTGTTTGAAGCCAGTGAAACAATGTGTTTTTCAGACACATTCCAGTTATTGATCTATACTAATAAAAGGCAAAGCCCTCACTGACTCACTGACTGACTCACTCATCACTAATTCTCCAACTTCCCGTGTAGGTAGAAGGCTGAAATTTGGCAGGCTCATTCCTTACAGCTTACTTACAAAAGTTGGGCAGGTTTCATTTCAAAATTCTACGCGTAATGGTCATAACTGGAATCTATTTTTATCCATATACTGTAATAGACTGCAGCTCGATGGCCGTGGAAGGCGGAGTTGCGTGTCGCATCATCACGC
>JANRMT010027041.1:120496926-120551854 GCA_026402145.1 Polypterus bichir lapradei | reverse complement strand
CTTACTATCCACGTTTCTTTGTTGATGAGCCCCGTTGAAGAATTTTTTGGTAACAGAACAGTAAACACGCCAAAACGACTGAAAACACAACTGACGACTGGTATTTTTCGATATCATTTTAACAAAGTTTACTGTCCGCCCTCAATCACAGAGAACCCCAGTAAAACGTCAATAGCGTTTAATATCCCTGCAGCCTTAGAACGCAGACATCAGGACATCGCTGCGTGTGCATGTTTACTAACAGATATGACAGCATTTTGCACGGAGCATGCGTTAAAACAAATTGATTAAGATCAACGATTTTCAACGGTTCACATGTTTGCCTTAAGATTTTTGAAAGCAAACTAATTAAAAACTTCTTTGAAGAAATTTGACACAAAATACGTCTACGATGCAGATTCTATACCATTTTATACGATTTTTATATCATTACTTTAATAATATACATACACTATGTGTGGACTATAAAGCAATACATGTATAATTTTGTGCATTTTAACCAGTTGACATCTCTCAACTTGTTAAAAATTTGTATATAATTAATTTATATGAACCTTTACTTCAATAATATACACTTTATGTTTGCATTGCGTGTGCACCTTGCTGTGTAATTATTTCAATGAACTAGTGGTATTGTCCCTATTCATACCCCACTACGCAGCGGCTGAATTTGATCATGCATTCACCCGTATAATAAATAATAATAATACTATTATTATTGTTATTAATTCCTTACGTTTTTATAGCACCTTTCTTAGTACTCAAAGCAATTTGTAAAAATAAATAAATAAAATAACAGAAAGGAAGCCCCCCGGACACAAACCAGTGATCATTTAACTGCGAGTCAGCAATCTTACTCTTACCACTACCTCTTCCTGTTAGATACACGCATTATAATTTTGAACACTACTTTTGTTATTTTATACTGTCATAAACAAATTATATCAAAAAGTTTTTTAAAAAGCCAATTTGAAACAAAGAGGGTAAGTAAAAACTATTTTTCTTTTGTAAGTCAATCCAAAATGCTTAAGCCTAAAAAAAGATCGTCCTGTCAAAATAAGAGACTCTTTCACCTTGTTGACATGAATCATCTTTAAATGCTGCCAATAAGGAATAATAGAAATCACCGCGCTGCTTTCTAACTTTGACGAACTAAAGTTTTATTAGGTGAAAAAAATGATCGTCCGTGACAGATACACTTAATCAGTAGTGTGTGCAACCCACGATTTGTGAGTTTGAGTGTTTGTGTTGTGTACGTGCGTGTGTGTGGTTTTCTCAATTTTACAATAAAAACAGACATCAGTTATTTGTGAAGCAGGAATATTCTGATCATTCTGGTCCCTGATCACTGATAAACATTCAGAAGAAACAGCGCTATTCCAGTGTTTTACTCCATAACATCCTTTCAGCAAACAGGACTAAGTTCCTTGCTGAAACAGATCGCCCTTTAATGAAATGCTGCCAATACAGAATATCAGAAATCACCGGGCGGCTTTCGGTCAATGATAAACCAGCGTCTGTTGAGGTGAAAAAATGGGACGTACTGTGGTTGTGATTAATGCTTTCTGGTAACTCTGCTTTTGAGAAGAATCTGTCATGGGTGGGACAAGAGAAGAGGGAGCGAGCGGGGCGGGACGGAGTGAGGCGAAGAGGCGGGTATCTGTGCGAGTGTTTTAAATAATGAAAGGAAAAAAAGTGCTTTGAAATCAAAGACCCCTAACCAAGAGTTCTTACAAAACAAAATGTGACAGACAGGCATATGCTACTTGTATAAAATGTGCACAATAATTACAACAGTGTTGAAGCAATGATGAAGAGAAAGAGAGATGCTAAACATGGGTGGCCGCGTTGTGCCTGCCCATAAATCCCAAACAATGTATATATCTGAACAGATCTATCTGAACCAATATATATATCAGAACGGATATATCTGAACCGATGTATATATCTAAACCAATCTATTTTAACCAATATATATATTTAAACCAATGTATATCAACCAATATATATATCTCAACCAATGTATTTATTTGAACGGATGCATTCAAACCAATGTATGGTTGAGATACATCCGTTCAGATATAATGTATATATATTAGAATGGATCAATGCAAACCAATTTATATATATCTCAACCAATGTATCTAAACCAATGTATATATCTAAGCGGATGTATTCAAACTGATGTATATATCTGAACCAATATATCCCAACCAATGTATATATCTGAACCAAAATATATATCTGAACGGATGTGTTAAAACCAATGTATATATTCAAACCAATGTATCTGAACTGATATATATATCTGAACCAATGTATATATTTACGAACCAATCTTTTTTTTCCTGAACGGCCCCTCTTAAAATATATATATATATATATATATATATATACTGTCAGGGATGCCAGGGGCAACGACCCGGCCGGGACGCCTTGAGGGACCGGAAGAGGGTCAATGCCCACCCTGGATCACGTGGGGGCTGCCTTCCTGGTTGCTTTGGGGACCACGGGTAGAGGGCTTGGAAGCCCAACCCTGTGGGCACCCGTGGTCACCGCCAGGGGGCGCCCCAATGCCTTGAGGACACTGGACCTCAGCACTTCCGCCACACCAGGAAGTGCTGGGGGGAAGAAGAAAAGGGACACCTGGAGAGCTTCCGGGATGAACAGCCGGCATTTCTGCCACACTGGGGCGTGTCCAGGGAGGAACGCCGGGACACACCTGGAGCTCATCCGGGATAATATAAAAGGGGCCGTCTCCTGTCAGTCGAGGCTGGAGTCGGGTGGAAGCAGGACGAAGCAGAGAGGAGAGTGGAGGCGGCCTGAAAAGAAGGCAATTGTGTGGCCAGGACTGTGTTTGGGGTTTGTGCACGGACTTTGAATTGTATATATGGTTGTAAATAAACGTGTGGTGGTGGAAAACAACATGTCCGCCTGTCTGTGTCTGGGCCACGTCCACAATATATATAATTTTTAATGTAAGTACATCATTTCGACCTGGTCATTTTAAAAGTAGCTCTCAAGCCGAAAAACTGTGGGTACCCCTGCTTTAGATCAATAGGTTTAATTTATTGACAGCTCTGAATGGGCACATTGTCATCAAGATTGTTGAAAAGTGTCTTGTCTGTTGCAGAATTCTTGGCTCTTCAGGTATGCCCAGGTGACTAGGCTCTGAGGAAAGGTTCCAAAGGCTTAATGGCTTGAGTTTGTTTAAATTAATATAGTGTTTAACAAGTCATTGAGATAACCAACTACAGTACATATTTTATAAAATGATGAAACTGTAAGTTTATAATGTATAATGGGGGTTATTGTTTCAGTCTTTGAACTTATAACTCCATAGAAACAAAAAATGATTTTCATGAAGGAGTAGAAAGTTTCTAAGTAGCTAAGTCATTTAAGAGTAGAATAAATTATCTTCTGAAGATGAAGCTTTACACATGGCAGATGAAGGTTAAAAACAACTGTGCAAGTTCACATTACCTGATATTATGACATATATTGCACAAAACAAAATGGAAAAAGGATAAAATTAAGTGTTTTGTTTACACACCTCTCTACCTGTAGTCATAGAGAGACAGAGTATACCTTTATCAGAATTAAAGTCTCTTTTACTATACAATCACAGGTAAATTTCTTGTCTTTTGCAGAGTTCTTTTGAGCTATGTTCATGTGAGTTGAGTCAGAGAAAATATAACAGAAGGCTGGATAGCTTTATGGAGCAGCAGCCAGCAAGCAGATGGACATGTTAGCTGCTTTTTATGATCTTTTTGAAATACTAGGAGGCTCCGCCCCCTGCTCACTTCGCTCACCCACCCCCGGGTTTGATTTACCTGATATACAATTTAAAGAGATTGTTATTTTCATGGGAATTGTTACATATGCATTATTTTCACTTTTATTTTAAAACTTTTGTAAAAACAATACTGTACTTGTCCTTTATTTCTTTATTTCCCCGGGTGTGGTTAAATCTCTTTCTCGCATGATGTATAACGCTTATGTTGTGAAGAGGGGGAGGCTGAACGCACGCTAAAGAGAAGCAGTTGTATCATCTGATGGCTTGCTGCTGCTGATGGCGAGCTGCGTGTTCTGCTTGTCGCGCTGTGCGTCAATCATGTAAAAGCCTGTACAGCAGCTGTCCTTTCGCCACTTCATGTCTCTGCCACTCGCGTTGTGAAGGGGGGAGGAGGGGTTGGCATTTCACATACTAAGGAGTAGCAGTCGGATCATCTGCCTGCTTGCTGCTGCTGGCGAACTGTGTATTCTGTTTGTTGCTTGTCGTTGTTTTAAGAGCTGAGAGCACATGAAGTGTGTCTGCCAAAACAATTCCAACAACTGCTACGTGACCTTGTTTTAAATGTCTCACTGCCTTGTCTCGCAGGACGTCAAATTGTCTTCCGAGAAGTTCACATCTCATCTCCCTTCCAAGATTTTGTTTATAATAGAGAGATACAGTATATTTATTAGTCCAAAATGTTCTGATTCTCTTTTCTCTTTAACCACAACTTTCTGCCAAGTATTTGATTATATAAAATACCTAATATTTGAATTTGATATCTATCATATTTGTTTCTAGAGGTTTACGTTCTGAAAGTGTCTTGTCTCACAGCCCAATAGCATGAAATATTGCATGTAAAAGATGAACTATATACGATGTGTATGCAAATGGAAACTAAATCTAATTGGGAATAATAGAAGAATCACATCTGTCTGCATAGCTATCCAAAGCATAAATCATGGAAACATATTTATTATATTTACTACATTGCAAAATATTCTTTAAAAAAAGTATTTTTCTCCTTTAATAATATATATAAAATTTTAAGAAAATACACTACATGACAAGTAAAGCCTACTCATCACAGAGCACCCACATATTCTCAAGCACTATAATTTTAAAACAACTTGACTAGATGGATAAGAAATTGAAGATCCTTTGACTTTTTTAAGTAATATACTGCAGAAAAGCTGTGCTGACTGTTTGTGAAATGAAGGATTTTTTGAGGGTTGTTTTAGTCTTTTGTTTTAAGATCATTAATATGCAGCATCTCATTTACATTTTAATAGTCAAGGTCAAGCAATAGCTCACACTGAGTGTTCCACTCCATCTTCTATTTTACTTGTTTTTTTATATTTTATGTTAGTGTAAATCTGCTTTATCAGGGCTGACTGCATGTTTCTGCCTTACAGTACTTCTGTTAGCAAGTAGAAAATCCCTATTAAAGAGTCCCTAAACTTATGTGTGCCAGCCTCTGTTCTCATGAGTTCGCTTGGTTTTCTTAAAGAAGGAACGAACAATAGAGGTGACAAATTACTTAACTGTATGTGTCACAATACAACCTCAGCTCCTGACACAAGATTATCTTAAAGTAGGGAAAAAAATTAGATGCTGAAGTGCTTTGTGAGCATTAGTCTGCAGCAACTAGAATAATTAGGAAATTGATAGAAATAAATCATTATCTATAATAAAGATAAATCGTTTGTATTAATTCAGCCTGCAGTGTCTACAAATATTCCTCATTAAGATTATAATCAAACTTCTATAGAAGGACTTACTTACGTCTTCTTAATGACATTTTTGCAAGGTTAGATTTGTCAGTGAACTGTCCTCCACAATGTAGAGCATCTACAGTGCTTGCTTAAAGATCAAAGGTGAGCATTGTTTAGGACATTTCTGATGCAAAACAAATGTGACATACAGTGCATCTGGAAAGTATTCACAGCGCATCACTTTTTCCACATTTTGTTATGTTACAACCTTACTCCAAAATGGATTAAATTCATTTTTTTCCTCAGAATTCTACACACAACACTCCATAATGACAATGTGAAAAAGGTTTGTGTGGTAATGTGCCCTACTGGCATTACCAGTAATTAAATAAAATAAGTTAAGTGTCCTCTGCCATGTAAAGAGGGAGGCTTTTGTTTGAGGAAAAAAGGTATAAAGAAAGGAAACTTGCCTTTTTCATTTATATAGTGCAGACAGACGTCTTCGCTGACGATATTAGCGCCTTTTGGGGAGTGTCGTGGTGGGTCTCATGTAGCCTGGAGAGACAGCCTTGCCATTGACCGGCCGGGATGGCATTGTCAGTCCTCCACACCTGCACGCATTTCCTGCGACCTCATTAACACTAAAAAGTGCAAAAGAAAGTGCGAAGTGCCTCAATATTAGTTAACCCGGGTTAGCATAGGGATCCCGTGTTCGTAGTTGTCTGAGCTGTAGCTCAGGGGAAGAAGGAAAAAAAAAAACTAGAAAGTGCTTACTTTAACTTAAGGCATGAAGTACAGTCTGGGTCTGAAAAGCCGGCACAGCTATACGTGTGTGCGCGCGTGCTGGCTGCTCGATTTTTATAGTAATTATGTGGGATAGTAGACGCCGCTTTTCGCAAAGGGAGGGATGACGTATGGCTGTTTAACTGGTCGGCGGAGTGGCGCCGAATACAAAAGGGAATCATGGCCTCTAGAGGGGGTCTTTTCTGACTACAGGGAGTCCTCGGGTTACGACACAGTTCCGTTCCTACAACAGTGATGTAACCCTAATTTTGGTGTAAGTCGAAATACACTCTAGCCTAAGTCACTTACCTATCTTAACACATTTGCAAAATCATAATCTAGAACATAAAAACACAAAATCTAAGCCTGAGAAAAAAGAAAAGGACATAAATATACTGTACTGTACACTGTACTGTAGTAACAGAAAAAATGAGTGTAAAAAATGCTTACCTTTGTTCCTTCTCATGTCTTAATTTTTTTAAGTTTTTATGGGAGTGAGTGTTGTAAACTCGAAACATTGTATGTCGAAACGTTGTAACCCGAGGACCCCCTGTAGTTTGTCTTGGAGGAAGGTACTGTACTTGGTAGATCTGCGTCTTAGAAGTTACCAAGCACTACGGCTTGTGCTTTGTTTTTGTAAATATTTTTTCATATAAATATCTCTTGATTAACTTTGGTGGAGGTATTTATTGGGTTGTGGTTAGTGGTGCACTGTTTATTTTTGTATATACACTTTTTCTGTATTTTGTATATTTTTGGGTGAATACTGTATTATACATTGTTTGGAGGAGCAGCTTCCTGATTTGGATCACTGTGGAGGAAGACAGCTTCACATTTTGATTTGTGTGTATATATATGGATTCCACTAGTTTGTGTGCAGTATTCTTTTTCTTTTGGGACTTTCAGGAAGCACTGTAAATACTGTATGTAGTCATTTCTGGGCTCCATTTGATTACTGTTTTTGTGTGTCCATTGCGGTATTGGACTGTGTATTAATATATATTCCGCAGGACATTATGTTTGATTTTTCTTTAAGTGCACCTCTAAATAAAACCTCACTTTATTTTTCAAAATACTCCCTTTTTGTGTCCGTGTCTCTCTGTCTTACACCATCATCCTGGTCACGCTCGGTCCCACATACTAGACACCTAGAGTGTAGGCTGGTGATTCTAATTCCCACTACACGGGGTGTCACAGTTTGCTTGAGGTTTTTGCAAATTTATTAAAAATAAAAAAACTAAAAAATTCACACGTACATAAGGATTCACAGCCTTTGCTCAGTACTTTGTCGATGCACCTTTGGCAGCAATTACAGCCTGAAGTCTTTTTGAATATGATGCCACAAGCTTGGCACACCTATCCTTGGCCAGTTTCACCCATTCCTTTCTGCAGCACCTCTCAAGCTCCATCAGGTTTGATGGGAAGCGTTGGTGCGCAGCCATTTTAAGATCTCTCCAGAGATGTTCAATCAGATTCAAGTCTGGGTTCTGGATGGGCCACTCAAGGACATTCACAGAGTTGTCCTGAAGCCACTCCTTTGATATGTTGGCTGTGTGCTTAGGGTCTTTGTCCTGCTGAAAGATGAACCGTCACCCCAATCTGAGGTCAAGAGCGCTCTGGAGCAGGTTTTCATCCAGGATATACCTGTACATTGCTGCAGTCATCTTTCAGTTTATCCTGACTAGTCTCCCAGTTCCTGCTGCTCAAAAACATCCCCACAGCATGATGCTGCCACCACCATGCTTCACTGTAGGGATGGTATTGGCCTGGTGATGAGCGGTGCCTGGTTTCCTCCAAACGTGATGCCTGGCATTCACACCAAAGAGTTCAATCTTTGTCTCATCAGAGCAGAGAATTTTGTTTATCATGGTCTGAGAGTCCTTCAGGTGCCTTTTGCCAAACTCCAGACGGGCTGCCATGTTCCTTTTACTAAGGAGTGGCTTCCATCTGGCCACTCTACCATACAGGCCTGATTGGTGGATTTCTGCAGAGATGGTTGTCCTTCTGGAAGGTTCTCCTTTCTCCACAGAGGACCTCTGGAGGTCTGACAGAGTGACCATCGGGTTCTTGGTCACCTCACTGACTAAGGCCCTTCTCCCCCAATCACTCAGTTTAGATGCTCTAGGAAGAGTCCTGGTGGTTTCGAACTTCTTCCACTTTCGGATGATGGAGGCCACTGTGCTCATCGGGACCTTCAAAGCAGCAGAAATTTTTCTGTAACCTTCCCTAGATTTGTGCCTCGAGACAATCCTGTCTTGGAGGTCTACAGACAATTCCTTTGACTTCATGCTTGGTTTGTGCTCTCACATGAACTGTCAACTGTGGGACCTTATATAGACAGGTGTGTACCTTTCCAAATAATGTCCAATCAACTGAATTCACCACAGGTGGACTCCAATTGAGCTGCAGAAACATCTCAAGGATGATCAGGGGAAACATGATGCACCTGAGCTCAATTTTGAGCTTCATGGCAAAGGCTGTGAATACTTATGTACATGTGATTTCTCAGTTTTTTTATTTTTAATAAATTTGCAAACTTTTTTCTCATTGTCCTTATGGGGTGTTGTGTGTAGAATTCTGAGGAAAAAAATGAATTTAATCCATTTTGGAATAAGGCTGTAACATAACAAAATGTGGAAAAAGTGATGCGCTGTGAATACTTTCCGGATGCACTGTAGCTTAAGGAAAAACACAAGATACTAATTAAACCAAGAAGAGGAAAGAAATTGTAACCAGAGGTTTCTTAACAATAATAACACAAGAGATTTTTTTGTTTCTTTTGATTTGTCTGCAACCTTCGACAGTTAGGAAATCTGTGATGATGACCTTAATACTGTTTCTGTAAAGACATCACATGTCGCACACTCCCAAGTGTTCTGCATAGCAACGGTCTGGCAACCCTGCATCACAAACAACTAATAATGGCAGTGCCCATAATAAAAATTTAAAAAATGGTGCTGTGGGAGGACATATGTCAGAAATAATATCTTCAAAAATATCCTAAATCAAATAAACAGACCACTTAATTAATTGATTTCTAAAATTCCCAGAATGATATTCCTTATTTTTAGAGGCAAAAGAAAAGGCTGAAAGAATCTAACACAAACTTTGAATTATGACAGGGATATTAAGAGAACATTGACTCCATTTGGGTTGCATGTAAGGTACAGTACGTAATCCAGATACTGTAGGTAGGTTGATTGTAGATTTATTTATAGCAGTGCATATATTTTAAACCAAGCATATTTTGAGGGGGGTTGCCTTGGATCCTAAAAGTTTGTGTATGCAGAAGTATAATCTGTTCTTTCTGGCTTCACTCTGACTTCACACGTTCAAAGTAAATTTGAAGCAAACTCCTGCTTTCTGACTATGAGCCTTTGTGAGTAAAGGTTGCTTGTTGTTTGCCTTTGGTTTTTAACACCAGCACACCACAGTATCCTGATGTTACTTAGCTGTAACTATCTGGCTAAATTCTATACCCCTGTCTAGTAAGCCAGTTTTGACTAAAGTAATGTCTCTATGACCAAACAGTGAACTTTGTGAATGTCAAGGTGTTAATCATGAATTAAAGAGGAAGAAAGTATTCTCTCACCCAGCAGGTCTAAACACCAAGATAGTATTTTTACAGGAGGCTCACTTAATCACCAAGGATCAGTTTTGGTTGCAAAGAGACTGGACTGGACAAATATTCTACTCCAGCTATACAAAGAAAACTAGAGGCGTGGGAATCTTAATTCATTGAACAATTTCATTTGCAGTATCAGATGTAGTATCTGATCCTGAAGGGCGATATGTGATAGTGATGATAATTTGTTTAATTTTAAAGTGATTTTGAAAAATATATATGCACCCAATGTGGATGATAGAGACTTTATCCAAAATGTATTTGCACTGATTCCTAACTTGGATAAGTCTTCATCTACAGGGGCAAAAACATCTAACACTGCAAAAATAATCACACAGTTTTTAATTGATCATAACTTATCAGACCCATGGAGATTTCTAAATGCATACTTAAGAGCATATTCTTTCTTCTCACCAATACATGATTGTTATTCAAGAACTGATTAATTTTATATATATATAAATTTTTTGCCTGCAATCAAATCTTGCAAATATGACACTATTGTTATCTCTGACCATGCCCCTCTGATGTTCACATCACTATGCTCCACATACTCATCTCGCAACTGCCATCTTAACCTTCTGTTATTAGCTGATGAGAACTGTACAGTATTTATGTTCAAGCAAATGTATTATTTTTAGAGACAAATGCATCCTTAGAGGTTTCTGCAGGAATACTCTGGGGAAACTCTGAAGGCATTTTTAAGAGGACAGATTATCTCATATCTCTCCTACAAAAATAAATCGGAAACCAAGAAAGCCTCAGAGTTAATCAGGGAAATTACCAGAAAAGATCAAGAACCTGCCAGGTCACTTTTTAAGAAAAGACAGGCTTTGCAATCAGTATTCAACCTTTTGACAACAAAAAAAAAACAGAACAACTAATTTTTAAATTGCAACATCATTACTATGAACATGGAGAGAAGGCTAATAAGATCTTAGCTCAACACATCCACAAGCAGGTAGTTTGCAATACAATATCAGTAATCACCAACACAAATGCAGATATAATCATTGGCCATAAAACTATAATGCACACATTTAGAGACTACTATAAGTCCTTATATTCTACTCAGTTTAAAGAATTCAAGACACAATCTAATGCATTTTTGATATAATACGGACACCAAACTAGATTTATTAAGGGTAGACTTTTGGCTTCCAATCTTTGATGCCTATTTAATGTAAAATATTCACCCATAATGTCCAACACTCCAGAGATTTTATAATCTTTGGATGCAGAAAAAGCATTTGATGTGGTTGAACAGGATTAACTATTCACCCCACCATATGTGCATGGATCAAACTACTGTATATCAGTCCAAAAGCTTCAGTTTGTATTAACAACACTATCTCAGATTACTTCAAACTAGAACACAGTACTATAGAAGGATGCCCCTTGTCACCACTGATTCAACAGAAAGTATCATTATATGCAGAGGATATGGTACTGTATATATCAGACCCACAAAATCCAATGCCTGCAGCCCTAATTGTACTAGCAGAATTTCAAAATATCTGGATTCAAAATTAATTTGAACAGAAGTGTGCTTTTTCCAGTGAAATCTCTAGAAAACAGCATTAGATTGGACACCTTTCCCTTTATCATTGCAGATCAGTTTAAATATCTAGGGGTAAACATCACAAGTAAATATGAAGCACTTTTTCAACCAAATTTTTCTGTCTGCATGGACAAAATTAAACAAGACATGCATAGATGGTCTATTCTCCATCTTACTTTAGCAGGGAGAATTAATACTATCAAGATGAATACCTTCCCTAAGCTTCTGTTTCTATCTCAAAACATCCACATATGCATTAACAAATGATTTTTTAAGAAATTAGATTCAATTATAACCCCATTTATATGGAATTCAAAATATTCACACATCCAAACGGTGACCCTACAACGACCTAAATCAGAAGGCGGCAAGGCTCTATCTAATTTTCAGTTTTATTACTAGGAGGCAAACATACAAGCTATAAAAACCTGGACACTGACACAAATAGATGAACACACACTAGTTTGGTCTGTAATAAAAAATGAAATCCTGCAGTACCTCTTTATATTCCTTGCTCTGTACACCAGTAAATACAAGGTATCATCAATACACTAACAACCCAAATATACTTCATTCACTCAGAATATGGAACCAATGTAGGAAGCACTTCAAGTTAGAGAATATTTTATCTGTGTCACATCTACATGATAACCACTTTTTTCCATCCTCTCAAACTTACACAGTCTTTAATTTTAATAAAATGCATGGGATTAAATCATTTAGAGATTTGTATATAACTGTCTTTGCATCCTATGAACAATTACACTGTAAATTTAGTTTCCCATCGCACTATTTTTCCACTATCTACAAATTAGAAACTTTGCTAAACAAAATATGCCCAGTTTTTCCTCACCTCCTTCCTATTTCTGTTCCAGAAGAGATACTGATCTTTTGAAGACTCAGACAGCATTTCTATAATATATAAAACCATTTTAAAGTCCCTTCCTTTTAAAGGTCCAAAAGTACAGTGGGAAAAGGATCTTTTACTCAACATTTCAGAAAAGGGATAGAAGGTAGCCATGTACAGAATTTACTGTAGCTCCATATGTGTAAAGCATTCAATTATTCAACTTAATATTTTTTGTCGAGCACGTCTATCTTGCTTAAAATTGTACAAAATGTTTCCAGGGCAAGATCCAACCTGCGAATGTTGCAATCAAGCTCCAGCTTCACTAGGCCACGTATTTTGGGTGTGTACCAAATTAACATCATTTTGGACAAAACATTTTAAATGCCTATTAGACAGCCGTGGTTTCACAATCACTCCTAATCCATTAATAGCTGTGTTTAGTATACTCACAGATGGACTTAAAGTGTAGAATAAACTGTTATTGCATTTATTTCACTATTCGCACATAGACTTATCTTGCTAAACTGGAAGAATCCTAACCCACCTTTGTTAAGTCAGCGGGTAACTGATGTTATATACTATTTGAAATTGGAAAAAAATCAAATTCTCCCTTAGAGGATCTGTTCAAAACTTTTTTAAAACCTGGAGTGATCTAATCAATAATATTTTAGAATAAGCACTTATATTGGGGAAAAAGACTCCTTTCCCTCTATACTACTCTAAAAAGTTTTATTCCGGCTGTTGGCCTTTCTCTGTTTCTCATGGGTGGGGGTTGAATTCAATTTAGTTTTGTTAAGTTTGACTTGATTGTTTGTAATGTTACATGCTGTAAAAAAATAAAATAAATAAATAACTATTTAACTGTTACGTTTTGTTCTCCTTATGCTGTTGTCCATGTAAAAGAATTATCAAGAAGGCCAACTATAATGTCAATTATCCAAATTAAATGTACTGTATAATTATGTTAGGAAAATTTTATATTTAGTGTATAGTTTCTTCAAGTAAATTCAGCATTGAATGTAGTAACAGGTAGGAATCCAGCATTAATGGAAAACCTGCATTTATCATCTTTGACAGTTACATTCTGAGACCTCACAGGCAACATTAAAGACATCTGTTTGTTGAAATAATATAAATCATCAGCCTAGTACCCAATTTGTGTTCACCTCAAAGTTCTTCTTTAAATGGAGTGATGAAATCTTAAATTCATAGAAAAACAAAATTGCAGTCATGCTGTAGATATGGTCACTATTCGATAAGGTTATTTATAGCACCGTTAGACAGCGTCGGTCCTGGAGGGCTGCAGTGGCTGCAGGTTTTTGTTCCAATCCAAATGCTTATTTTGAAACCAATCCTTGCTAATTTCAAGCCTTATTTAATTTTATGACTAGTTAATCTGAAATGTAAAGTTCTTATATTGTAGATTGTGTTCCTTTCCAAGGAAATTGTAGTTGCGTTTATCCAAAGTTACCAAAGTTCTGCAGCTTTTAGTTTGCTTCACTGGATGTTTCAAGCACCAGTGTGACGTGTGATTAATAATTCCACAGAGAAAATATCTTTGTTTTAAAAGTTTTAGTAAAAATTCAAGACAAAACAGTTCACACAAAAATAGAGAAAAAAATTATATAGCAAAGAAAAGTTATACTTTTAGAAAGTTCTGTTTAAGGCTTATAAATCTTGTTTAATTTCTCTAAATTTGGTCATACAGTCGTATTTGAAGCACGTTAGATACGTTAAACACGGTCAGAAAAATGTATGCAATCTCCTATTCTATTTGCAATCATAACTAACAGTCCATGCTAGCAGTAGGACTATTTCCTAACTACCTTAACACTCTGCTCTACAGATATAGCTAAGAAAGTTCCAATTTATGTTAACTTACAGGGGGTAAAAGGCTATACCATTTTCTAGGTAGCTATAAGAAACTAATATTCTATAGGAATTAAGCAAACACTATATGAATTTAACATTGAACATTAACTTTCTAAGATTGGCTCATACAGAAATCATCCAAATGATTTGAATCCTAAAAGAGATAATTTTCACTCTGTCACATTTTTGTCTTAGGTGTTTCATTAAACCAAATAGTGCATGATGGATCTCCACAGGTGTAATTGGGAACAAGGTAGACAGAAAAATGCTGGCTCCTTTGTCATTTGCATCTTATTGCTAATAAGGAGGCATTAAAAACACTGAATGCAGCTGTTTAAGCCTGAAATAAGCAATTAAGGGTGGGGAAACTTAATAAGCGAGACCACAAAAATGAAGCAGAAAAATGTTACTTCAGTAGTAAGTGCTTCATTAGATATAATTGGCTTCTCATTAAGATACTGGGTTGAAACAAAAACCTGCAGCCACTGCGAGCCTCCAGGACTGACATTGCATAATCCCTGTGATTTAAGGCATCTGAATAGAAAGAACTCAGTATTTAAAGATAAGTATAAAAATGAGATACAGTACAACAAACAACACTCCAAACTGTCTATCTGTGCTCTAGTCCCTTCCTTTAAAAACAAAGGAATCCTTTGACTTGAGTTCACAATACTAATCAAGACAACCAGCAGCAATGCATATTAAAAAACAAAAAAGTGCACAAAAAGATAATGTAGTTATACCAGTACTATTATTACTACTGAAAAATCCAGGCTGGATAAATTAGGATTAAATCTGATTTTGATAGTGTCATTTAATAGTGACAGATTAGACAAGGGAGGGAATTCCATAGTCTGGAAACAGTAAAAGTAGTAAATGTGCAGTCACCCAGGGCCTGTTGCTTAGAGGAGCATAAACTGCAACGAAAGGTGTAATGGTGTAGTATGCCTGTAAAGAGTAACAGTAAATGAAGGATACAGTGTGTGAGCAGATTTTGTAAAGAACACACACATTTAATCAGTAAACAAAAGAGAGAAATAAGTGAGGCAGTAATGTGCTTTCAAGGCTTAAAGTTTATCGGATTGTGAAAATGAAGACAGTGACTAGAGCTGTGCCACCATAAATAAGTTTACCAAAAAGATATAGGTCTGTGTAATCAATAATAATGCAATTACTCATTTACTAGTATTAGATATGCATTTATTGTGATGTAATAAGAGAAAATAAGTGCAGAATGTATAACAGTTAATGGCTAGTAAGCATAACAAATATTGACTGAAGTACCGATTTAGTGAAAGTGCTCTTGTCATTGCATTCTGAGCAGTCCAAAGACCAATCTGATTTGTTTCTTTTGAGTTCTGAGTCTTGTTAAATCAGAGACTAATCAATTTAGCGCATCATCAGTTTGGAGTCTTGTCACTTTATATTCCAATCAGTTCAGAGTTTCCATCACTTCAGTGCCTCAGCAGTTCAGGTGTTGCCAGATTATGGCTTTCACAATTCTTAGTCTCATTTATTCTCAGTTTTATCGGTGTCAACCTTCATTATTTCAGTCTTATAATGTTTCAGCTAAACAGTGACATCTCTAAGACATCCATAATTGACCTTTAGTACTCTAAAGACTGATATACCCTTGCATAGCTAGACCATGACCTTTAATCTACTCTGAATGTCTCTGCTGAATTGTACTGATAACTTTATATTTCAGTATATTCATTTTATTCAGCAAACAGTTTAATCCAACATGAATACCAGCACAAGGGAGCTGTATATGCACTCAACTCTAGGCAATATACTGTACTATAATAAGTGCTCCTCAGTGATTTATACTGAGATTTAAACAACACCATCGATAAAGCAGAACACTAAATGTGTATGTGCTAACACATCTAACAGAGAAAATAAAACAGATCAAATAACAAGAGAAGCAAAATGAAACCAATATTCACAGCATCTGGTATTAGAGGCATTAGGATGTTAGGCTACAGAAGCAAAAAACGTATGAAAAGATGGATTTTCAGCTCATTTTAAAACTTTAGTTGAAATCAGTAATTTTCATTCACTTTGATGGCTATTACTGGCAAGTAGTAGTTTTTCAGCCTCTGATTCTGGGAAGCCCACCAGGGAAGCCTGAGTGGTACAAATAGTGTGAATGTGGACCTGTGGTAGACCGCGCCATAGTTTCTAGGCCAGTTAGTTAAAAGCAGAGTTTTAATGTTAATGGCTGGAAGTTGTGAGTGGAGTATCTAGAGACTGTGATGTAATAGAAATCCACATTGGAGGTGACCTTTGCTTGGACTAGGAACTGTACTGAGCTCCTAATGTTGAAAAGAAATCTGTAGTAGTGTGTTGTAATGTGACATTCACATTCTTGGTGAAAGTCAGGTAGTCATCAAAAGCAACACCCAGAGTCTTGAAGCTTTTTATTGGTATTAATTTTAAGGTGACTGAGAGTTTACCATCAATGCATTTCTGTGATGTTCAACAGTTCTGACATCAAGCATCCATGAAAGACTTTAATTAGGTAGGTCAAAATCTGTGAAAACACTTTGTATCGTAGTGAGAGGAAAATAATTGGGATGAACTTTATAAAATCATGTAAGTAGAACAATAGGCAGTGTAATACCAAGATAGCACTTTTCCATTTCAAGCATGTCCAGTGAGGGAGGAAAAAGCAGAGTCTGTTTAGTTTGAACTTTATGCTACCTGTTGTTGTTATTAAATTAGAGTGTTATCAATTTTTTTTTTTAGTTTTTATGAAAAAAGTATGGAGACGCAGATCAATTAAACAGTCAGGAATAACAAAGGGTTTCTCATCTGTATTGTTTTCTCATCATCCAAATAGCCACAGCATGGCATCATCTTGCACAGGACTCTTATTTTCTATAATACACAATTGAATTACTGATAGTAGTAATCTAGTTATCTAAATGATCTCTGAATTATGATTGTGGTGAATCCTCACTAATTTAGGTTTCCTCATTTATCACATTTGGTAGCTAAAAAATATAGTAACAAACATTGAGGCAAATGACCAAGGCATATTACAAGAAATAAATAGAATTTACTGGTTAGACAAATGAGTTTACTTCAATGTTTTTGGATACTACAAATCTCTGTTCACTCAGTTCAAGTTTATGCAATGTAAAAATGACTTTTTCCAGCCTAGTAGCAATAAAAATACACAGTCCTAAAAATGAAATTACAATAAGAAACCTAACCATAACAGGTTCTGATCTTATGCCTCAGAAGGTTGCCATCATCCACAGCATTATATGTGCAGTACCTATCAGTCACACTAGAACCTTCATTAAGTAGTAATTCCATTTTGTAAGCAACAATTTTCAAAGTTTGTGAAAAGATAATACACTTTGGAAGACTCTGTAAGAAAGTAACCACCAGCTCACACCATTCTTTCACATATGAAGGATTGTATGTGTTATCATTTTCAATTTTTTGACATAATATTGGATCACAGTGTCAACCACAAAACCTATATTGATATTTTAACTATAACAAAGACGTTTCTTCTCCCAGTGAAAAAGAAAAAAAATTCAGTCTTACTTTTCTCTAAAAAATTTTTAAATGTTACAGTATCATTTTTCTGTTATATCTTTTTGATATTTCTTATTCAGACTCTCATGGATTTTATATCTAATTTAACGTTTGACATCTTTTCATTTTGGCATACCATCAGACCAGATTCCTCTAAGTTACGAATTTGTCAGACCTACTTCTTAGAAATGTCTGCCTTCACTGGTTTTGGATTTAATCAGTTCAAGGTTTGGTCAATTTAGAATCTCATCAGTTCCAAGTCTTGGCCGATCAGAACCTTATCACTGCAGAGCTTCATCAGTTCAAAGACTTGTCACATTGAATTTTATTCAGAAAGAATTCAAAGCAGAGTCTCGTTAATTTAGAGTCTACTCACTTTTGTGACTTGTCAGCACAGAGACTTATCACTTTTCTGGTTTGTCAGCTCAGATACTTTCAAGCTGAATTTTCATCAATGAGGGGTCTGATCATTTTCGGGCCTTATCAGTATAAAGTTTTGCTTCTTGATACTTCAGATTCCTATCAGTTTAATATTTTATTTTGCACATCAGAATATTGCCAGGTTAAAAAGTGTGGCATTTGCCAGCTTTGGATCTTACAAAACATATCTTATTATAGTACTCCAATCCAAAGGGCAATTTGTAAACATAGCCTTAGAATGCAATAGCTTACATTTATATTTTACATCTGGGCAACAGTATGGTAAAATAACTTCTTATACTTTGCATATTGTTGTGGGCCAATGTTTTTGATGGCATCCTGAATTGACAATAATGCCTCATACATTGGGCTGCACAAAGCTTAGGTATGCCTATGAACTCAGGCAATCTAGCACATATGTTAATGACAAAAATTAACTTTACGTTTTTTCTCTGTGGTACTGTTGTGTTCATGAACATAAGTGCCACAAACTGTTAATATTAAATGAAATTCTTGATGTTTTAACAATTCATTGGCAAAAATTTGTATCTATACTGTTTTTACGAATTTTAATTTGTGAGAAGACTTGCTTGCAGCTGCTTGTGCTACCAAATAATGATGGCATGTTCTCCAAATGCTTGCAAAGCCTTAGAAACAAATCTTGAGACATTCTGAATTCTTGTTTTTAAATTCATTATTGTTCTAGTGTTAAAGTTCTTCTGGCTACAAGACTACTGGAATGTTGTCCACATTAACAGCAAAAAAAAAAACAAAAAAAAAACATCTGTGCCATAACAGCTTAGATTCTTGTAGCAAGATTAAACTTCATGGCAAAGGATGACAACCGACAACCTGAGAGACATGTATGGTCAATATCTGTGTCTGAACATGTTTCCTTATAAATTGCAGAAACGAAGAAGTTTTTCTTGTTCACTAGAGTTATTGTAAAGTTTGAAGAATGGGAAAAGTGATAAATTTAATAGTGCTATACCAAAACTGAAATGGGTTCAAATGAAAGCTGTAACTGTTCTCTTCTTCGAAATCTGCAATAAAACATTTGAAATACAAATAAGTTACCCAAAGTCATGGTTGGGGTGTCTCTGCAGGCATGTGTATCTTACTTGTTTCACCAAATACTTTGGTTGAAGTGCAGGAATAGTCCATTTTGGTTGTTCCACTGCCAGAACCTACTCATGTGCTTGTTTTTACATTTGTGAACAGTACTCTTAATACAGATCAGTGCATAGACCCAGAATCCACCTGGAAGCTCCTCCTCCAGGAATAGTGCTGATAAATTCACCACACACAAATTCATATCTTTAAAAATCTGCAGGCACAACACAGACAAGCAAGTATTGAACAATACACACATTTACAGTACCACTTGTGTGACTATGCTACAGGCTCTCCTTTTAATGGCTATAGCTTGGGTTATTGATTACCAAATGGCAGTTTACAATGCTTATGTCAGCCAACTCTAGCATCATCTTGTTAAGGCCATCTCAGCATATTAGATATTTTAATGTGTAAACTGTATTTTGCCTGTCAATTTTCTACATGGTCAAGGAAATGAAACTAAGTAGTACAAAGTAGCTTAAGAAAAATAATACAGTACAGATTCCGTCAGCATAAATAAACCTACAAAGTGTCAAATAAATCTTACTATAGAGTTTTTGCCTATTCAGAACCCTGACTTGGATTAAGCTAGTTTTTCGGAAATTCATGGATGGAAGAATCACAGTGGACCATAATTTGCTGTGTTATGCCGTTTTTAGGTCAATAAAACAAAGAAACTTTCATAACTTTATCAAATCTTTCAAACTTCATATAATATTGCAAATAGAAAAGTTCATGACCCATAGATCACCGATTTTTTTATTGCCAGGTGATACACAAGGGGACACCAAAAAAAAAGTGGTCCTTTAAATGAACATTCGTTACACAGTGGCAGAGTCCAAGGCACCATCATCTGCAGTGCATCAACTCTACTGCACAATTTCACATTGGTCCTACTGCAAGACTTTACTATTGCCTCTCTTACCTGGCCTCGGTCTCCTCCTCGATGTCCAGTGTTCACGCCAATTTGAAGCCACCCATTGCTCACATGTGGTTCTAAGTAGCAGCTCCCGCTCGCTCACCATCTCCTTGAGCAGCTCCATGTCACGATCAAGGCTTACTGGAAATCAGACATCAAGGCCAGTGCAGGCTTAATATTTATCAAATGCTAGAAAAGCAACTTTCAGCAATTATGTAGAACAATCACTTTTATAAATTTCAAATGGGTTTTTAAAAGTTTCATAGTACAGAATTTGCCCTACTAAGTAACACATCTTTTGCAATTGAGTGCATATGTGAGTTTTGGTCTTGTTGCTTGAATTAATCATATTTTTCTTAAAACCATTGGCTGTACCATTTTAATTGAAAAATTGAGACAACTGGTATATCTCAATCAGCTCTGGAGTGCTTTATCTCTTATCAGTAAAACAGAAATGTATTTGTGATTAGAAACCACATAGTTTTGTCAGCAGTAAGCATGTCTGGTGTGCCTTAGGGTTCAATTCCCACTACCAATTTTGTCTTCATTATATATGCTGCCACTCATCCAAGTCATTTGCATAATAATATTTTCTTTGTTATGATGATGACACACAGTTAATATCTTTCTGTCAAGCCTAACAAAGTTAGTAGGCTTACTTTTTTGTATGACTGTATTGTGGTCATCAAAAGTGGATCTTTTATACTTCCTTACAGCTAAAAGATAAAGAACAGTGATTTTTCAACACCATACAGCCAACATTGCTGGGGAAGGAGCATCAGTCAATTAGGGTTGATTCTACCATTGTGTCCTAGATAATGGGCTATTAACTATCAGACCACAGTCTATGAGGGTTAAGAACTGTGTATCTGAGTTGATCATGAGTAAATCAGGGATTCCACAAGGAACTGTAGCGACTCCCTTCCTGTTTACTCTGTGCACCTCAGATTTTAGATACAATACCTAATCATGTCATACACGGAGGTTTTCTGATGACACAGCCATAGTTGGGTGTATTAGTGGTTTACAGCAGAATGAAAACAGGACACTTGTGTGGGACTTTGTTAAATGGTGCAGACTGAACCGCCTACACTTCAACATCACTAAAACAAAGGAGAGTATTGTAGACTTCAGGAAGGTTAAGCCCATACTACCTCCAGTCCTTGGAGGCGGTGAAGTTATGGAAGTTGGGAGGACATAAAAATACCTTGGGGTGCATTTGATCAATAGGCTTGAGTGGAATGAAGGTTAGAGTCATCTCTATTTCATGAGGAGGCTGAGGTTGTTTGGTGTATGCAAGCCACTCTTGCATGTTTTCTATCAGTCTGTAGTGGATAGCATATTTTTTATGCTATACTATGCTGGGGAAACGGCATAAGTACAGGTGATGCAACCAGATTAAATAATCTGATTAAAAAGGCTAGTTTGGTTTTGTGTTTTAGGTTGGACACACTGGAGAAAGTGGTACAACAGAGATCCTCAGAAAGCTGCACACTGTCTTATGCCCCTTTATGAGGGTTTTGGCTAAACAGGGGAACACATTCAGTTATACCCTGAGACAACTGTATTGCCCCAAGGAGCATCATTTAAGACTGTTTCTACCCTCAGCCATCTGAGGATCTATAATGACTCCCCTCTCTGCCAAGAAGGTATTGTTCCCTGTGTGCTCAATATTACTGAGCTGGTCTACCAGACATCTTAGCAGACACTGATGCTAGAGTATGTGTGGCTTATTGTGAAAATGACTGACATATCCTGCACTGCAAAACTGTAACTTTTAAGAATATTCAACTCTAAACAATTTTCACTTAGTTAATTTACATACAGATAATTCATGTGTATTTGTACCTTTTGGGCGTAGCCAAGACTATTAGAATTCTTATCATATGCATATTTGTGACTTTTTTGTCTGCTGCAATTTTCTTTGGGATCAATAAAATTTCTATCTATCTTGATTGTCTGAATCAGGCTGTTAGTAAATTTTGGTGGCAAGTTGGCTTTTAGACTCTAGTAGACTCTATTTTTAACATCCCAAAAAACACAAAAAAACAGGTACATTAATTATATCCACATAGAAACATAGGTAAAGTTAGATCTCTTTTACCTTAAAGGGATACAAAAATGATTACATACTGTATGTGTTTAGGTCATTATGGATTGATTAATGTAATTCCTTGTTTTCTTCTATAAATGTTTAAATTTGAATTGACTTCAGCTAGTTTAGAGTTCTGCCACTAATTAGCTTCCTATGAAAAAAATATACTCTCCATATTACCCCTCTGCTTGTCACCGTATACTGGTTGTCAGTAAGATTTAGAATCAATTTTAAGATTTCATTAATTAAATAAAATTCTTTATTTGCCTTAGCTCCAGATTATATTTCAGAAATTTTCATCTCTAAAGAGACTGAAACCCTCAGATCTGGTTTCTTGGATGTTTCTAGGTTTATATTTAAATATAAGGGTGTTTGGACTTTGCTGTTACAGACCCCAGAGTCATGAATAGGTTCCTTTTTACCAATTGTTCTTCTCAGTCAGCCCTTGTTTTCTAAATCATGCCCATATATAATGCCCATATATAAAACATATTTATATAGATTTTTTTTCATTCTTTGTGTTTATACTTGGATATACAATGTTTTCAGTTTTGCTTATTTATTTTTTTGTTTTATGTGCCTTTATTGATTGCTTTATTTATTGTGAAGCACTTTGTGTATTTTGTTTGAAGGATGCTATATAAATATGGTACATATTAGAATTACTACTCTGCCTTAAAAAAGGTCCGATCTATATAGTAGGAATGCTTCTTTACAAAATGTAAATGAATTGTAACAAAAAATCACCATGTTTCATTATTTAATAATTCTGAAATTAGTTAGGAAGTTTAAAAAGGTGATTGCTACTTTTCTTCAGAAGTGGAAGTTTTCTAAAAATATTTCAAATTCTTATATAGTGCACATCACAATCATAAACTCAGTACTATACAAATGTATGCAATACTTGATATTTATTATTTTTCTCTCTGTTATAAAAAGAAATCTTGGGAAGAGACACTAGACGTGATTTTTTTGGAGAGACACTTTCAAGTCCCGTGAGACGAGAGATCGCATTAGTGCAAACAAACGGAAATCATTACTCGGTGAAATAACAGAACAGTGAAAAGAGATTGAATATATTGTTCGGATTTAAACTTTAAGTCGGAGACTTGTAGATCATCTATTTCGTGTTGCCATCAGGGAAAAGTAGTGTTTCTTCCCAATGAAGAGGCATATCCATGAGAATTAAAAGATGAGATTGTTGTTGTCTCTGGACCGTCTTGCAGGGACTTTTAACATGAGATTGTTTCAAGTCACACCCTACTTACAACCTTTTTCAAAAAAGAGGACAGCCATCTAATCTCTCAGTCGTGTAAAGGCTTTTATCAGACACACGTCCTGTGCTCTCAGCTGTTATGAATTTTAGCAGGACACTAATTTTGTATGTTCTAGATGACACGTCAACGACTAAGCAAAGATGAAAGAACAGTGCGTCAAAAAGAGACCCAAAAGTGTTGGAGAGAAAAGAATGAAAAAAAGAGCAATAATAATCTGTGTGCAAATTCTGCTGTACAGGCTTTTAAATATTTGAAGTGCCAGGCAAGATGCACATCATACAGCAGCAGAGTCAGCAGCTGATCGAGCAAAGAGGAGGTTAAAACAAAAAAAAAAAATACTGTATTTGTTTCCCATTGTATCACCATTTAAGAGGGGGTTTCACAGGAGCAACCATGTCTCTTTGAGATGCGTTTAGCCCCCCTCTTCACAATGCAAGCGGAAGAGACTCAAAGTGGCAGGCGTGTATTGTAAGTTGGGGAAAGGGGGCGCGGAGGGGTTGGCGAGCAAAGCAAGCAGAGCGCAAAGCCCCATAGTATTTCTTTAACACTAGATTTACCAGAGCCTACGAGAAAGTTCGTAAATCCGGACCACCTTAAATCCATTCTCACCTCTCCGTCTGTGTCTTTTTGTCCTGTAAATTTGCCGATAATCAGCAAGAAGCCTGGTATCCCATCCCCCGCCCACCACTGCAGTTCAGTTCGCAAAGAAGTTTCTCAGTGCTCAGTGTTTATCTTAAAGTGAAGTGCTGGAGCATTATAGGGTAAAAAAGTACATCATCATTTGGAATACATACATTTCATGTGTGCTCCGTGTCAACAACAATCTATGTAAAAACGTCGTTAACACAGAAACGTTTTTAATGTTTTAGTAATAATTGAAAAAATGTAGACATGAAATGTATAAGGTGTGAAGCCTGAAATACAAATATGAAATAAACACTTTCACAAAAGGTACAAGTATAACAAAACAACTGCACTTTTATTCAAGAATTTAACAGAAGAAAAAAGAAAGCAGCTTACGGTAGGCGGTTGATGCGACAGCTTGCATGGTGCAATGCTAAGAACTGCTGACTTCCAATCAAGAGGTTGCGGTTTTGATATCAGCTGCTTCCCAAATTTACCATTTTCAGTAGTGAGCTGTTCTTATTGTTAATATCATACAATAAAAGCATATATTTGATTTGTGTCTGTAAAGTTATAGTTAAAGTTAGCGTTTTTTTTTTTTTTCTTCAGTTTTATTCTCTCACTCATGTTCAAGCTCCCACACACCCTCTAGATCTGATGCCGTTTTCAGATAAAGATGTGGTATAACAAACAAACTTGTTTTGGTACACCCCGTCTTTATTTGAAAACCGTGTCAGATCTTGTGCGCGAATGAGACTGGGAAAACTGTGGATGTGAGTGGTGTGCATGACTGAGAATGACTGTGGATGTTAATTTTTTAATTCAGTTTTATTCTTGAGTGCTCCTGCTCACGCTGAATTAGTATGCTCCTTCTAATCCATGATATCAAAGAAGCACTGATAAAAAAGAGAGACTTGGGTATATATGACATTTGGAATAATTCATTTTATGACCTGTATTGTACATTTCGGAAAACGTTGTTGCACTAATGCAACATTATGTTCATTTGCATACCTTCATGCGGTTGTAGTTAGTGACCCCATTTGTTTTTTTTTCTGTTGATGCATGTTGGTATTTCTTTTGAACTCCAGGAGATGCAGAGGACAGCACAGTACAGAGAAGTCAGTTTCGCACTATATACAATCATCAGATTCAAATGTTAACAGTTCCCACACACACCCAAGGATCGTCTTTACGACATGTGTATAAGTTATGAAGCCTGAAGTCCAAATATCAAATAAACACTTTCACAAAAAGTACAAGTATAACTAAACAAGTGCTCATTTATTCAAGAATAACCTTTACAAGTATCATACATTTACACCGGCTGTTACAGACTGAAATCAAATTATGTTTTTATTCTAAAATAGTTAGAATAAGAGAAGCTCACTTCTCAAAACGGACTCGTCCGGGATCGAACCCGTGAAGTATTCATTACCAGTCAACATTTGATACCATTGCACCACCAAAGGGGTCGTAGTAAAGGCGTATCAATTTTGCACCCTAACGCGGGTTCTTTTTCTGCAGTTATATTTTTGAATAAAAGCGCACTTGTTCTGTTATATTTGTACCTTTTGTGAAAGTGTTTCTTTGATATTTGGAAATCAGGCTTCACACATTATACACTTCATGTCTACATTTTGTCAATTATTACTAAAACATGAAAAACGTTTCTGTTTTAACGATATGTTTACTGTACGTAGATTGTTGTAGACACGGAACACACATGAAATGTTCCAAATAACGATATAGTATTTATAAAAGGTGTGATTTTGCTTGGCTTCTCACTCTATACAACTCCAAGCAACTGACATGTAGGTAAACAGACTTAAGCTGAGAAAACTGTGCGCCGGTGGGGAATGTGATATCAGGCTGCTTGCTGTTTGCTGCTTATCAACATATTTACAGGACAATTAATTAATTAAGATGGAGAGGTGCGAAGCGATTTAAGGTGGGACGGATCTACGAGTTTTTTCATAGGCTCTGGTAATTCTAATGTTAAATTGTACATTGCTGCTGCTTTTGTTAGTGGTCTTTATCTAATGTATTATGTCATTGTGTGTGTTTGTTCTCACTGCGCTTCAGTTGTTTCTATATAAGTGGATCTAGCGACAATTTAAAATTTAGCTGGTAACTGAGGAAAGAAAACAACTCAGTAACCTGTATTTTAAATGAGAGAAAGTTTTCTTCTGCTTTCAGTGCTGCTGTATGTCACTTTATCAGAAGAACTGTCAACAGAGCCATAGGGCTCTACTTTTGAAATGTTGAAATTTAAGAAATAAGAATATACAAGATGGACACTAACTTTTGTAGCCAAGCCATCTCTTTAAGGTTCACTATTACTTGCAACACTATTACTTGTAAAAAAATTTATACAATGCTGTTGTAACATTCTGAGCTACCTACTTGTCGATCAGAAGGTTTCTTTTTTCTTTCAAAGAAAATGCTGCCATCAATGTGTACCATTACAATCTTCTTAAAGAGAGAGAGATGATCTACATTGCCTCTTTATTCTGAAGTGTTAGTGCTGTTAGTTAAACTGTCAAGAACAACACACTCTCACACCTAATTCCTTTCCTTCCCACAAGTTATAAGCTCCATTCAACAAAAACCAATAGCTAGTGTTTGATATATAAAATGCCATGCCATGCATCTTGTGTCAGTGGTAGTTGTTATAGCTATGGTTTTTTATTATCCAAGACCAGGCTGTTTTTAATGAGTTTGCACGCAGTTTGTGTGAGGAACTTTCAGATTTGGGTACGACTGCCGATCCTAATGTAATGCGAGAGACCTTCCATGACAAGACCCTAAAGGTTGCTGAGGGTTGTGTTGGTGTTACCGGTGTTCCCAGAAGGAGGTGTTTCATCTCGCCGGGCACCCTGGATATCATCGAGAGGAATCGCAGTGCACGGCTCAGTGGCAACTCTGGTCTGTACTGGGAACTGAGAAGGACGGCTGTGAGGGTTCTGAGGGCAGATAAAGAGGTATTTGTTAGAGGAATCTGTGAGCAAGTGACACACCATCTGTGGTCTAGCGACCCACGTCCTGCTTACAAAGGAATCAAAGCATTATGCACATCTGAATCTGTTCCTCGATGAGTCGCAGTCAGGGAAGCTGATGGAACGGTCCTTACGGATAACACTGCAGTTGTTGACCCGCTGGGATGGCTACTTTGAGCAGTTGTTCAAAGCTGATCCTCCGGCTAGGACGTTGGATATCTCTGGGTCCACGGTTCTTGAGGCTGATCCTCCAATTAGCTGTGAACCACCCAATCTCACTGAGATTGCAGAGGTGGTGAACCAGCTAAGGGGGAGAAAGGCTGCAGGGATCTGTGGTATCCGGGGTGACCTTCTCCAGGATGGTGGTAAGGCTGTCCTCCTGGCATTGCAAGCAATCTTTGCTTCCATTTGGGAGACTGGCATCATCCCAAATGACTGGAAAATGGGATTTGTCATCCCTATCTGGAAAGGGAAGGGTGATCACCTGGATTGCAGCAACTATAGGGGGATAACACTGCTTTCAGTGCCTAGTAAGGTCCTTGCTAGGGTCGTCCTCAATAGGATCCGTGATCACTTGCTCCCTACCAGTGACCGGAACAGTCTGGTTTTACGTCTAAGAAGTCTACCATCAACCGCATCCTGGCACTGAGGGTTCTCATAGAGCGCAGACCTGAATATCGGCAGAGTTTCTTTGCAGCATTTGTCGATTTTTGCAAAGCGTTCGACTCAGTTGATCGAGCTGCCCTGTGGAACATCCTGAGGGTTTGCGGGATCCCCTCAAGGTTGCTGGATATTATGGTAGGACCTCTGCGTTTTTCCCAGTTGATTCTGGGGTTAGTCAGGGGTGTGTTCTTGCTCCTGCTCTGTTCAATGCTTGTATGGACTGGCTGTTGGGCAAGGTTGTGGGGTCCAGTGGCTGTGGGGCATCTGTTGGTGAAGAAAGATTCACGGATCTTGACTTTGCTGACGATGCTGTGATCTTCGTGGAGTCAATGGAGGCTCTGATCGAGGTGCTCGAGAGACTGAGTGAGGAGTCTGAGTGTCTGGGCTTGTGAGTGTCCTGGATAAAAACCAAGATCCAGGCCTTTTATGACCTCTTGGGCACAGCCATCAGCAGTGTGTCTGTTTGCGGAGAGAATGTTGACCTTGTTGAGAGGTTTACTTACCTTGGCAGTGACATTCATGTCTCTGGTGACTTTTCCTGTGAAGTCAGTAGACAGATTGGGAGAGCATTGGGAGTCATGAGGTCGCTGTAAAGGGGTGTAAGGCGCTCCCAATATCTATGCAAAAGGACGAAGGTCCAAGTCTTTAGAGTCCTGGTGCTTCCTGTCTTGCTATATGGTTGTGAGACATGGACGCTATCCAGTGACCTGAGACGAAGACTGAACTCCTTTGGCACTGTATCTCTCCGGAAAATCCTTGGGTACCATTGGTTTGACTTTTTGTCAAATGAGCGGTTGCTCATGGAGTCCTGAATGAGGCACATTACCTGCATTGTGAGGGAGCGTCAGTTACGGCACTACGGCCATGTGCCACGTTTACCTGAGGGTGATCCGGCTCGTAAGATCCTCATTGTTGGGGACCCGAGTGGCTGGACCAAGCCAAGGGGTCGCCCACGTAACACCTGGCTGCGGCAGATGGAGGGTCATTTCTGGAGGGTAGGACTGGACTGCGTGTCTGCCTGGGGGGTTGCCAACCGGGATCCTGAGTTGTTTTGCTGTGTAGTGGGTGCAGCAACGCACTGTACCAGTGCATGCTCCCCAACTTGACTTGACTTGTTTCTAGTATTCCTTTGATGGGTATTGGAAAAGACAGTTTTACAGGAAAGTGTATTTTGAAGTAAAATGCGTGATCAGCAGGAATAATGAGACATCTAAGTATATACTATAATGTTATTATTATAAGATGTTAACAATTTTCATTTATTGAAGTCATCCTCTCAGGTACAGTTGATCTTTTTGTGTTTTTGTCAGCTGTTTTTAGTCCACCTTTAAAGTCCACAGATGGGAATGTATATGGAAAGCAGTGTTTGAAATAGATATACATCAATGCAAAACCCTATGTGTTAAACTGATGCATCAATGTGAAGAGTGAGGCGTGCAGACTCTCAGGAAAAATGTACTGCTCAAAGGTTGACCTTTGATGGCTCATGAGACGTAAAAAAGATTCTCATTTATGTTCAATTTAAGAACCAACTTTGTCACAGATGTTTGCCCTAAAATTCCTTGGGAGAAATAGCTTTTGACAAAAAGGAGGCATGAGATACAACAGAGGTAAAAGAAGTCAAAACTGAGAGTTTGGTTTTGAAAGCATGTTACATTTTGTGAGAGCTGTTTCTAGTCTTGTTTTAATCGATTAATTTAAAAGACTTCATATTTTTTACTTAATACTATGCTGATGCCTTTATCCAAAGTGACTTGCAACATCTGAGAGATGATCGGTAGCTTTTCTTTTGTTTATCCAATAGAGCTGAACAGATGAAGTGACTTTCTTGTAGTCCCACTGTGTCAGTAATAGGGATTTGAACCCACAACTTCAGTGTTTGAAGTACAGAGTCTTAATCACTATGCCACACTGCCTGTTTTCTTCCAGAATGAGTATGGTCTAATTCAAGCACAACAATATAAATTAAAGCATCTAATAGCATTATTCACAAGCAAGTACTACAGTTTTGTAATTGTCACATGTTTATTACTGCAAGCAACAGTCTATACATTTCACCGTATGTTACTGAGCACACAAAACAATTACTTTAATATTGCAAAAAAAATAGTCAAGACACTACTTAAATTCAGCCCACTGTATGACTTTGCTGAGATCTCTGCTGAAACTGGAGGGGGGACATTTGTGAGAATACTGAGGTTTTATTGTTGTCTAGGAGAAAACAAAAAGACATTAAGATAATCTCCTTTTTGATTTTTATTCCTATGGAAATCATTAATTTCAAGCATTGCAAAACAATTTTTGTGGTTCCCCATTAGAAATTTAAGCACCACTATCTCAGACCAACATTTCTCCCTTCGACTGCGAGCGAAGCAAGTAGGGGGCAAAGTCCCCTAGTATATCTTAAAAAGAGTTTCCTCGCTTCTTCGGCAAGGACGTCACCAAGCACCGCCCTTGGCCTTTTAGGAGGTGGGATTTCCTGTTTAGTTCTGGGGTTATGTACATTGTAAGTGAAGACCACGTATTTTCAAAAGAGGAAGGAGAAGGAAGCATAGGATGACTGTGATCAACCACTTCAAGCACTGCTATTATTTCATCGAAGGTGAAAGTTGGGGCCATCTCGTTTTTTTTCTTCTTTAACACTGTATATTATATTTTCACCTGCAACAGGTTTGGGGAATGCGGGGATTTCTCTGTGTTATTTCATTCTTTTTACAATATATTCATTTTATTTAAAGTACTGAACCTAGGGTGGGTAAGGAACGAAGGCATAAATATGGTTTTACGTGGCCGAGTCCGGACTTCAATTCAGCATAGCTTGAGTGTGTAACTTGTTGCTTTCGAGTGTGAACGCGTTTGTTACAGAATGGTACCCTCTAGGAGGACTCATTCAGCCTTCTTACTGATCGAACACCGCATTTACTCCACTGTTCTGATCCCCACTTCCCAGCAAAGTCAGAGTAGGAGGACCCCAGTGCGGGCATACAGCCGTGTGAGGATAGAGTATGCCGGCTCCCGTTACTGTAGGTCAGACCATGTTCAGCCATTCAGGACGTGTCTAGCATAGTGCAATCACTTATATCAGAGAGCCACAAGGGTCAGAGTGCGAGCACCATAACAATGATGTGCCTTAATGGACGGAGCTTTCTGAACATAAATAACCATGTAACAGCAGTGACAGAAAGCACTATCTCAGGTGAAGAAGCAATCAGAGAGAGAGTATTAACAACACCCGTAATGAGCTAAAAGATTATACGGATGAACAGCTGAGAGCCCTGGAAGGTGAGATAGTGTAGCGACTGCAGAGGCGGGACTGGCACTGGCAAGACGAGCTCCAAATTGAGATAAGGAGGACTTTCCAGTCTTTTATGCTGTCGCCGGCATGGTCCATATCGCAGGAGAAGGGAGGCAGGCTGAGGTCAAGAGCCAAATATTCAGCAGAAGATATTCTCCATTTCGTGGATGAGGGCGAGCTATATGGCCGTCTCACCAGTAACTAATGAAGAGCATTTAGGGCTAATCAGCACTTCTCTCCAAGGGCCTGTGAAAGAGGTGGTGGTAGGCCTGTTAAAAAAAAAAAAAAAAAAACATAGGGGACTGGCGCTCTTTCTGCAAGGCTCTTCTATCTGCGTTCTTCCCAGAAGACTATGAAGTAGAGCCTGAAGAAAAGCTCCAGTTCATGGTTCAAGAGCCTTCACAACCTATAAGGAACTTTGCTTTTGAATATCGTGCTTTATGTTTAAAGTGGCGGCCACACATGATGGAAGATGATGTCCCCCACCACATCCTTAATTCCTGCAACCCTCGCTTGGCTAGTGGGCTACAAGGGTATGGTGAGGTCCATGGCTGATCGGCATCCTGTCCCTGAGTCGGACGAGGGGGATTGCCCTGGATGTTGGGGAACCGATTCTCAGTCTGGTGAAGGAGCCTGTATGTAGGCTGGGATAGAAGTCAACCGGATCTGTGAAAGGTCAGCTGCATCTGCTGAGAGGGCGACTCTTCTGCTGCAAGGCCCGTGAGGGAAAAGTAGAGGAGCCGCCAGATTAAGGGAAAGGCACCGGGTTTTTAAAATAAGGACTGTTCCTGCTATTATTTTAACCTCATTTTTAATGATATATTTATTGCATTTGTAACCTCCACATTCACCCGTTTTAATGGATTATTTATTTGAAAGTTGAAGCACTGCACTTTTTTTTTGGACACTTTAGTTTTGATTTGTTTTTAATAAAAGCAGTGATCACTTTTGCACCTTTGCCTTGCTTTACGTTATCAATGGTGTCTGGTTCAAGAGGCTCCCAAAACTGGAAGAGGGAGCAGGACTCACACCATCACATGAGGTAAAATCCAAGTGCTGCTGGGCTAAAGCACCAGGCCACCAATGTGCCCCAAGCCAGACCTTGCTGGACTGAAACAGATCTCAGTCATATGAAGTAAGACTCCCCTCCTGGTGGTGCAAGTGAGGGGTTGGATGGTAAATGTGATAATTGATACAGGTAGCCATTATACTCTTATGAGGAAGAGTATGTGGTAGAAAATGGTTTGGTAGTCTGAAGAATTCACATCAGCCTTGTCAGTCAGGTTTATTTTGACTGACGGAAAGGAACACATCCGTTGGCAGATTCGCAATAGTAGAGTAGAATACGGCCTCCATATAACACACGGGAAGACTGAAATATATGTCATGGAGGACTGGCATTTATCTGTTTCATTGCTTCTTGAGCTGGATTTCTTCGCCACTAAAGGAATGACAATACAACTCCAATCGAAGTATTCATTGCCTGGGGGTAAGGTACACCAGTTTCTGCCAAAGGACCAGGAGGATCTACGCAAGGCATATCTTGGGTTCTATGCTGCTGAAGAGGCTGCAAACATGGCTGAAACAAATTTGTGGGAATAACCCACTGAGGGTAGGCCTTTGTTACCCCAGTGGCTGGATGTGTGGACTAAAAAATCAGGTTGCGCTCAAGGGTTCACCTATGCTATATATACCAGCAATGAGGTCCTTGTGGTACATCGTGCATACCAAGTCTCACCTCAGAAGTGGGTCATTATTAAAGGAAGTGTGGAGAAGATGCTTGCCGAGGGTATACTGGAACCCTCTTCCTCGTCCTGGGCTGCACTCATAGTTTGCGTAAAAAAAAAGAAGATGGGTCCTTCTGTTTTCTGTGTGGACTATTGAGGTCTGAACAGCAAGACTCTGCAAGATGTGTACCCCATGCCCCTGGTACACAACATTCTTGAGTCGCTAAATGGAGCCTCCATCTTCTCCACCTTGGATTTCCACATTGGTAGGAGCCAATGGAAGATGGCAGTAACAACCCTGGAAGGCTTATTGCATTTCAGTGTTATGCCTTTAGGTTTGAAAAAATGCTGGAGCCAGTTTTCAGTGGCTAATGGCTAAGTCCTAAAGGGGCTGTTGTGACAGATCAGTTTTGTCTATATTGACGATGCCATCATCTTCTGAAGGCTACAGCATGCACACGTCACACTGAACATGGGTGTCACTTCTTTTAACTGTAAATTGGCTGTTTGGAGCATGTGGTGTCTGGCTGAGGAGTGGAGGTTGATCCTGAGAAAGTTAAAGCCATCCAGGAGTACCACTCCCTCAGTGACCCAAAGGAACTGCAGCAATTCTTCGCTTAGTGGGGTGGTTCCATAATTTCATACCAAGACTGGCTGATATCACAGCCCTGCTTAATTACCTAATGAAGAAAGGTGTTCCCTGGGAATGGATGGCCAGGACTCAGTGGACCGACTCAAGGCGGCATTATCATCCTTGCCAGTTCCGATGCAACCAGATCCACTACTGACCTTTCGGGTGCAGACAGATGCCTGCAATATGAGACTCGTTGCCATGCTGACCCAAAACAAGAATAGTGAGGAATGGGTCATAGCCTATATATCTTGGGCCTTGTGCAGTGCTGAACTCAACTATTCAACATCGGAGAATGTTTGGCAGTTGTGTGGACAGTGGAGAAATGGCACCATTTATGGTGGGGTTGATTTTGAGGTGTACAAGAACCATAATGCTCTAACCTGGGTGTTCCATTATTTGAAAACCCCCCCCCCCCCAAAAAATAATCAAGTGGGCACTGCACCTACAAAGTTTCCCATTTAGAGTTTTATACAAGAAGGGCTGTGGCAACATTGTCCCAGATGTCTCATCTCAGGGCTTGTCAACTCAGGGACTCTGGACCAGAGCCCATCACCTCTCAGATGCTGCACGTAAATTCTCAGCCAAGCTAGTGCCTAAATGGGGAAGACCAACATAAGTAAATAAACGTATGGGGTCAGTTAACTACATTTATTCAAAACGGGACAGGAACAGATATCAAAACTGACATAATGCATGTGGCCATTTAATAAAGCATACTACGGGCCTCCCTTATCCACAAATGGGATGGGGGGTCTGTAGCGGGACTATATAAAATACCAGTGGTGTTTGTTTAATGTTTGTTAGTGTTTTGTTTGAATGACTGTTTTTTTGCATAAGAATGTCACCAAGCACTGCACCTGATCCTTAAGAATTTGTGGTTTCCTGTTTAGTTCTGAGTTTGCATGCATTTTCAAAAGAGGAAGAAAGGAGAAAGCATAGGACATTGAGAACTGCTATCCCTTCATCAAAGGCATCCACAGATCATCACTACTTATCCAGTTACTTACAGCAGTAAAGTAGACTTTTTCATCATCAATTTCTGAGGGGTGTAGGACTGCTAAGCGAGAGTTTTTGTTGATTCATACTTTGAAATAGCTCTGTTTGAGTTCAGGTTTTCTATCATTTTCATTATTTGGGACTTGGCTGGTTTTCATCCATTTCTCATCTCCACATTTTCTGTGCTTTCATTGGACTTTTGTGTATATGAATGTTTGTTGTTTTGTAAATTATATGTTTTCTGGTTAAGGAAACGGAGGTCAGAGTTGTGTCTTTTTTTTTTTCTTTCTTTTCTCTAACGCTATATTTTTTGACCTGCATTGGGTTCGGGGAATACAGGTATTTTTTCTGTATATTATATTTCATTCTTTTTACAATATTTCTTTTTTTTTTTTTTTTTTAACATACTGAACATTTTTTCTGTGTCCAGCTTGTTTGGTTTTTACCATCGACTGGGGAGCTTGAATGAAGTGGTAAGTATGGTTTGTCCTGGCCTTTGCTCCAACACAGCTGGATTGTGTAACTTGCTGCCCCAGAGTGTGAATGTAGTTGTTATTAATATAGATGTACCAAAATGCCCTTTCTTAGCAGATTCCTACTGCCTTATAACTTAGATGTACTATCTTGGCAAATTTCAGCTTTTTAATTAAATTGGAAATAGCTTTTGTTGATGGGTGAGTAAATGAGTCAGCCAACTTTGCATTTTTATAAATATATGTAATATAAAATATTGAAAACATTTTTATTCTGTTCAACATTAGTCTAATGAGGGTCATACTGTCAAAAATAAATTGAATCAACTGACTACTAAAGTTGGAGTTTCTTTAGATAAAAGTCATTAAATATTTGACCAATCTACACAGAAGAGAAAGGTAGAAAAGTGATCACAACCTTTTCATGAGGGTAGTCAGTTTTAATTACCAGGGGGCTTACTGTCTATTCACAGTTTATTCATTGATTTCTTGAAATGTTCAGAAGAAATTTGGCAGAGAGTGCTTTCCCTAGATAACTCTGATGTTTCACTGTCTTAGACATCTAGTTTCAAGGACAAAGGGTTTGATATTGTTTTGAAAATTTTATAAGTTTCATACATTTGTTACTGAAATTGTGTTTTGAAATTACGATAAATTCTTTTTATTAAAGCATTTGATTAAAAGGTTAAGTAAAAAGAAGTTTACTGTAGAGAGATCATCTCCAATTGTTAGAGCCAAATAAAATATTAAAACAGACAGAATAATGTAGGTGTTAGTAAGTAGTATGGGTTGTGGGGGTTACCAGAGCAAGAGAGTACTGACCACATACAGAGTTTGAGCCCGAAGATGGCTGCAGGGTAAAAAGGCCTAATGTTACACAATTCTAGCATGTTTGCCTGTTGTAGATGCTAAATGTACTCTGGAAGATTACAAAATCTAAGCTTTACTGGCAGTTTAAGGCAAGGAAGAAAAAAATCTCTGAGGCACTTATGAACTCTGTACTCATATGAGATTCCATGAATTTTCTTATTTTTGGTTTCTAACAGCCTGGTGGTGAAGACAGGTAGCTGCTGTATAGCAGCTGGTGTAGTGAGGCTGATAACTCTTGCAAGGCATTCAAAAACCAGTTCTGCCCTTGTTGGAGTGGCATAAACAGAGGTGCTGCAGGGGTGCCTGGCCAGTTTTCTCTAACTGTCTTTGTCAATTTTACCTTTCTGATTCCTTCTTCTCAAACAAGTATAACTCTTTCCTTTGTTGGGAGGTTAACATGATTAATTCTAGGTGCTTTTCCTTTGCACTCTGCTACATAGGTGTTTGGCATTCAGATTTTTGTGGTGAAGTAGTTGTGACTTTATGATAACTGGGAAAAAGCTGAGACTTTATATTTCCTGGAACAACAAATAATTTCGTCTAATTATTCATAATATGTTACAATATCAAGGAATAAGCATTTCTTATAGGCTTGATGTTTTAGAACCATTTCCCTAGGACTAGAATAAAAACCAGAAATATTTAATTCTTACATTTCCATTTCATTTACCTTCTTCTATGCTTTAGCAGGAAAATGTAAAATGCATTTCTCAGCCTTGCAGCAAATTCAAATCTGAGTCAAATTCAGACCAAATAATCAATATATGCACATTCTGGCTATAGATAATACTAAACTAGCTTTAACCTTTTCTGAAAGTTCTATTCTGAACCATCACATCTTAATAACAACGAGGCACTGCCTTTTAATAAAACATCACTATAAATGTATTTCTCTCACAGAGTGCTCCGAAATCTGAATGTGTTTAGGGGTACATGTACATCCATCCATCCCAGCCAATCCCAGCGAACACAGGCGCAAGGCAGGAACAAATCCCGGGCAGGGCGCCAGTACATGTACGTGTCATGGATATTTAAAATGTTAATTTAATCATATGCACGTGTAGGTTTTGGTTCTGATTTAATTCTGGAAGTATTCACTCATTCATTCTTTTTTTCAGACTCAATTCATTTTGGTGCAGATTGGCTGGGTACGGACAGCATGAGGCGTAAACCAAGGCAGGATGGGGTGCCAACCATTACAGGGCACAGTTATTAACATGTTGGCACAGTTTCACTTAGAAAAACTAATTTCAAAACAATAATTTAAATGATAGGAAAAGTAAGATTCAATTTAGAAAGTAAAACACTTAGTCATAACCCATTAAAGATGTTTGTACCAGTACAACATTTTAATTAAACTTTCAAGACACATGAACAAAGTGTTTAAATAAATTAGGTTTTGAAGATAACACTGTAAATGACAAAGGTTTATTAAAGTATTGTGTCTTACAAAACAAAGAATAATATGGGATAAGAAAAAGTGAAGTTCATGAGATTAAATCCTATCTCAGAAGTGCTACAATCTGTAAATAAATAGGCTTGCCCTTGACTTTGGGCATGAGCTTCCTATACCCATTCTGCAATATAAAGGCAGCTGTGCATCACCAACCAGGACGCTGGTTAGGTGATTGCTCTCTGTTCTGTAGACCACAAGAATGCTAACAGATAAGCTGTACCTGTAATGCAGAAAGCGGGAGAATTTAATGAGCAGACAAATGTAATAGGAGCCCATAAATCATTCTTATTAGCTTCTTCTGGTAAGAATGTTTTATTCTTACCTCTGCAAGTGGCAGTGACATTTAATCTCAGTGTAATTCTTTTTCATGTTTTTATGTGCTTTGCTGTTGATAAATTCCCTTGCTCCAGATGTTCTTCGTGAGTTGTACGAAAACTACAACCCAATCTGATAATTCTGAAGGAGCAGTTCTAAGACAAATGCCTTTTATTTGGAAAAGAAATGAAGTACTCACTGAGCATTGTTTTTGTAGACTGATTTATTTCTGCATAATTGCAAGTAATTGGATATTTTACACAACATTGTTACATTTGTACTCATGTGTTGACATCCATTTTAAAAATGTTGCCGTCTTTATAGTTGGGGAAAAAATAGTTTATGGTAGTCAGGCATTGGTGCAAGTTCTTAAATCAAATGAGAGGGAGATGTAATTCTTGCTTATGTTAATGTTTATATAACTAGTATTTTTATATAACCTTCACCTCTTTTACTGTAACTAAAGTAAATTTAAATAATCTGTTCCATTGGTTAATCTGGGTTCTCAAGTCTTCCAGTATATGAGCGCAGCTCATTGCAAGGGAACACTTACATGCATGTGATTGCATACTCACATGAACACACACACACACACTGTATTCCAGTTAAAAAAAAAAGATGCTAGAGCAGCACGTATCCTTTAAGCTGCAAGAACTGGAGCTTCCAGTTCTATTTTGCATATGAACAACATATAATGTAGGTCCATACTTTCTGTGCTGTAGTTGTTAAAGATGATCTACTGATGTTTTCCTCCTTCTTTCAGCTCATTCCAATGATATCTTTTTGGTTTGAGTTCTGGCAGATGAGAAAGTCAAGCCTTACTCAAAATTCACTAACATGTTTGAGAAGTAATTTCAGGATTTTTCCATTCTTGTGGTTTGGTGCGTTATCCCACTAAAATGTCCATTTTGAGGCTTTTACTGGAATTTTTTTATCCAGATATGTCAAGTCAAGTTGGGGAGCATGCACTGGTACAATGTGTTGCCGCACCCACTACACGATGAAACAACTCGGGAACCCAGTTGGCAACCCCCCAGGAAGTCCAGTCCCACCCTCCGGAAATGACCCTCTATCTGCCGCAGCCAGGTGTTACATGGGTGACCCCTTGGCCTGGTCCAGCCACTCAGGTCCCCAGCAATGAGGATCTTATAAACTGGATCACACTCGTAAAAAACGCCACATGGCCATAGTGCCGTAACTGACGCTCCCTAACAATGCAGGTAATGTGCCTCATTCGGGACTCCATGAGGAACCGCTCATTCAACACAAAGTCAAACCAATGGTACCCAAGGATTTTCCACAGAGACACAGTACCAAAGGAGTCCAGTCTTCGTCTCAGGTCACTGGATAGCGTCCATGTCTCGCAACCATATAGCAAGACTGAAAGCACCAGGACTCTAAAGACTTGGACCTTCGTCCTTTTGCATAGATATCGGGAGTGCCACACACCCCTTTCCAGCGACCTCATGGCCCCCCATGCTCTCCAAATCCATCTACTGACTTCATAGGAATAGTCACCAGAGATATAAATGTTACTGCCGAGGTAAGCAAACCTCTCGACAAGGTCGACACTCTCTCCGCAGACAGACACACTGCTGATGGCTGTGCCCAAGAGGTCATTAAAGGCCTGGATCTTGGTTTTTATCCAGGACACTCGCAAGCCCAGACACTCCGACTCCTTGCTCAGTCTCTGTAGCTCCCCGATCAGAGCCTCCATTGAATCCGCGAAGATCACAGCATCGTCAGCAAAGTTAAGATCCGTGAATCTTTTAAAACCAACAGAGGCCCCACAGCCACTGGACCACACGACCTTGCCCAACACCCAGTCCATGCAAGCATTGAAAAGAGTAGGAGCAAGAACACACCCCTGACAAACCCCAGAATCAACTGGGAAAAACGCAGAGGTTCTGCCTCCACTCTGGAAGTGGATTTTATAAATCCAGTGGCACTATAACATTTTTATAATTGTATCAAGGGAGGCTGCGTGTGCCATGCTTGAGGATCTCAATAAACCCAATAATAATCAGATCAGATGGTTTTTGCATTTCTAACCTCATTGGAAATACTTCTTTTGAAGAAAGTGGAACTTTATCAGGGTCTTTTGACATAACCGATTTATGAAATCTACACTAAGCTGTGTATTCTAATATGGCTCCATTGGTAAGACTTTTGGGACTTCACCACTGGCTTTAAATTACATTGTATGGTATAACTTATGTAATCCAATCATGGAAATAAAGATTTACCTAAAGTAGTGGCCATTATGTGTGTAGCATCTACAATACATACACTTCAAGTATAGATTTTCTCTGAAAATAGTTTTTCTTTCCAAATTTCAGATGCTTAATTTAATTTTTTGCCTTCTGTGTAGTTGAGTGTGCCATTCAATGGACCAGTCCACATTTTGTAGCTGTTGTGAGGGTCTACTTCTTGTAGACAGGAGGTTGTGTTTTAGATAGGTGGACTATCTCAAGTGACTCTGATGGCCTGCTAACTCAGATGAGACTCATAAGCCATCCCTTTATAGGATTTAATGTGGATAACTTATGAACGCTTTGTAATTAATGTTTTGGTTTTTTTTTTTGGTCTAGTGCCTGCCTCACTGGTATGAGAAACCCATCATATATGATATACCCTTTGACTGATCTTGATGTCTAGTTATGCAAGATGTTGAGCTTTTTGGGATTCCCCCTTTTTTTTGGCTCTCAAGACTCATAAAACACCCATTTTTAGGTAATGTTTTGACCATATTTTGTGCTAAAAATGACAACTTAATAATAATAATTATGCATTTTATTTATGTAGTGCCTTTCCCATGCTGAATAGAATACTAAAACAGATAGATACAATAAAACAGTGAAAGAAGTGTAAAAAGTGCAGATATAACAGGAATTTTAATTAAAAATGTGTTGTTAACAGGGAGGAGCAGCAGTAACAGATAAGTGTCTTCAGCAAAATTAATTTGAAGGACCTGAAGTTGTACTTGTCATATTACTCTAGGGGTTCACCTCCTAATGGGATACAAGGAGTCAAAGTTATTCCTTTCCACAAAGAGAGAGAGAGATTTGGAGCACACGCTGATACAGCACATTGACGCACTCACCACATGACAAACCAACTCAGGATCCAGATTAGGACCCGAGTGCAGCCATGCAACAGGTGACGCCTCAGCACCACACTAGCTCAGATGGAGTGGAACAGTGTGAGGTTTTTTATGTTGGCTGGAGTAACAATTCTGCTACCATCCTCCAAGTTTTTCCCTGTAGGTTGGAGGGCCTACATGCAGGGTTGGATGCAGATTAACGTCATACCCAAAAGCTTCGAAAAAAATGGGGATCTATAGCATAGGCATATGGAGTGTCATTTTATGCTATTTTGAGGTTGCTGAACACAAATATGATAACATTTTTGATATTTGATTCTTTACTGGTGGTCCTAGCCCACTAAGAGCCACTCACAGAAGGTTAAAATCCCAAATTTCACACATAAGCATGTGGGGTATCATTTGAAACTATTTTAAGGTCAGTGATTTTTTTTTTTTTTTGGGATCCTCTCCTTTGGATCTAGCCCTCTATGGACCTTTATTAGTGGGTGAAAATGACAAATCTTAATTACAATCAAGAATATTTAAGTATTTACATTGAAGCACACAATTACATTTTTGACAAAGCTATTATTATTTTAATATGCATTTCTGTTTAATTAAGTAAATCATTACATTTCTTAAGTACACCCCAAATTATAGCAGCATATGGTAATTTAGACTGTTTTTGTTAAATGGCTATATTACCCATTTCTTTTGGTTGTTTCAGACATATAGCACAAGTTCATGTTGCCTTATGTATGACTGTTAGGGAAAAATTATTACTTGTTTGCAGCTTGCCATTTTTAGGAGTCATTTAAATATTTCCAGATTCAATCTGTTCATATTGGAATAAGCTAATAGGCTTCCCAACGGTATTCACAAAGTGTGTTTCCTTGTTTTGTGGGTTTCTAATGGTTTATAGGACTTCAGTGTAGGCATCAGCATTGAAGAAGTTACACAAGGCAAAACAAAGTAACTGCAATACTTTACTAGCCACTCGCGTCCAAGATCTTATTTAAAAAAAAAAAAAAAAAAAAAAAACACCTGTGGCATTTGTAAGCCTGCAAGCCTTTTACAGAAATTTGCAGAATACTCAATAGTTGTGGTGCATGCCAAGTACTTTGGGCATTTAAATGTCCATTCATTTGAAAATAATGCCATATAGTTGTTTCAGGACTGCCATTTACTTTTTGCTGGTCAGTTTTAATGTTAGCCTCTTACATCATAGTAGTAGGGATCCAATACTCGAATGCACACAATTTCATTTTTTTAATTTAGATTTAAAAAATTGGTTTATTTAAGAATTTAAATCATGAGGATTTTTTTGCCTTTTTCTCCTTCGTGCTCAAAAAAAGTTTCCATAATTTTTTTTTCGTTTGAGAAAGAAAAGAGCTTTTTATTTTTTATAAAAAAAGAGATTGTGGTTTATTTTTAAGCACTTCTTGGTTTCTGATGTCTGAAGCTGAGTTAAAAAAATCAATTAACGGTGAAACCTGACAGTGTCACATTCACTATATGCACAGTATGTAAACATTTGCATTTCTGTTTTATTTCATCAGGCTGCTTCATAAGCAGAAGTGACAACTAATGTCAAAATGGAAATGACATACAGAAAAAGCTTAGTTTTGAACATCTTTATAGCTTTGTTCTTCACTCCACAAATCTGGAGCAAACAGTGTGGTGGAGTAATATGGCGCTGAAATTTAAACCAAGTTCTCTCTGGTAGTCACTTAACCTGCTTTCACTCTAATTTATAAAAATAAATAAAATAAACAGATAAAATGCATGTAAGCTTTTATGTGTCTTAATCTTGGCAGTAAAGGTGTCTGCCAAATACACTGCAATGAGAAGACTCTTCAGCATTCAATACCTTCAGTTTTACTGTTATGTCTTGTTAATTGCCATAGGAGCATAATTGTTATGAAAGTTGCAAGGATTGATAAAGGAGAGTGTGAGGCATAGTGCAATAAAGTAGAAGATGGAATAAGCAAGAAACGAATTAGCGGCGAAAAATTTAAATACAGTTTGAAATATTGCAAAGACTGACTGAGAGATTAAGAGTTTTAGCATTGTGGATGCATGACGGTAGTAGAGAGTTATTGAAATTGTGAGAGGGTAAACAGAAAAGAAATTTAAAAAAGTAAAAAAAAAATTGGAAAAATGAATGTGGGAGATAAAGTGCTATATAGGTTGACAGAAAGCACCACTCTTGTGGGTGATGTGGAGTGAAAGCATCAAGATTTCGCAGTGCAGCCAATAACTGAGTCTGGGTTTTAAATTTTATCAGGGAATTGTTATTACCTTTTTTTATTGCATTTTACGTCTTCACATTATTCTTTTCAAAGTGCAAGTATACATCAGACTAAATGCACTGCTGTTTCTTTTTTGGCTCGATTGTAGCATTTTCTGTAAAGGTATTTAGATAAGGGATTTTCTTTACATGTAATTGGTTGCTGTTTGCATGCAGTGCTAATGGATGACAATTTGGTTTATAATTACTGCAACTTTAATGAGGAGGAAATTATTTTTTTAATGCGTGAGCACAGTTAATAGCTCGATTCCTGCAGCTTACAGCTGACAGTGCAGGACTGCATTCGGTCAATGAAATACATGGTGTTCATTTGTAGAAAAAAATGAAAGTAAATTGGGCATTGTGTTCTGATCCTCACTAAGTGAGGCATGAATCAATAAGAGTACTGTGTTACAAAAATGAAAGTATCTTGCATTCGGGTTAGCCTAGAAATGATGTGTCCACTTTGATATTTTAAAAATGAAATAAAACATAAGTCTTCTGATCTATTTAAGCACATCTAATGATGTATTCCAGCACCAAAAAAATAAACAGCCAAAAGTATTTGTACTTTTCTGTTTTATGTGACCATGCCTTATAGTTTTGTAAACTATGGGTTAACAGTTATTTTTTTAGCTTAATTTAGTGACTTTAGAATAAGTTAGTTACTTTTCTAATTATTTTACTATTGCATCTAGTTTGGAATTGCACAAAGACTCAAAATAATCAGAGTAGGGATCTGGTTTAGTTTTAGGTGGTTATGTTTGTTGGGCTGCTTCAGTTTGCATGTCATCCTGTAATTGCAATTGTTCCACCTGAAGCGCCAGTTTCATCTCTGTCACTGTTTTTGTATGGTCAAATCTAAACTCAGAGCGAGAGAGAGTGTGAGTGTTTATGCCTAGTCATAAATTGACTGACATCCGATCTTGGGCTGCTTAATGGAGTCATGCCAAACCATTTATTTATATAGCACATTTAAAAAAAACAGGACTTAACACAAATTGCTTTCCTGATTATAAGAATTGAATAAGAAATACTACATATTAACATACTGTATATAAATAACAAAATAGAACATAAAATATACAAATAACATGATAGCATGCAAACAAGAAATAAAAAAATACAAATTAAAATAAAATGAAAATTAAAGTAAATGTAATGCAATAAACAGATTAAGAAGAACAGGGTAAGAGTTATTAAAATGAGATTAAAAGTAACATATTAGTGAACTTGACAAGAACTCTAGGAGAACCTCAAACTGAAATGAAAGCAAGAGAAGAAAGATTGGTCTTTAATTTAGATGTAACTCATTAATAGTAGAGCAGGATCTAATATTTGACAGGAGACTATTCCAAAGTGTATGGTCATCTACTGAGAAAGCCCAGTCTGCTTTAGTTTTGAGATGCGAGTGCGGAGCTTTTGTGAGGATGACCTAAGAGACCGGGAGGCTGAATATGGAAATAGCAGATATGAAATGTATTGAGGGGCTAATCCATTAAGTGCTTTAAAAGCAAATAGCAAATTGTGAATTGTATTTCACAGGTAACCAGTGCAAATGAACTAGAACAGTAGTTATTTGTCTTTTCTTTGTTGCTGTTAAAAGCCTAGCAGCAGAATTTTGAGTTATTAGAAGTTTAGAAATTGTGGAACAGGACAGCCTCTTATACAGAGATTTACAGAATTCAAGCCGAGAGGTGATAAAAGCATGGATAACTTTATCCAGGTCTTTATGAGATAACATCACCTTTAACTTGGCTATAGTTCCAAGTTGATAAAAACTGCCCTTTACAACACTGGTGGTTTGTTTATTAAAATTAAATTAAGTATCCAAAAATCTTTAAGGTTTTAAACTTAATTATGCAAATTTATGGGCATTGGACCTAGCACGCTGCTAAGTCTAGTGACAGAGTTTAAGGGGCTGCATATAATTAATTCGGCTTTATTTTCATTTAGTTGAAGGAAGTTCCTTGCCATCCAACATTTAACATCATGTAAGCAATTGAACAGGTTCTTCAAAGAGCAGGAACTATCAGCTGTAACTGGTAGGTAAAACTGTGCATCATTTGCATAACAATGATATGAAAAATTATCTTTTTTGAAGATAGAGCCAAGGGGTATCATGTATAGTGAGAATAAAAGAGGTTCTAAAATCAAACCTTTGGGAATGCCAAATATAATGGGAGTGGGGGATGGGGAACAGTTACCGATTCTGACTGAAAAGCTTCTTTCTCTCAGGTAGGAGTTAAAACATTTTAACACTCGGCCCTGCAAACCAGCTTCCACCTCCAAGTGTTTTAAAAGAATTTCATCGTTGATTGTGTCATAGCTGTGCTACGATCAAGCAGAACTAAAACTGCGTAAGAACCAAAATCGATAGTGAGAAGAATTTAATTCTGTACCTTCAGTAGGGCAGATTCTGTGCTATACAATACTCTAAAGCCAGACTAGAATTTGTCAAAAATGTTAAACTTGTTCAAACCGGAGGAGAACTGGGAGAATACAACTTTTTCTAATATCCTGGAAATAAATGGTAGCTTGGAGTTTGGCCCTGTAGTTTTTATGGTAAATGGGGTCTAGGCTGGGTTTCTTTAATAGAGGTTGCATGATTGCACATTTAAAACTGGAAGGTACAACCCCGCTACTTAATGAATTATTAATAATAACCAAAATAAGGGGGCAGATTGTAATAAAAACTTCTGTAAAAAGATGTGAAGGTATAATATCATTAAGTGACATTTATTTGTGAGACCGCCTCAGAGAATTGGGCAGATGACATTGGCTGAAATTACTGGAAGTAACTGATTGGATGATGTGTCTCTAAGCAATCAGTGTCTGGGGATGAAATGTTAGATCTTGTCAATAAAGAAATTCAAAAACTTCTCACAGGTTTGAGTAGTGGAAGCAAAAGAAACAGCAGCAGTAACAGGAGGAGAAGTTAAGATGGAGTTAAATGCACTGAACATTATTTTAGGTCAGTGAGCATTTTTATTGATTAATTCAGTGTAATATAGTGCCTTGGCTGTTTTAACAGAGCTTTGGTAAAGCTATATACAATCTATTAAAATTTCATATGAGACCCGATGTTTCTCTCTTTTCCTCTTACACTCTGCCCTTCTGCAATCTCATCTAAGAGCATGGGTAAAGTCATTCAGCCAGTGAGTGCCAACATTCTTCAACTTTGGTCTTTTTTTAGTTTTAAAGCAGCTATGCAGTCTAGAGTGTGAGAGCAAGACGAGTTGAAAAGAGAGACTAATTTCTCAGGATCAGTGCTTGAGAGAAAGCTATCTGAGATATAAGGTAAGTGAGTGAGCATTAATGTATTAGTAAAATGAGTGGTGTTGGTAGTGTTTATTGAACAGATGGGAACATGGGCATGGGGCTGGGAAAATGTGGGAAGGGGACAAGATAATGTTGATTGAAATACAACTATAAAATTATCAAATACACTGGAATCAATAACTTTGAGTTCAGAGACCGAGAAACCACATAACACACGATCTAGTGTATGACCTTTCTTATTTATTAGCTCCAATAATAATTGGATAAGATTAAAATAAATCAACAAGGCATAAAAACATGTTCTGTATAGGTTTTGATGGACAACAAATATGAATGTTAAAATCCCGTACAATCAGAAAATCAGAAAACTCTTGAATTAAGCTATTTTTGTAGGTGGTTTATACACCAATGCACAAAGGACAAGAATAGTGACAATAATTATCATGAGTTGCATCTCAAAGGCAAACACCAACAGGCAAAAATCTACATTTAAAACAGTTTTATTAAAAAAAAACTGCTAAACCACCTTTATGACCAGTAAATCTATGGCAATTTCAGAAGCTGCAACAGGGAGGACAGAGATCATTAAGTGAGGTGAGGTCACCAATGTTAAGCCAGCTCTCAGTTACAAATTAAAAATCCTGATGAGACGTAAAATGGTCATTCAAAACGTAAGTCTTTTTTGATAGGTAATGAGCATTTATTAGAGAATATTTGACTAGTGGGGACTGTGGTATTTTCTGTACAAACTGCTTTGACAATATTTAGTATAAAATTTTAACTTATGGAGATTTGTAGCATTCACTCCACCACATGAAATAGAAGCCAATTTGAGAAGTCTTTTACTAATGAAAATATAAATGGAGTAATGCAGTGGGATGAACCTATTAATAGTAAGTAGTCACACACATGGTGTGCAGAATAATATTCAACATGTGTGTGCCTAACCTACTACGATGAAATCCCATCATTTTGTAATAAAAAGTGCTGCGTTCCCAAAAATTATTAAAATTGTCGATAAAACAAAAATTCATCTTTTTAACTTTGTGGCAGGGGCCATTCATGCAAACTAAAAAGCCTACTAAGATCCTGTCCACAGTACCCAAGTATTTTTTAAAACATAGTTTTTTGGGGTTTTTTTTGTTTTTTTTTTGGCCTTTTGTCGGCACGCAAACTGCATTTTAGATCCCTGAAACTGAATTTTTGAAAAACTTCTTACAGGGTGAAGATGTTTAGAAACTATTTTTTCCCTGTCTGCATGTAAACAGGGAAAATGGAGTTTTTGGCCTGTAACATCAGAGTATGTGCCATTATCTGTTTTGTTTACACGAGGCAATTTTGTGCAGTTGCAGTTGTAGCTAAAGTAGTGCTGATGTTAACCTCGTTAGTGAGACTTTTTACATGTCTACATTTAAACTTACAATTACTTTATCACTAAATTGAGCAACAGAGGCGTTAGAATGTGCTACAGAGGTCACTGCTACATGGAACACTCCTTTAAAACAGACCTCTAGTTGGTGGGACAACTTTGAGAATGAAGTGGTTATTGCGGTAGAGAATTTTCATTTCTCAAGGACCGTTGTCTCAGAGTGAGCTGCTTTGCCTGTACATCAAAGGAAAGACAACTGTAGTGAGATTTCCTGTCAGTTGCAGGTGTTCTGTTTAGCAGACCAGGGGAGGTTATGCAAAATGGGAAACACCTTTGGGTTGTCAAGATGGGTGGTTCCTAAAATAGTAGGCAAGTGTGTGAAGCAATTACAGTCCACTTGGGCCCTGTATATATAAATTACCTGTCACTGAGTCCAAAGTAGAGAAACTACTGTTTGGGGGTTTCACCGGTACTCATGTAGAAATAAAGCAGCCATCCACAAATTCCGTGAACTGTTTGAACAGAAAAGGGAGGCTTTATCTTAAATACAAGACACCTATGATTACATTTGTTAATTTATAGATGTCATTGTGAAATTGCGGGGTAGTGTTCATGATGCCCATATTTTCACAAATTCCATGCTGATCACACATTTGAAAAGTAAAAAAAAAAAAAAGACAGATATGAATCTAAATGACATTCCCTTTGTTATTTATGCCTGTTTTGTGGTATGGACAGCGGTATTGTGGATGGAGATTTAAAAAAAAAAAACAAACGGTGTGTGTGGGGACAGGATTTAAAAAAAAAAAACAGAGGAAAACTCACGTTTTTAAAAATACCTGGATATGGGTGGCTGAGGCCTAAAACAACTGTACCCACGATGCAGTGTAGAATTAGGACCAGAATTAAAAATGTTTGTTTCAGTCATTTTCAAAAATTCAGTAAGTAAGGTAAAATTATCTTTTAAGATTACGGATTGCTGCTGGAAAGTGTCATTTGATCTTACATGAACAGTGACCTTTGCAACAAAAGCATATTTGGTTAGCAGGCCTGGGATTTCTGACATTCTGTAATTTACTTTGGCCCCAGTAAATAAAAGAGTTATTATCCACTTTGATTTCACTCCCCTACTTACTGAGTCGCTGATTAACAGCATTGTTGGAAGTATATCAGAAGCAAGGTGGGGGGCTGGGATTGTGATGGTGTTACAGCCCAGCCTGTAGCCCAAGGGCTACACGGTGCAGGTGGCTATGGAAGTACCTGCTTGCTATCTCCAACAACCTTTACATCCCAATTATATGGCCCTCTTCATTCTTTGCGACTAAGTCCGATCAAGTGTGGGAGAAATATATTCTTGTTCACTTGGGATGCTGCATCTGTTTTCCAGTCTAATTTCTGATGGCAGTACAGCATTACTGTATAACTCTTAAACCTCCCTACCGCTGACCGTGGAGTAGAGCTGGCTGATGCCTTGGGCTTGCCTCCTAGTTTGGCCAAGGGTTCCATCAGTTTGACTGTGACTACCTAAGGGTGTTTGGGCCAAAGCAAAGAACAGTGGAGTCAAGCCTCACCCCCAGCATCTGCAGTGGTGGTACTTGTTGCACCTGCAGAATAAAGAAATTGCTCATCATCCCTGATCTGCTGGAGAACAGATATTCTTTCACTCAGTTCAGCAATCCTTCAATCATGACAAAGGCAGCCCTCACAAATTGGAGAGGAAAGAAGGTTTGGTGGTATACACACCAAATAGTTAAATGTTTACCCTGGTCACAGCCAAAAATCAGCACAATAAAAAAATAGCAGTGATAAAAATGCAAGAAATCTAAATATAGCAAAAATAATTTTTTTGTAAATATAAAAAAATACATTACTACTAATTTTTCTCCTTGTGTCTTGCTTGAAAAATGAGCTTACTGTTTGCACTACAGATATCTGCTTGGATTGAAATTAGCAGCGTAACCTCTAGCCACTAGCAACCCATTTCAAAGACGAATCAGAAGGTGTATGAATCAAACTAAACTTGCCATGAACTAATCATGACATGGATTCTGCTAGTTTTAACACCAGTATATGCATAAAGTAGGAGTCTCAGGTACCCTTTTACAGAAATGTAGCACTTCAACATTGTGAAGTATGCACAATTGTTAATTAAAACTTTACGCTGGAATGTGATGAAGGCCACAAGCCTAACGGTTAGTGATAAAGGATAATCCATATTCACACCATGGACGCTTCTTGTTCTTTCCAGTTAGCCTTTCCATTTCAAACAACTGTTGTTCCCTTTGAATTTGTGGTTTTTCCATGACAACAAGCAGGAGGGTCTACCACAATACCCTAATAGTGAACAGAGACCTTTGATTTAACTTCTTCTCTTACAGATGTCCCTTGCTCACGAGTCAGTAACTGCATGGATCAGTTTATTTGTACCTCTGACCAAGTAGAAATCGCTGTTTGTCAGAAAATACTACACTGACTGCTCCGTTTTAAAATTATAAGTGGTATTAATCAGATTTAATTGAATCAGCAATTAGTTTATCTGAAGACAGTCATGAAAAACCATGATGGTACTTTAGTAGTCTTCAAAAGTTGTTTTACAATTGAACATCGAAAATTGTTTAATACACTTCTTCCCAATTTTCTAACTGCCAGCAAAGGATGGTACTACCAAAATCTGAAGCTGTTGGATTCTTTTTCTTCCTTCTTTTGTTTCTTTTTTTATATCCTATATAACCAGGGTTGTCTTTTTTGCATGGGCTACATCTTAATATATTTAGAACTAGTAACCATTTCTATTGAATAGGCAAAAACAATTCAAAAGATCCACCTTTGAAGGTTCCAAGCTTTGACAAATTCATAGTTCCAACAATATACATTTTCTCAATAGAGGTAGGAGGTATAAAATTGTTGAATGTGACTTAACATCTCAATTAAATTAATGGTATGTAAAATTTATGTCACTGAAGTTTGAATATTTGGACATCATACTTTTTGGCCCTAACTTCAAACACAATGAATGAAATACATGAGCCAAATCAACTGACTTGTCAACTTCATCCTGTTGTTGCTTATTGATGAATCGTATATCCTTTTGAAATAATTCACAGAAAAAATCTAATAGAGTAAACATCAGATTTGTATTAATCAGATCAGAGTAATTTTATATATATTACATTTGAACAGGAGCTTACCTATCAACATGATGGAAGGACACATTAGCATGTATGGTGTTTGAGCTGTGTCAGCAGTTTATCACATATTGCATTTTCCGTAATGTAGCGTTTGTCAGCTCTGGCACAGAGGTAACTGCATGCAAACTTTGGTTTTCCTTTCAAACAATTTCATCATATCTACAGTGTGTGAACAAAGTAATGGAAACAAACACCACCTTAAAAAAGGCTTTAAGTTTGAGGTAAACAAACTGAAATGCAGCTGTAAGTGTAAGGGATACAAGGTTGATTGCAAATTATCTCTATCTGTCAGCTGTAAATGAGGTTTAACAGCACTTTGATGTGAGTGTTTTTAAAAGCAGCACTCGGCACCTAACACAGTTCCAGAGAGGCCAAATAGTTGGTACCTGAATTACAGGTATAATGTTCAGAAAAATGCAACATTACTTAATGTGTAAAGGGCAAAAGTGTCAAACATAATGGCAGCATATACCATACATGGACAGCAGCATCTATATAGAGAAGAAGTTGTTGCAAATTGAGGATCATTTGGAGTTGAAAAATGTCACAAATGTATGGCCTTAAAAATTATCACTGAACTAAATTGACACCTTTTTGACACCTTCTCAGAAAAAATATATGTTGTGAGATTCACAAAGCTAGAATTTGACACTACCATTCAGAAACTACTTTTATCCAAGGCCAGTGAACAAAGACATGTATTGTAATGTGGTGTAAAGTATCTTTCACCTTATTTCTTACATCTAGATAGATTTATTTTAGGGCCCACAATGTCTGTTCATAACAGTTAATCTATGAGGAGAGTCCATAATGGTATTGTCATTCCATATGGTTGTATAATGGCTAAGGAACACTGCATGAAGTCAGTTTACAGAAGAAGGTGCACCTTATGGCTCGACCACTTTCTGCTTATGTTGTACCCTAGTTTCAGGATGATTATATTTTCTGTTCGCACTGCTCTTATAAGTGCAATGATGAACTCAAATGGTTTCCATGGCTTTGCTAATAACCAGATCTAAACATCATTGAACCTTTATAGAAGGTTCACAAGCAGCATATGCTGTTATTGAATCAATACAGAAGAATGGTAGCTATTTACCTTGTCTTTAACCAACTTCATGCATTCACATATTAAAAAATGCATTGCTTAGTGTTTCATGCTTATAATCACATTATCTTCAATCTGAGACATGCTAAACATCTTGAATGGTATAGTTTTCAGTATTAATCCCTAATTTAAAAAGTTTTTTTGTAGATTACTCTCACTGTAAAAACTTTAAACATTTTGTTCCGGATTTTAAAATAGAAACCAAGGAGAGACAATCGAGTAAGAAGAAAATTATTCTTGGCAAATGAATGACATCTAGTTGTTCTTTACAACAGCCAGCAGTATCACTTTTGAGAAAAGCTTGTTAATACCAGTACCGTTATTTATTATAGCTTCAGCAGGATAAGAAACTGTGAGGGAGATTAAAAAGTGTGATTTGTTCAAATTCTTTGGAGGAATGTTCGTAAGAGTCAGCATGTTGTGAGCCATCAGCAGTCCCAGGAGAATAGCTGAATTGCAGAGCTCTTCTAAACTATTCCAGGTTCATTGAGTTCTGTTGCTCAGAACAGCTGCCATGTTTATAATTGCTGAAACATTTTGTTTCTGCAAATGTACCTCTGAAGAGTAGGAAAAGAAACAGGTATATATAAACTGCTACTGGGCAACTGAACCGTAATTTGCAGCTGATATGAGTCTTTTAGAAATGGCCATGATCAATATGATGCAGTAAATCTACTTTCTTTGGTCCTGTAAGATAGTTTTATTAAGAGCTATGATATCTTGAACTCTTGCATCCAAATGTTACATGTACGTTATACTATTTGAACTGAAATGACTAAACTACAATTAAATGTGCACAACAAGACAATCATGCACACATTAACAATAACGTCAAGTCTGGGTATGTTATGAAATGTCTCAATGTTACTCATGTGGCTCAGTGTGAGTCTAACATTCCAAGAGACAGGATGTCAGGAGAGTCCTTGTGCAAATCAAGTAAGCTTCTTCATGACAACGTGCCAGTTCACATGTCACATCAATCACAGGCTGCATTCAGAGAATGTGGGTTCCAGCAGCTGAACCAACCACCCACCCTACAGTCCTGACTTAACTCCTTCAGATTATTTCCTGTTCCGAGTTTTGAAGAAATCTGTCCATGGCCACATTTTCCAAGTGATAAGGATATCAAGGCAGCTGTGATGTCCTGATTTGAAGGTCAAACAGAGGATTTTTTTTCAAAGGGTCAAAGTTATTGCAGGAAAAATGGATGAAGTGTATGGAGCTATCAGGGGACTATATTGAAAAATATAACAAACATTTTTTGGAAATTGTTTTCTTTCCTACTGAGGTAGATAAATTATTAAACTTCTTGTATCTACAAGAAAACAAAGCATACCCTTTCCCATTCATGAAATTTAGCATCATATGTGACATCTTAACAGACACTTCAATCCTTATTGAATCTGAGGTCACTTTTATATCATTTCCTTATTAACATACAAAAGTTATGTAGGCCAGTGACATTACAGAATTGCTAATTTGGAACTTAACTTACAATCATTCAAATTAAAAGCTGCCACTTTTCTGACTACTAGTCGTACCCAGGACAGGTCACTTAAAATTTCTTAACGTATTTCTCTTGATTACTAGTGGTATTATTAAACGGTTATGCAGTGGATCTGGAATTTGCATATTTCTGAACTTATTAAATAACAAATACATGTTCTGTATTAGAGTAGTAATCAAAATAAATGCCTCTACACTTTATTTCTCAATAATGAGCTTACCTTTACCCTTAGAAAATACTCTCTGATAGCTTCTAAGCTTAGCCTGTAGGATTTTGGTTCTGTTTTACGTCTATACCTAAAAGGGATATGCCAACCATTATACTTAAATTTGGCAATAAGTGACAGAATTGTCAATGCTGGGTCAGAATGAGCCTTCGTCATCTTACCTTTTTTATGGTAACAAAAGTAAATGCAACTTTGAGTTGATGAATTGTCATGAATACAGTTTATTTTCAAATTTGTAAGCATACTGACAACTTCTTAACTGTGATTGTAATGAGTAAGTAATGCTCAAATGTAAGTAGGGTGCAAAGAAACACAGCCAAAAGTTTGGCTTTGCTAGTAGTTCTGTCTTAAGTAATTTTCTGTAATTTACAAAAAATAAAATAAAAATAATAATCTAAAGTAAATTTAAAATTTATTGTGACACTTCAAAACTGACAGCCTTTTTTCTTATAATTGATCTAAATAGATTAAATTAAGCCAGTAGTTTGGTATCTAGCAAAATTGTAATTCGAAAAAGGTGTTCTTTTTTCTTATTTATATCATATTCTGATATAATTTAACGAATTTACTTATTTTGGATATTAACATTCTTTTAAAAACATGATAACATCTGTTCAGTTTTCATATCTGCTTCCTATTCAAATGTCCAATTTTAAACTATTAAAGAAGGGGTATTTGTTTCACTTTTTATAAAGGCCAATTAGTTTTTTTTTTATATATATTATTACTAGCAGAATACGCGCGCTTCGCAGCGGAGAAGTAGTGTGTTAAAGAAGGAAAGAGAAACAAAAGGAAACATTTTGAAAATAACGTAACATGATTGTCAATGTAATTGTTTTGTCACTGTTATGAGTGTCGCTGTGATATATATATATATATATATATATATATATATTCGCAGCGATGTCGTGTGTTAAAGAAGTTATGAAAAAGAAAAGGAAACATTTTAAAAATAATGTAGCATGATTGTCAAAGTAATTGTTTTGTGTATTTGGCGGCAGCATCACGAAATTGTTTTCGTCTAGCTGCATCAGAAAATGTACCACGACATCTGACACGCCTCCTTTTTACTGTTTTCTCACAGCTTGGATTGCTGCTGTCATAATGAGTTTGAGTCTATATATATATATATATATATATATATATATATATACCTATCTACATCATATATACACACACATACATACATACACACACACAAATTATATGTATGTGTGTGTGTGTGTATATATATATATATATATATATATATATATAT
>JANRMT010027041.1:120459010-120476520 GCA_026402145.1 Polypterus bichir lapradei | reverse complement strand
ACCATGAGAAACAAAATTCTCTGGTCTGATGAGACAAAGATTGAACTCTTTGGTGTGAATGCCAGGCGTCACGGGTGGAGGAAACCAGGCACCGCTCATCACCAGGCCAATACCTTCCCCACAGTGAAGCATGGCGGTGGCAGCATCATGCTGTGGGGATATTTTTCAGCAGCAGGAACTGGGAGACTAGTCAAGTTAAAGGGAAAGATGACTGCAGCAATGTACAGAGACATCCTGGATGAAAACCTGCTCCAGAGCGCTCTTGACCTCAGACTGGGGTGACGGTTCATCTTTCAGCAGGACAATGACCCTAAGCACACAGCCAAGATATCAAAGGAGTGGCTTCAGGACAACTCTGTGAATGTCCTTGAGTGGCCCAGCCAGAGCCCAGACTTGAATCTGATTGAACATCTCTGGAGAGATCTTAAAATGGCTGCGCACTGACGCTTCCCATCCAACCTGATGGAGCTTGAGAAGTGCAGCAAAGAGGAATGGGCGAAACTGGCCAAGGATAGGTGTGCCAAGCTTATGGCATCGTATTTAAAAAGACTTCAAGCTGTAATTGCTGCCAAAGGTGCATCGACAAAGTATTGAGCAAAGGCTGTGAATTCTTATGTACATGTGATTTCTCAGTTTTTTATTTTTAATAAATTTGCAAAAATCTCAAGTAAACTTTTTTCACGTTGTCATTATGGGGTGTTGTGTATAGAATTCTGAGGAAAAAAATTAATTTAATCCATTTTAGAATAAGGCTGTAACATAACAAAATGTGGAAAAAGTGATGCGCTGTGAATACTTTCCGGGTGCACTGTATATGTATGTATATATGTATGTGTATATATATATATATATATATATATATATATATATATATATAATATGTATGTTGTCAGGGATGCCAGGGGCAAGGACCCGGCCGGGACGCCTTGAGGGACCGGAAGAGGGTCTACGCCCACCCTGGATCACGTGGGGGCCACCATCCTGGTTGTTTTGGGGGCCACGGGTAGTGGGCTTGGAAGCCCAACCCTGTAGGGGCCCGTGGTCACCGCCAGGAGGCGCCCCAATGCCTTGGGGACCCTGGACCACAGCACTTCCGCCACACCAGGAAGTGCTGGGGGGAAGAGGAGCAAGGACACCCGGAGAGCTTCCGGGAGAACAGTCGTCACTTCCGCCTCACTGGGGCATGTCCATGGAGGAGTGCCGGGAAACACCTGGAGCCCATCCGGGATGAGATAAAAGGGGCCCAAAGAAGAAGGCATTGTGTGGCCAGGACTTTGTGGGGTTGTGTGAGCACTTATTATCTTGTATATATTATTGTAAATAAACGTGTGGTGGTGGAAAACAACATGTTCGCCTGTCTGTGTCCGGGCAGCGTCTACAATGTATATGTATATATGTATATATGTCTTTGTATATATATGTATATATATATATATATATATATATATAATATGTATGTATATATATATATATAATATGTATGTATGTGTGTATTTCTATATAAAATATACTGTATATAAAGTACAGTATGGATACTACCTAATTTAGTTCAAAAGAGAAAACGTAAGAATTAATTTCAAGTTATACTGTATATTATCAGACTTTTTTCTATTATTACCTTCAAACTTGTTGATATTAGTACATTACTATTACTTTTTTAAGTGTGTGTATTCATCTTTCTTAAGAACCCTAATTTGCAATCCGTGATTTTAGAGACAATATGGGCCCATACATACCATCAGTGATGTCTCTTTGTTACAAGATTTAAGTGGCAGTCCAACCATTCACTAAAATCTGGCCCTTGTCACACCTGAAAGTTTCATGTGAAAAAAGCTGACACATGCCATTGCAAATGCAACAGTGAAACAGTGGAAGCATGTTGTGATGATGATGTGGTGGAGGTGATAGAGAACACTGGCAACCCTAAATTAACATAAACAACAATGTAGATCATATGACCCCACCAGGGTTGGTTTAGTGCCATGACAGGAATAATGAGGAAAAAAAAGTTAAATTTAATGGTTGGGAATAAAACTTGGGTTTCTTAGTTCAGGAGCAAGTTTGGTGGCCTGCAGACCAGTTTCTCTGTCACTAGACCACACTATCTTTTCTCCATTTGCTCAAGGGCAAATCTATATTAAAGGCAGCAAAAAAGTTAATTTATGGTGGGAAATAGTTGTGTGTTTCATTTTTAAGTGTTTGGTTTGATAACAAGCTACTGTATGCCTAAACAACAAACAGGCAGATTTAACTTTATAGATATAGACATATATGGGTCTGCTTGTGTATGCACTCAGGTTACTGTGTTGACACTCAATGTATAACAAGACAAAGCTAACTTTCCTGAATAGTAAGGTACAGATACATTTTAGAAGTACAGTTTTATCAGATAATGAGTTTTGTTTTCCAAGGTTACCTGCTGATGCTAATAGTTTTCATGCTGAAAGGGAATGCATTCTTTCATGTTTCCTGCTGAGAATGAAATTTTCATGCTGTCTTCATATAATTTGCAATAGAATACATAAAGATGTCAAATTCATTTTTACGTAAGTCATACTCATGCAATAATAGCTTAAGTCTCCTGTATTAAATGGCATACCTGAAGATATGTAAATGTATCACCTTCCAGGCGACCATGTTTTACAGTATGTTGACAAGTAGCTAAATGAAATTAGTTATGAAATTTAGGTTAACAATGAACATAATCTGACATACTGAACTGATAGGAATTGCTACATTGACCAGATGGCTTCATAGCAGACTCATTTCTTAATCAAACCTCACATCTGTTTCAGCTCACACAATTAAATAGACGACAGTAATGTTAATATTCAACAGTCTACAGACTGCCCTACATTAACAAGTGCAGATGAAGGGGTTATCGGGTCAGCCAGAATTAAACTGCTGCCTGTAATGATGATGATGGTGTAAAACTCAATGAAGCAAGAAATAGGTGAGGAATAAAAAGTGCTGAAATTATTTTGATCAATGTGGAAAATACAACTCCATTATTTTATATAATGCCTTTCACAGTCAGGACTACCATCTTACCCTTTGTAAAGCAATGTAAAGTACGGATTAGAAACATATGAGACTACAAATTGAATAGTTTATTTAAAATTATTCACTGAACTCATTTAAATTATGTTTTTCTATTTGACAGAGGTTGCATGTGCACTTTCTGGCTGCCTTAATACAGGTTTGGTTGGAGTAGAATTCAAATGTTTTTCTCTATCCCGAAGTCATTTTTGGTGCAGCAGTGGACAAGTTAAAATTGTACCTGGGTTAGTGAGGGGGTATTTGCCCCCTTGTAATGGACTGGCGTCCACTCTGCTTCTAGTGGTAGTGGGATCTACTGTTTGATAAGAAAATAAAAATTATTACCCAGAGGGATTTAAGCAGCATTCACCTATATTTTAAACAGTTTAAATCAGGAGGGAGGTGTGTGCGATGTACAATTCTGACCTTAAGTAATTCATGCAATATGCATATACTCATTAGCTTGAACATTTTATTGGAGGGTCCGGTTTCCATGCAGTCCCATATTGCATAAAGGTGTATTTTAATAAAAGTACTGGTGTCACTTGGATATCCAGTACTTTATTCTTCAGTATTTGTACTGTACAACAACAATATATTTCTTTAAAACATTTTTATCCAAAGAATGCAGCTGAAAGTGCTTTGGAAAATGTCAAAGAAAGGTTGCAAGAAAAGAAAAACATAGAAATAGATAAGAATAAGTGAGTAAATTACATACCAAAAATAATAAATGAGAGTAAATAAGTATGCACTTGCTTAACACAGATATCCAGGCAATAGAAAAAAGATTTCTTATTTATAGATTAGTTTTCACGTTTCCAATAATGACTCCGATCCTATGGTCAGATGGCCATGGAGAACAGAAAAAAAAACAAACAAAACTTGAGGGGCAAGAAGTTTGAGAAGAAAATAAAATCTACAGGGGTTCCAAGTCCAAAAGACCATCCAGCCCACTCTGGTAATTTTACCTAACATAAATATACTTAAGTAGTCCCTTATTGCTTTTTAAGCTTTGTCCTAGAAGATTTGTTACAGTGGGTTTTGTTGATGGATGGAATGAAAGCAGACACTCCAACGTCACAGGCAGTTTCTTTAATCAGGTGGTGATGATGGCGCAAAATACCACCACAGAAAAAGGTAGAGTTTAACAGTGATTGCAGATCTTCAAAGTATGTGATAATTCTATGCATATATAATCTATTAGAATTGGAATTAACTTGCAGCTATGAAAAATTTAAATTAAAAAAGTATAGTCAAGTGTCTTCAGCTGACAATGGGGGAAGTCAGGGGAAGTAAAATAAATTGCTTACAGTAAAATCTTGAGGTTCCTACATGTAATGAGGAAGGTCTTTTGTGAGATGATGTCCATACAAAGCACATTTTTTAAGATGTAGACACTGTATTTTATACAAGTATATAAAGTTCTTGATTCCTCAGAAATAGAACCTATTCAGATTATTTCAACTGTATTAATGAAATATTGTCAGTTATTGTCGAAGCACCAGATTTTACACTGTTTATGTATTGATAGTACTTTAATTGTTCCAAGGGGAAATTTTTACAGAAGCTCATGAAATATTATAACAAACAACAACAATAACCCTTTCAAGTACACACAAGATTTACAAAAAGAATCAAATGTCTGTTTTGGTTATAGGTAAAAGAGCAGTTACAAATGGGGTATTATACAGGCGAATTGCTCTTGGTATAAAAGAGTTTCCTGACACACTTCTGCCGAATAATGCATTGTATGAAAGTACTCAGTGTTATTATGTCAGAGAAAGGACATGCAGCATTGTTCATAATGCAACTCATAATGCCACTCGTTGTTTTAATTCTCCCCTTTGCTACTACCCTCAGCAGATTGGGAGTGTGTCCCTTAACCTATTCTGCCTTTCTAATCATCTTGTTGCTTCTGTGGACTTCTCTCAAAGTGATTTTACTAGCCCAGCTCACTATAACTAGAAAATTGCACTGGCCATCATAAAGTTATAGAAGATGTAAAGAATGTCCCTACCAAAATTAGAGGAATGCACTTTCCTAAATTTGGTGTGGAGGGGTTGGGAGGAGTGTGGGTTGGGTGTTTCGGGGAGTCCTCACTACCTTTTCATTTGTAAACTCATCAGGCCTGTCATTGATGTGGACCCCAAGTTCTTGTAGCAATCTTAACGTCTGTGTTCTGATTAGTGACAAGGTACACTGTTTGGTGCAATAAGTCAATAACTAGTTCCTTGGTTCTGCTGATATAGAGTTGCTAACATTTCTCTTTACACCAAGAAACAGAGTTCTCCACCTGACTCTGAATCTCTGCAAGTGACATGACCTGATGTTATGTTTATATTCTGTGGTGTACAGGGTGAGGAGAAAAAGGAAGGAATGTTCCTTATGGAAAACTAGCATTGCTTACATCCTTCTAGGAGGCATGGTCCTTGAGCCTCATGAACTGTTGTCTGCTAGACATTACATTTTCTAGGAAACCATAGGCTCATCCTCCTGCATATCTTCAAGCTTACCAGTTAGCAAGGGTTGGTAAGGGTTGTATTGAACGCACTGGAAATGTTTAAAAAAAAATACAGTTCTGCCAGCTTTGTCCAGATAGGAATCAGTCTTGAGGGGCAAATAGGTTATTGCATTTTCCAGTCCAGTCTTTGTCTGGAGTAAGAACAAGTCCATAACCTGCTTCTTCAAGGTCTTCATGATGTGGGATGTAAGGACCACTGGTCTGTAATTATTAGGTGAAGAGCTTTCTGCTTTCTTTGGAACTGGAAGAATACAGGATGTTTCACACAACAGTTTATGATATTGTGAGGATGTTTGTAATCAAAGTACTGTATATAGGAATTGAAGAAGTGCAGGAACTTCTTAAGCTCTGCAGTTTTGGGTTTGATGCAGTCCATTTTTTCCAGTGTTCTTAATATAAATGTTAGCTGCCCATGGTAAAATTGAAAATATACAAGATCAGATCTCCACTTTTCTTAGATATCATAAAAAATGAAACCTTTTCCCATTCCTAATGCGTAAAATTGTACCTATATTCAATTTTCTAATGAGTGGTTTATTTATAGTTCAGATATTCATTGAAAGAAATGTAACAATTTAGATAGGATGTTCATTTCGATGACAATGATTCTCCCATCTAATGTCCGATGGATTTAAGACCAGATTGATGTTTGAATTAAAATGTATCTGTGTACACTGATGTGTTGAGAGAGTGAAGGGAAAATATTTGAAATTAATAGGAATGCTGCTATGCTCATATGAAATAAGATTTCGCCAAAATTCTGGTGAAATCATCTGCTATATTTAACATGTGTAAAAGTAATAATCTTGGGTGTTTTATAGTGTATAAAAAAATATGTAATCAGGACAATTTCCCAGATTTCCATCTAATTGTATAATCAAATGGTAATTGTATCAGGCGCAACAAGAAAAAGAATTGGGGATAAAGGGGATCCATATTGTGGCCACATCATAGAAGGAAGACATTTGACTTTTTACTTTTTGTGCCTAATTAGAATTTAGGGTTTGAATATAATCATTTAATACATTGAGACCAAACCAAATTTACTTAAAGTGACAATTACATATTTCAGTTCAAAATTCTTTGAATGTATTTTTGCAATCTAGAGGGAGTAGAACTTTATGGGATTCAGAAAGAGATCAATTATTTATTATATTGAACATATTGCAAGTTTGGAATGATTATCTGACTTTGATCTTTTGAGTACTTCCTCAATAACATTTGAAAGAACCTTAGTCTGTATTTTAACTTCAGCAGTTGAAAGGAGAAAAATGCAGATTACATAGGTAGGTTGCCTGATATAGTGTTTTAGGTATGTGTTGCTTTCCATTCATTTTTAGAAATATAGATAATACTAATGGTGATAAGGCTTTTTTGTTACAGTTGAAACAAGTATCCATTTGGACCTGCACTTTGTAAATATTGTATGGCTTTTCAGCATTTTTCAAAGTATTAGTGGTTGATCTAGTTTGCCCATAAATGTATCCAATACTTTTTTAGCAGTGGTGTTTTTTGACATGAAAATTCTGGTGGGACCTTGTGGACCTAGGAGAGAGACACTTAAAAGAGTAGCACCTACAAGACCCTTTCCTGTGTTTAATTCCATTGGCCTTGGTGTTTTGCTGCTGGTTATCTTGAGTAGGATCCTGTCTTGGATCAACTCATATATTTGGGAAAGTAATCACAGATTGTTCTCCATGAGTGATGCCAGATGTACTCAGTATCAACTTTCAGGCAGGGGAATTAGCCTTGGAAGATCAGTTAAAGTGATGGCAATGGGATTTAAGTTCGATTGAGGAAGGAGTTGGCCTAGTATGAGGGAAAGACATTCCATTTTGCAATGTATTAGGCTACCAGAACCAGTGATGGTCCTAATATCAGCCAATCAATGGCAAAGAAAGTTCACAGAAAAAATAAGATCTATATTTACTCATATAGTACAACCACTAAAAAACAATATTATGAACAATGAAGAACTAAATATTAAAAGTCGTCTCAGCATCAGACCCTCAACACTGAAAGTGATGAAAACAACTACTTTAAAATAGTGGGATGTTAAAGCTCCAAGATGGAACTGGAAGGTCAGCCTGCACTTATGCAAACATAAGCAAAGGTATGACTAGAACATAGCATGGTCCAAATAACATGGAAACAGTCTAGCAACATCAGGCCCAATGAAAAGTTTCAAAAAGAAAACTTTTTTTGATGAGAAAATGCATTGAACACATTAAAAAGTAGAAACTTAATGATTATGATAATTAAGTGCCATGTACTTGGAGATGGTGGGGCAGTGCCCCACTTGACCTAAATGCAGAAACACCACTGGTTATTAGTATATCTAGGTTATTAGCACTTGTGTGAAGAGGCTACTGTGACTTTTTTGCTTTAACAAGTTTGAGATTCATTAGGTTAGTATGATTAAGTTCCTTCCTTTAACATTTTGAGTCCATGTTGTGCGTTAGTAGAGGAGTAACAGTGATTGACTGTAGTTTTATTTCTGTCATGCATCTATCAGTTAATGACTGAAGCTTTTTATTTTTCCTCCAGGTACTCTGGATTTCCTCTTGCATTTCAAAGAAATTGGTTTTAAGTGATTGATAGGAAGTGTGTGTAAGGGAACCCTACAATGAACTGGAGTCCCATCCATGAATGGTTTCTCCTTTGCCCTAATGTTAAAAGCATAGGCTCCATCCCTATCTCTCTCTTTAACCTTACTCATAAATTAAAATTTAGACATTAGATGGATGGGCCATCATTATCCAACTTTTTTTTAGCATACTTCTAAATTTTGCTTTAATCAACCAGCAACCAAATACAAAACCTGGAATGTTTTTAAAGTGTTTATCAGAGATGTGAAATTGTAAGGAATACATAGTTAAACTGAGCTATTCACATAAGAGAAAAATAGTCATCTCAAACATACATAACCGACACAGGTACAAGGTCAGATCCAAAAAATTTGATTTGATGAAGCTCATAAAATGAAAATATGAACATAAACATACAACCTAAGAACATCCAAACTGCCTCAAAGTGTGTAACTTAACATAAACACACTTAGATAATGCTTACTGTAGACTGTTCTTAATATCTGAATAGCCATACGTCTAATGAAACATGCTTCCACTTATAAGTTCAATGCAGTATATAACAACTACAAATGTAACAGGAAAAAATATGTCACATGAACAGAGAAACATCATGTATCATTAACAAAAAATATATCTTAGATGATTTTAAGTCCAAATTCACTCCTTAAAGGATTCTGTAGGCAAATCTTTCTTAATAAATGGAATTGTCTAAATATAAGTCTATCCCTTTAAATCTAGCCTAGTTATCCAGATTCTGTCATAGACGGAAATGGGTTCTGTGCTCTTCTCATTTGGCTACAAAACTACCACAGGATTTGGTGATTAGGAGCTAAGTAAAGTGATTCAGATCTACAATACTCAAACACATTTTACAAAAAGCTTGGCTGTCTGGATCTTCAGGACCCCTAGTCTGTATAACCTTTTTTTTATTATTATTTTATTTTATTATTTTTGATCCACATGTGTAGGCTAGATCTTCTGAATTACCTTGATTAATATTGCTGTAGGCAGTAATTAATCAAATATAAGAAAGAACAAGGTCTGCTGGAATCGCAGAGCTGCTCAATGTCCACATGAGAGCCATCACCATCCTGCCATGTTAGGTAAAAGTTAATGTTTTTAAATTCATCATTTCAGTGTAAGATGATCTCTGTTCTCCTTTTTATTTAGTTACATTAATGAACGGAAGGTGAAATAAAGTTCGAGTCATTTCAACTGAATAATGGGAAGTACTAAAAACTAAGGGCTCCAGAAAAAGAAATTCCAAAAGCCTTTGAAATTTTATTCATGAACCCTTTCTAGCCAGAAGCAGACTGTTTTTAACATTTTGGAACCCTCATGTGTTATTGCTTTAGAATAACTCCTCCTCAATATTTGGTTTAGATTAAGCAAATAAATGGCTTATAAATAAGTGGAGTAAAAATAAACGTACTGATTTTTTTTTTTCACCTGATGAAAAACCAGTCATGATTCTTATTTAGGTTTAAACAGAAGATTCATTACAGGATGATTTAACAGGCCAATTCAGTAGATGTACACTGAATAACATAAAACAGTAGCATCTCGTAATGCAAATATAGAACTAAGAGAATGTGAAGAGATTCAGTTATCAAAATGAAAAACTATCATCAAAATCAGAGTAAATTTTGCATTAATATTGTTAAGAAAAGTCCTATTAACTTTATTTTAGTCCATTTCACCTTGAAAGGTTTAGAGTGTTACAGACATTTATAAACGTTCTATAATTTATCCATCCAGTTTCTGACACCACATAATCTAAGCCCTGTATGTTGCTGGGGTTGTAAAGCATAGTCATGGCAGTATGGAATGTGTCGGAATAGGGCACAGTCACTTGCTCCAAGTTACCATTTAACCTAACATGCAAGTCTTTAAGAAGTAGGTGGAAAAAACATCCAGATACACTACAGATGTAATGTAAATTCCAAATAGTCATTGAGCTAAGATTTGAACCCAATGTCTTGAAGCTATCAGGAAAAAGCACTAATCCCTACACCACCATACTCATTGTATGGTATAATGTAATTAATATAAAATGCCAAATAGCTTTCAGGAAAACCAACACAGAATGCATTGTGACCATAAAAGCACGTGTATAGTACAGAGGTCATTTTGTAAAGTACTAGAGTCAAATGCTAATGTGTTACAATATATTAGAATGAAGATTATAAGGATTTTGAGTGCCATTTTAGGGGTAACATGAATTCAGAACTTTTCTTTTTAATAATGTAACTGCATTAAACAGTAAATGCTCCTAATGTGCTTTGTGCTAATGTGCATTGCTATACTGCAATCCTTTACTCATATTCTTTGTAATTCAACAAGCAGTTTAAGTGCTTAACAGAACTATGTCATACTTTCAATGTGAAGGCCAACACCAACCAGGTCACATCACATGCCTGAACATATTCATTATTTAGGTATTTCTCACGGATTCGTCATCACTTGCTCACCTACCAGCGACCGTAACAGTCTGGTTTTACGCCTAAGAAGTCTACCATCGACCGCATCCTGGCACTGAGGGTTCTTATGGAGCACAAACGCGAATATCAGGAGAGTTTCTTTGCAGCCTTTGTTGATTTTCGCAAAGTTTTCGACTCAGTTGATCGAGCTGCCCTGTGGGACATCCTGAGGGTTCGTGGGATCCCCTTGAGGTTGCTAGATATCATGGCTGGCCTGGACACTGGTACTGTGAGTGCTGTGCAGAGTGGAGGCAGGACCTCTCCGTTTTTCTTAGTCGATTCTGGGGTTTGTCAGGGTTGTGTTCTTACTCTGTTCGATGCTTGTATGGACTGGGTGTTGGGGGTCCAGCAGCTGTGGGGCATCTGTTGGTGAAGAAAGATTCACGGATCTTGACTTTGCTGATGATGCTGTGATCTTCGCGGAGTCAATGGAGGCTCTGATCGAGGCACTCGAGAAACTGAGTGAGGAGTCTGAGAGTCTGGGCTTGCGAGTGTCCCGGATAAAAACCACGATCCAGGCCTTTAATGACCTCTTGGACACAGCTATCAGCAGTGTGTCTGTTTGCGGAGAGAGTGTTAACCTTGTTGAGAGGTTTACTTACCTTGGTAGTGACATTCATGTCTCTGGTGACTCTTCCTGTGAAGTCAGTAGACAGATTGGGGGGGGGGGGGTCATGAGGTTGCTGGAAAGGGGTGTGTGGCGCTCCTGATATCTATGCAAAAGGACGAAGGTCCAATTCTTTAGAGTCCTGGTGCTTCCTGTCTTGCTATATGATTGCGAGACATGGACACTATCCTGTGACCTGAGACGAAGACTGGACTCCTTTGGTACTGTCTCTCTTCAAAATCCTTGGGTACCATTGGTTTGACTTTGTTTCGAATGAGCGTTTGCTCATGGAGTCCCGAATGAGACACATTACCTTCTTTGTGAGGGAGTGTCAGTTACGGCACTACGGCCATGTGGCACGTTTCCTTGAGGGTGATCCGGCTCGTAAGATCCTCATTGTTGGGGACTTGAGTGGCTGGATCAGGCCAAGGGGTCACCCACGTAACACCTGGTTGCGGCAGATAGAGGGTCATTTCAGGAGGGTGGGACTGGACCACGTGTCTGCTTGGGGGGGTTGCAAACTGGGATCCCATGTTGTTTCGCCGTGTAGTGGGTGTGGCAACACACTGTACCAGTGCATGCTCCCCAACTTGACTTGACATGACTTGGTATTTCTCACAGACAACTTACAGTATGTGTGAGCCATTCACCTTAAAGATTAATAGCACATGAAAGTGACTGGCTTGGAATGCTACCTTAGTAGATAAAAGGTTTTATCAAAAAAAAAAAAAATCAAAGGAAAGCTTTTTCACATTAGTAGTTCTCAGTTTGAAGTGTTACTACTGTAAGTCAGTGTTTTATGCACTGGCTAATAGAAGAAGTGCACTACTCTTTAGTGGTATTGATTATAATTCTTTTAAGTTGCTTATGTCGCATATATTCTATCCAAGCCTAGAATCTACAGTATTTCACATCACAATATTCCTGGTGAATTCTCTTTATGGTTCAGCTCAACAGCTGTGCCTCTTATTTTCCAGAACAAAGTTAGAGAGACACCAAGGCATAAAAATCTCAAGGTCGACTCTTTATCAAGTGCCTTTATCAGTGTAAGAAAGTTAGTGCAAATTTCTGAATGATGTTGACATAGCCGGCTTCAGGTACTTGTGAAGTACAATAAAAAGCATTGGCTATCGTGATGTTGGACACAAGGCAAAACACTTGTGCGGTGAAATCTTTCACTTGTAGTTTTCTTTGTTCAGTTAACTACAATACAGTAAACATGCACCCATTCCTGGTAAGTTATGTAAAATACAGTAGTATCCACTTAAAACAAAAATAAGCCAAACACAAGATCATTTTGAAAACCAGAAAAGAGAGAAATTAAAATCTAAATTTTGTTATTCTGGGTCTGGTGCAGCTCAGATAAGCTCCAAGATATATCTTCATAATCATGAACCCTTTATAAAATCGATAAAGTGCATAGGTATTCGTATATTAATCAGTTTTAATATTATACTGTCATAATCACATTTTCCAGTTTTCAAGGACATGCTTAGTGCATTTTCTTATCTGGCCCTGTCGATTAAACTAAACAATAGAATGGGCAGCAAATGTGATCTAAGCAACTTTGACCATAATCTTATTGCTACTAATGCCAGACCTTTTAGGAAAACCTCCCTTCTAGGGTTTTCATTCACTACAGTCTCTACAGTTTGCGAAGAATTTGTTAATGATGGAGGCTAGATGTGAATTATTAGACTCTTTTAAGCAAATGGAAAAGTCAAAAATACTCAAATTACAATGATAGCTTACAGAAGTACACCCATTAGGGCTCTTTCTGCTCATTGCTCATTATTTGAATGCCACCACATACTTAATGCTTCATGGCCACAAAGTGGTTCTACCAACATGACAGTGACTTCAGTTTATTCCATTGGCCTGCACAATCCAGTAAAGCACTTTAGGAATGAAGTAGAACTTCCCAGTACTTGATAGGTTTTGTACGCCAAGTATCTTTCATTAAAATGCAAAATACCATGAAATATGCACATACAAACAGACTTTACTAGGATAATACAGTGGAAGTTCCTCACAGCTCCAAGTTTTAAATCCTGGCCCAGTCACCACGTGAAGTTTTCCTTTTTTTCTCTGTGTGTGGTTGGATTACTCTAATTTATCTGTATGTATAATATGTGTTTTATATGATTTAATTACTCTAAATTGGATCTCAATGTATCTGCATGAGTGAAAACTATGTTAAATTAGACACCTTATTTAGTTTTAAACCCTAATTTGCACCCAGTGCTAGCAGGACAGACTCTGGGATTAGGCAAATTAGAAAAATTAATGTATCAATATAGATTTTACTATTTACTAATTTCTTTTGACTCTTATAAGTCCTAATAGTACTGATATAATTCAGTGATAATATTGAGAACTATTAAATTAAGGCCACCTGCCAAAAGAGAACAGAAGAACAAACAAAACATGTATGCATAGCTGCCAGAGAAAACAAACCTCTGGAATTTACAACAGTCTTGGAGAAAAACATCCTGTAGTTTGCATGAGAGGATTGATATGGAAGAACAGCATATATCCAAAACTTTAAAATAAAAAAATGTAAATTTTACTGACCCAAAGTGAAATGAAAAACCCTTAATGACAAATAAGTGGCAGAAAATGAAAATTGCTACTCCGCAAAACTTCTTTTCCACCTTTTGCAAATATGTTTTACAAGTTCGATTGGCTATATTGAAAGAGACACTGAAAAAGTAGGTCTAAAATTTGAGTATGACAATGCTTTTGATAGAAGTTTAACACAAAGGCATTACCCCAGGCTACAGATTAAGGCAAGCACAATGACTAAAAAAGTGTATGTTGAAGCAATTCATATCCTTGTTTGAAATGATTGTTGCAGGTTGCTTTGGGGTTACAGGCCACTTTTGTTGCAGAGTCTGCGTTATTAGCTCAAAAAATGTTTGGTCTGGTATTGTGTTACAATTAAATATCATGCCAAATTATATAATATGAAATAAATCACATTTTCTCTTCAAATCAGAACTATGTCATTCTAATTTTTCTCATAACTCATAATGGTTTGGGAATTTTTGCACAGTGCTGCACAGTGAGAAGTTTTGGCTGCTTTTGTTTAACAGGTTTATTGCCTCAGGGTCTTTTACTACTTCTCCTGTTGTCATTTTCCATTTGACGCACTCCCACAAGGAAAATAAATGAATCATTCATTGGACTCCCTTCATCAAAAAACAGTTGCAGTGGCAGCAGATTAAATTAGCAATGAGTAGCTACAGTATAGTAGTGCTGTAGATCCGATCATTTTCCAAGAAGTAAAAAAAAAAAAAAAAATAGTAGGTAAGTACAAGCTGCAGTATCAGCCATTCTCCACACATGATGGCCACAAGTAGAGTGTACTGTAGAGGTCATAAAGTAGAAAGGTTCTGGGCAGCCCTCTGATCCCCAGCCTCTTACAAATGAGGAAAACAAGCTCTTAGGGATAAGGTCTCATTTGTATAACCTTTAAATATTGGCTTGGAAATTAGTTATGTTTCAATCAATCAGTATTAATTTTATGTAGTACCATTCAGAGTGGGAGCACAATAAAGTATTTAAGCAGTTTATGAAGTTCAGTGGCCAATATAAAAGACTAAGCAATTTGAATCTAATGCAGCATGCAAGTATTTAACCTTAGTTTGTTAGCAGAATAAGCATGCAGCTTATTAAGAGGGAATCCCCTGACACAGGGACAAAAAGCAACTTTTTTTCTGGCTTTTGATTTATCCCCAAACTAGGAGCATGGCCATTACTGTGTCACATGAAAATGACATTCTAGATTTTTTTTAATGATAAAATCTGTTAATAGTTATCATGTTCCTGTAATACTACTGCATACTGGGCTGTACGATAATACACGTATGAGGTGTTGATGCAACCCTAATTGGTGCAACTTGCTAAATAACAAATAACTTTGGCCCCATTTTCACTTACCTATATTAAGGGCATTTACATATGCTTTAATAACCTGGTTATTCAAAGAAAACTCTTTACCCTTTTATATTCCCTTATTCCAGTTAGAGAAACCCAGTTAACACACATTGATTCCTCCACGAGTCACCCATTTTTTTGGCCATGTAAACCCTTAACTGGGTTGCAATTAAGGATTTTTTTAGTTTGTGCATGCCCATTGCCCTCTGTTAGCATAGGCATGTCTTTGCTTCGCACACACACCCAGCAGCCCAGTAGAGAATGGTGAATACATCTCAAGTTAAAGTATCTGAGGCAAATGCTCAGGAAACTGTATTATTCCTTCTCATGGTTGAATATTTCAGAAATCGCTAATTTATTTTGAGGAACTAAATGTACTGTGCTAATTTCAGTAGCACAATCTCGGGGGCAGTGTTGGGGGAGCATGTTGAAAGTAATGTGTGTTATGTAGTCTGATTACTTTTAAGTAACCTAATGCAATTCTTATTTTATTGAAGTTGAAATACATGCATTATTGTTCTCCCAGTAACACTGGGTGTAAGGCAAGAAGTAAACATATTGGTGTACTATTCCTTTGCAGGGCACAATCACACAACCAAGCAGAAAAGAGTGTGCTGCATGCAATCTGGTAATATAAATGTATTAATAAAGTGTCAGTTTAGTTTTAATCCAACTGTTTGCTATAGATAGGCTGAAACAGTATGATTGGGTAGCTTAGTGGCCAGCATTTATACCACAAATCTTCAGGGATTCAGGTGGTGGATTTTAAAAGGGGATGGATGTTATTTTACAGCACCTGAAGGATTAAAGATATTTTTATATGAAAATGATGACATTTGGCTATGTTTCTGGTCAGTTTCATGAACATTCATATATGGGTTTATATTTTAAAAACAAATGCTGGGCAGTGAAATGTGCAGTTTCAAATACAAAAGATGAAAAAGTAACAAACTGTAATGCATTACATTTTATAATAAGTAACTATACAATTATAGTAATGGCCAAAAGTTTTGGCAGTGAAACAAATGTTTTGCCAAATTTGTGGCTTCAGTTTTTGTGGTGACAATTCACATATTAATTAAATGTAAATTAACTTTTTATGCTAATAAAGCTAACTTTATTACAAAAACCTCTTTTCACTTATTTTGGCCCTGGCACAAAATGATCAGTTACAAATGTCCAGCAAGAGCTAGGACCATCTCCTCATGAGGAGTCAGCTACGGAATTGTGTTGCCACTAATGCAGAGCTTGCTCAGTATTGGCAGCAGGTGGGTATGAGTTCATCTGCACGCACAGTAAGGCCAAGACATTTGGGCAATGGCCTTGTGTCAAGAAGGGCAGCAAAGATGCCACTTCTTTCCAAGAGAAGCATCAAAGACAAACTGAAATTCTGCAGGAAGTACAAAGATTGGACAGTAGAAGACTGATGCAAATTTACTTTTTTGTATGATTCCGCTTTCCAACCGTTTGGGACATGCAAAAGTTCGCTGACGACACTGCTGTTGTGGGCTGCATCAGGAGTGGGCAGGAGGAGGAGTATAGGAACCTAATCAAGGACTTTGTTAAATGGTGTGACTTAAACCACCTACAACTGAACACCAGCAAAACCAAAGAGCTGGTGGTGGATTTTAGGAGGCCCAGGCTCCTCATGGACCCCGTGATCATCAGAGGTGACTGTGTGCAGAGCGTGAAGACCTATAAATACCTGGGAGTGCAGCTGAATGATAAATTGGACTGGACTGCCAATACTGATGCTCTGTGCAAGAGAGGACAGAGCCGACTATATTTCCTTAGAAAGCGGGTGTCCTTCAACATCTGCAATAAGATACTGCAGATGTTCTAGCAGACGGTTGTGGCGAGTGCCCTCTTCTACGCGGTGGTGTGCTCGGGAGGCAGCATAAAGAAGTGGGATGCCTCACGCCTGGACAAACTGGTGAGGAAGGCAGGCTCTATTGTAGGCACGAAGCTGGACAGTTTGACATCTGTGGCATAGCGATGGGCACTGAGCAGGCTCCTGTCAATCATGGAGAATCCACTGCATCCACTGAACAGTGTCATCTCCAGACAGAGGAGCTGCTGTCACTGTCCTGCTCCACTGACAGACTGAGGAGATCGTTTCTTCCCGACACTATGCGACTCTTCAGTTCCACCCGGGGAAGTAAACGTTAACACTATACAAAGTTATTGTCTCTTTTACCTGCATTTTTATCACTCTTTAATTTAATATTGTTTTTTATCAGTATGCTGCTGCTGGAGCATGTGAAATTCCCCTTGGGATTAATAAAGTATCTATCTATCTATCTATCTATCTATCTATCTATCTATCTATCTAT
>JANRMT010027041.1:120445084-120459000 GCA_026402145.1 Polypterus bichir lapradei | reverse complement strand
TCTATCTATCTATCTATCTATCTATCTATCTATCTATCTATCTATCTCTCTATCTCTCTATCTATCTCTCTATCTCTCTATCTCTCTATCTATCTATCAAATTGATTGTCTGGAGAAGGAAAAAGTTAACGCTACCATGAGTTCTGTGCTGTACCAACAATGAAGCATTCTGAAACAATCCATGTGTGGGGTTCCTTCTCATCCAAGGGAGTGGGCCCATTCACAATTCTGCCCAAGAACTCTGCCATTAATAATGAATGATATGAAACCATCCTCCAAGAGCAACTTCTCACAACAATCCAGGTGAAATCTGGTGATGATCTATGTGTATTCCAGCATTATGCAGTACCATGTCACAAGGCAAAAGTGATAATGAAGTGACTCAGAAAACATAACATTGAAAGTTTAGACCTGTGGTCAGGAAACTCCCCAGATCTTAATCCCATTGAGAACCTGTGGTCAATTCTTAAAAAGCGGACGGACAAGCAGAAGCCCATAAATTGTGATCAACTCCAAGCACTTAAAAGGCAAAAATGGACCACCTTCAGTCAAGATTTGGTCCAGAAGCTGACATCCAGCATGCCAGAATGAATTGCAGAAGTTATGAAAAGAAGGGTAAACACTGTAAATATTGACTCTTTACATAAATTTGATGTATTTTGGAACTGAAGCCTTTGAATCTTATGAAAAGTTTATAAACCTCAGTATAGTGCTTTTCTGTAAGTAATGAGTCATGTAACTAAGTTAGTTTTAAAAGTAACATTTTTTGTGCTGGTTAGAGAGACAGGCCTCCATGCTTGTTTTCAGGTTCTCAGGTTTTTTGTGCATTTTTTAGAACATTGATGCATTTTGCCAAAGGAGAGCTCTATAAGTAGACTTGTGTACAGTATGTAAATGGGAGGTTGTTTTTTTTTTTGTTGTTTTTTTTTTTTTTGATAGGAAGCTAAGGTTTTGCCTGAACCATGTTGCTCATCTTAACCTGTTTTTTTGCATGCATGTAAATGGTGCCATTGTTGCTGGGTAAGCTTTCCTATCAGTGAGGCAGCTTGTTTCATTTTGTTGTATATTCACACTTCTTTTTTTTTACCCTAATACTGCTCTTTCAATTTAGTAATTCCATGCATTCTACTGAAGACTTCTGGGATTAGATCAACCTGTTCACACCTGTACACACTCCCGTACGGAGGTCCCAAATTCTCATTGATTTTCTTGTCTTGCCTGAGAACAAGACTCCAGGACCGTTCTGCTGCCACAACCTACTTTTAGAGTTGGCACTCAGGTGCGCTACACAATAGGAAGTACATTGACAACATTTTTGAATTGCTTGCTGTGCCCCACTTTGTACGGTGTCCAGGCTTAGGTGCAGATATTAATTCTGGAAATTATTGTAATGTGCAAGTCAGTTTATGTTGATCTTTGCCCTTTAGCTGTAAACAAGCTAACTTATAGTGGTTTTCCTATTAGCTATTAGCTATTTCCTATTAGTCTGGGTACATTTCTTGAATATGGCCACTAAGTTGTACTTGGAAATCTGGCAATGACATTCGGTAGAGCAATCAATGACTGAGAATAAGGATGGATGGGATTGCAAAATATTGAAGTATTTAATGGCTAAAGCTATAGAAAATAAACTCTTAATATTGTGAACTACATTTCTAGGTAGATGTTGTGCTAAGCAAATTGGTCCAAAAAGGAGTGAGTGTAAAAAAAAAAATTAAATTGATAAGTAAGTTTTAACCTGCCTGCATATATTTAAAACAAAACAATCTACAAAGCAGAGGTGTCTAATCTTTAAGTATATTATGTCTTGATATTAACACTCAAGCATCCAAAATTTAATAAGAACTTTATGAAGAGTATTTATTTATATATTATGTGATATTCTTAAGACCTTGTACTGCATAAGGCAAATCTGGAAGATCGATGAATTGGTCTGCATTTCAGCTGCTCAGTTTCCATCGTTTTAAAGGGACAGCCTAGTCCTATCCATTCATACATGAATCTACTACTGTATATGTGTTCTTCAATGGTAGGTATGTCTTTTGATCTTGACACAGACCTCCAAAAGTTGTAGAAAATGACCCTAGATTGCAGATGGCTATTTATTAAAGTAGCTCTACGCTGACCATATGTTTTTACCCTACTTCTGTTGCATCTTCCTCCCAAAAACATAAAAACAGGCACAAACACAAAACTAATCTGTGAACACACTATATACAAGTCTTATACTAGTTCAATACTATACTGTACTGGTTACTAGAAAAATGATTTTAAATGAAGTGTGTAATATTTTGGAAAGTAAATCTTTTCACCAGTTCTTATGCAAATGTCATCTCATATTTTTTCCAGTGTACACAACTAGTCAACAGAGATTTGTTTCCCAAGGAGCCAAGAGTAGCCTACCATCATTGTGTTTGTATTATATGTATACCTGTCAATTATTCTAAAGTGCCAGCTATTGATGCTACATCAATGCAGATTGAACATCAACAAGTTCTAAATTGGGTGCATCAAAATCAGACTTTTGTGAGTTCACATTCCGCACCTTTTCATGTGATGTCTATTCCTCAATTGTTGCTGACCTTATTACCAGAAAATATGAATTACTGCAGATATGTACTGATATTCATTACAAGAGGTTCATCACCATTGTATTGCCTGTAAGACCAAAGTTTTGCTAACTTTCTTTATCCCAGCTGAATAAATTGCTTTTGGATTTCTTTGCAATTTACAATGCTTTTTACCTCTTACTAAATTAAAAAAAAATCCAGACTCTTTGGCTGCACAAGTTATGATTGAGATTTGGATGTATTTGGTGTTTTGTTTTTTTGTTTTTTTAATAGGGTGAGCAAACTGAAGTCCTCCTATTACACTATGCAGCAGTTGTCTTGTTAAATAAAGACAAGATCCCTTTGTTGAACAGTAAAACCTTTTATTATTTTATGTCAGAAGTCTTGTCACATCATTAACTTGTTTTTATACTGTATGTGTGCAATACAGCAGCTGCTACAAGCTAGCTTGATTTTTGAAAAAGAAAAAAAAAAACACTACAAATATATCATTGTTTTGGTTTATATGGTGTCTGCTCACTCTGCAATAATATGGTTACCCTTAGGCTATTCCAGCAGCTGGCTGAATACTGTAGTCATTAGCTGATGCTGTTTTTTCATTTCTTTTTGTACTCCACATTCACTCATTACAAGACATTTATTATAAATTGTATTTGACTTCCATATAATGTATTAAACAGCTAGTAAAAGAGTTAGAAGCACCAATATCAAAATAACTATTAAAAGACCACCTTTTTTTTTTTTTTAAACAACAGCTTTATCTGTAGTCAACCTTCGAGCTAAGATAAAGCTTTCAGTTTAGTGAAGTAATGATAGCACGTTGTGCAGTATTTGAACAAAAAGAAAACTGACAAAATGATAGCTATTTTTCAGTTTTGACATTGGTAGTGAGCTAGAAATTTTTTACATTAACAAAGCTTTACTCTTGCTTAAAATGTACCATAAATGTCCAGGTCATACTAATACTCCTGTATTTCAGTACTTTCTCATTGCAGCTGTAAGTTAACTGTGCTTGGCTCCCTTGGTATAAATAATACTGATGTAAGCATGTTCAGGCTCGATCGGTACTTGGATGGGACACCAACAAGGAAAACCTTGGGCTGGAAGAGGTGTTGGCAAGGCCTTAAACCCCCTGTGTGTGGAACCAATACCCAGGTGCAGTGATGGAGACACTGTGCAGTAGAAATGGGCCGCCCTTCGGATGAGACATAAAACTAAGGTCCTCACTCTCTGTGTCCATAAAATATTCCTGAGTATCCTTCATAAATAGTAGGATGTATCCTAATGTCCTGACTAAATTGCCCACCTCAGAATAGTCTTTCTGGCCCCCTAATTGTTCCCTGTCTGTAACTGGCTAGCTATCTCTCACTCCTTCACCAACAGCTAGTTAATGACTAATTTCTGGTGAGTGTATGGAACAAAAATGGCTGCTCATCTAGGTCAGGGGTGCCCACACTTTTTCGGCTTGCAAGCTACTTTTAAAATGACCAGGTCAAAATGATCTACCTACATTAAAAATGCTATATATAATATATATATATATATATATATATATATATATATATAATATATACTGAGTATCAGAGGTGGGTAGTAACGAGTTACATTTACTCCATTACATTAACTTGAGTAACTTTTTAAAACAATTGTACTTCTAAGAGTAGTTTTACTGCACCATACTTTTTACTTTTACTTGAGTACATTTGTGAAGAAGAAACGCTACTCTTACTCCGCTACATTGGGCAACACTTGAATCACTACTTTTTTGCCATTGGATAAAGTCTGACAGACAGTTTTCAATCTGCTATGTAGCGTATGCTGTCAAGTTGCGCACACGCCTTCCATTGCATCTCCATCTCTGACGCGAGGTTTTGGATGTTCCCCAAATCAAGGCGCAGCAGCTTTAAGGACAGATGTTGCATTTTTCGTTTGAAAGGATTAACTGAGCTAATCATATTGACATATTGGTTTTCTCTTTTCCTTGCAGCTGTAAATTAAGCTCATTCAACATGTTGGTCAGATCGGAAAAAAAATGCCAAGTCTAGCGGCCATTGATCGTTATTAAGTTGCTTGTATTCTGCGTGTTTAATGACAAGGAGAAACTCCTTTTTCTCCGGCCAGGGGTCTTAATATCTCAGCAGGAATTTCTCCCTAGCCATCTGTCCATCTTGGAAGGATTTCTTATGCTTAATGATCGAGTGACTCACCCGGAACGATGCTACAGTGTGTCTGCCTTTGCTTTTGAATTCAGCCGAGTGAAAAATGACGGCTGTCCTATTAACTGCGATTTTAGGTCCCTCTCCTTTCTCTTTCTCAGATCACTTTTTTCGTAGTTTTTATGAACAGTTCGAAAGTGCCTTTCCACATTTTCCTTCTTTGGAATAGCAATGATAGATTGACAGATCAGACAAACGCACTTCGATTGTGACATTGTGAGAGAAAAAAATCTTCCAATTCCACATCCAGCCCATAACCAGCAGTTTTTTTTTTTAAATCCCTTCTTTAGTCGATATAAATTGAAAGGCTAACTAGATCACTTAGATAGCCGAAGTTTTGCAGTAGCTTGCGCGTTTGATCATGCGTGCGGGATGACCAGTGTGTTAGAAGAAAAGAGATCTCAGACTGTATGTCAATCAAGTGGCAAATGCCATAGGGAGAATATATGATAACATTTAAAAAAAAAATTTTTTTGAATGCAACGGAATCTACCTGCACTACCTTTCCGATCTACCGGTCGATCGCAATCGATGTATTGGGCACCCCTGATCTAGGTGGATGCTATACATTAGTGGTGGTATACTCACTATGAAAAGTGCTTTGAGTAGTGAGAAAAGTGCTATATAAATGTGAACAATTATTAAAGTTATTATTATTATGATTATTATTATTAAAGGAATTAAGTCATCCAGAGCTTCAACTGATTATACAGTAGTGCTTGACCTTGCTTAGTTGGTAAAGAGTAGTGTTGATCAGTAAATTTTGCCAAAGTATTATTCGCAGCGAATTGGCTGCATTCACATTCGCCCTTGTTCATCAGATTATTTGCTGATAATACAGCCAGTTTAGAAGAACTTTTTTCCCCAGTGCCCCATGATGCTTTGTGAGGTCAGTGCGACTTCTCCTGGAGCTTTAATAGCCAACATTGGATGGGACTGTCTCTGGTATATAATGCTAATCATTTGCATTACAGACTCTGTGGGGCTTAGATAGTGGTAGAACAAATAAGTAAATATTGCAGGTTCTCAAAATTTTATTTTTGTGAAACTTATGCAGCTTATATAATGAGTTATCTTTTCTTGTTGCCACATGTGCTGGTCAATCTCTGAGTTCCACGTCAGTATAAGAGAAGGAAATAAAATGTATTATTATTACATGCAGATAAACAAACATTGAAGGAGGCTGATTTGTAAACACCTCCCCCCCCCAAACACAGGAGACTCTAAGAAATAATAATAATAATAATAACAACAAAAGATGTATTACTATTTACAGGATGTGTCTATCTTTTTGATACAAAACATCAGCACAGACAGTTTAGAGATCCTTCAAAAAACAGAATGAGCCAGTGGCTTTAATCAAGACATGTGACTTTGAATTTTCTGCCTTGACTATGATTTTGGCATTTCAGCTTTGTTTTGACGAAATATATAATGCACATCTCACGGAGGCATGATGGTACAGTGGTTGGTACTACTGCCGCACACCTCAGGTCACCCTTTTGGCCACAGTAACCCATCCAGTTTAGTTGGCAGACTTTTCCCTAGCCTCAAGGAACCCTTTTAAAGATTATTGCACCATTATAATCCAGTCAAATCTAGTTCAATCAGTCCTTCCCCTTTTGACCTTAATGCATTTTGCTGGGTTCGGCGATATTTGCAAACCAATCCATCCATCCATTTTCCAACCTGCTGAATCCAAACACAGGGTCACGGGGGTCTGCTGGAGCCAATCCCAGCCAACACAGGGCACAAGGCAGGAACTGATCCTGGGCAGGGTGCCAACCCACCGCAGGACACACACAAACACACCCACACACCAAGCACACACTAGGGTCAATTTAGAAACGCCAATCCACCTAACCGGCATGTCTTTGGACTGTGGGAGGAAACCGGAGCGCCCGGAGGAAACCTACGCAGACACGGGGAGAACATGCAAACTCCATGCAGGAAGGATCCGGGAAGCGAACCTTGGTCTCCTAACTGTGAGGCAGCAGCGCTACCACTGCGCCACCATGCCGCCCATTATTTGCAAACCCTTCCGTGATATCTCTGAACTCGAGGCAATGTGAACACTGTGGAGTTCGCTCATCACTAGTAAAGAGGGTTGTCTGATTAATTTCCATAATGAATTCGACTTCAGACTCCTAATTAGTTAATCAATTCCCAGTAGTTAGTATCCAATTTCTCAGAATCAGAAACTATGTGAGGTTGAACAATAACAGGTCTCTGATGCTGCAATGACTGATGCGCACAACTGCATATGTCCCACACTGAAAGTATCAACATGTGTAAATAAACCCATTAAACACCATTTGTAATGAAGACTGGGAGCTTGCATTTCTTTTCTTCCAACAAGGAATACCCAGTAAGGAGTGCAGGTCATGAGGTAAAATTAATTAATAACCTCCCTTTTGTACCTCAGTTGTTGCAACTATCATCGAGATGGTTTAATGCAGTTCTTAGAATGGACTTTTCATGTTTTCTCCCAGCTGCTGGCAAAGCACTTAGAAGATGATCAAACTTAACTACCTAGGGGATGAAAAATTTGTAACAAGGACCTCCTATTAGAATTGAGCTTTTTTCTTTGCAGTAACAGATTTTTACTGTTGAGAAAGCTGCATTGTTTCTTAGTTCTAACCTTTAATTCTGAAAGCTATTCTAGAGAATATTTACAGTAACTTGTTTTCTCAGTTTAAAACGGGGCAGATCAACGTTGGTCCTGACGGGCCGTGGTGGCTGTAGGTTATTGTTCCAATGCAGTTGCTTAATTAGAAAACATGTTAATTTTTTAACTCTGCCAGGTCTTTCTTAAATCGTAGATTTTTCTTCTCTAATCATATAATTTCCTTTCATAATCCATATCATCTAACTGGTTTGAAGCCTAAAATGGCTGAGAATTTTTCAGTTTTTCACTTTCTCTTCAGTTTCCTTCTGAGTGCTTAATTAAACCAAATAGTAAAGAGCAAAAATGTATGTGCAAAAACTGGACCAAATAAAGCTCTAAATGGGAGTTGTTTTTCTTGTATTTAGCAAAACAAATCTGCTGAAGGGGTAAGCAAAAATTTACCCAACTAGATTTCTTAAAGTAAGCTAAATAATCCATATAAATACATTCTTTGGATAATTCTTACAATAAGGAAAACTAGACTTGAGGTCATGATTCAGATATTTTTCACTTGGCTTAGATTTCATTTTTTGCAGTATGCACAATGTATACCCACAAGTGTAAATGGAAATAAGCTAGAGGGAGAACTGCTGGTTACTTAGTTGTTTGCAGGCAAATAAAAGCAGTGACTGCAGCTGTTTAAGACTAAAACAAGCAATTAAGGGTTACAAGTGAGAAAACTAAAATAAAGCAGGAAAATGTCACTTGAGCAATACAGTGTATCCGGAAAGTATTCACAGCGCATCACTTTTTCCACATTTTGTTATGTTGCAGCCTAATTCCAAAATGGATTAAATTCATTTTTTTCCTCAGAATTCTACACACAACACCCCATAATGACAACGTGAAAAAAAGTTTACTTAAAGTTTTTGCAAATTTATTAAAAATAGAAAAACTGAGAAATCACATGTACATAAGTATTCACAGCCTTTGCTCAATACTCTGTTGATGCATCTTTGGCAGCAATTACAGCCTCAAGTCTTTGTGAATATGATGCCACAAGCCTGGCACACCTATCTTTGGCAAGTTTCGCCCATTCCTTTTTGCAGCACCTCTCAAGCTCCATCAGGTTGGATGGGAAGTGTCGGTGCACAGCCATTTTAAGATCTCTCCAGAGATGTTCAATCGGATTCAAGTCTGGGCTGTGGCTGGGCCACTCAAGGACATTCAGAGTTGTCCTGAAGCCACTCCTTTGATATCTTGGCTGTGTGCTTAGGGTCGTTGACCTGCTGAAAGATGAACCGTCGCCCCAGTCTGAGGTCAAGAGGGCTCTGATGTCTCTGTACATTACTGCAGTCATCTTTCCCTTTATCCTGACTAGTCTCCCAGTTCCTGCCGCTGAAAAACATCCCCACAGCATGATGCTGCCACCACCATGCTTCACTGTAGGGATGGTATTGGCCTGGTGATGAGCGGTGCCTGGTTTCCTCCAAACGTGACGCCTGGCATTCACACCAAGGAGTTCAATCTTTGTCTCATCAGACCAGAGAATTTTGTTTCTCATGGTCCGAGAGTCCTTCAGGTGCCTTTTGGCAAACTCCAGGCGGGCTGCCATGTGCCTTTTACTAAGGAGTGGCTTCTGTCTGGCCACTCTACCATACAGGCCCGATTGGTGGATTGCTGCAGAGATGGTTGTCTTTCTGGAAGGTTCTCCTCTCTCCACAGAGGACCTCTGGAGCTCTGACAGAGTGACCATCGGGTTCTTGGTCACCTCCCTGACTAAGGCCCTTCTCCCCCGATCGCTCAGTTTAGATGGCCGGCCAGCTCTAGGAAGAGTCCTGGTGGTTTCGAACTTCTTCCACTTACGGATGATGGAGCCCACTGTGCTCATTGGGTACTTCAAAGCAGCAGAAATTTTTCTGTAAATTTACCCAGGTTTGTGCCTCGAGACAATCCTGTGGACTCCAATTAAGTTGCAGAACCATCTCAAGGATGATCAGGGGAAACGGGATGCACCTGAGCTCAGTTTTGAGCTTCATGGCAAAGGTTGTAAATACTTATGTACATGTGCTTTCTCAATTTTTTTATTTTTAATAAATTTTCAAAAATCTCAAGTAAAATTTTTTCACGTTGTCTTTATGGGGTGTTGTGTGTAGAATTCTGAGGAAAAAAATGAATTTAATCCATTTTGGAGCAAGGCTGTAACATAACAAATTGTGGAAAAAGTGATGCGCTGTGAATACTTTCCAGATGCACTGTAGGTGCTTTATCAGCAATAAATTACTTATCATAATATAATTAGGTTGGAACAAAAACCACAGCCACTGTGGCCCACTAGGACAGATGTTGCTCACCCCTGATTTAAAGGCTTTGAAGTTAATTAGTAGCAAAATCTGGTCACTGTGGCCTGTCAGGATCAGAGTTAGGCACCCCGGTTTAAAGCCATTTGAAGTGTAACTCAAAAGTTGCCAAATTTGAAGGGAGTAACACAGCTTGACAAAACAATAACTTATTAAAAGTATATTTGTGCAATATTTTGAGAAACCTCATACAAGCAACATATGTGTTTATGAATTTTCACTTAAGTATAGCCTTAATTCGTAAGAGACTGATAGTGTACAATGTGAGTTATGCTATAGCGGGTTGGATAATGGATGGATGGAAAAGTATTCATTAACACTGACAGTGATTCCTGTTCAACAAACAGAAGCCTGAAGAAATTTTTGAAAAATGTACAAATGTAGCTTAGTGACTCCTTCAAACTAATTGGTGACACTGATAACAGACAATGCAATGAAAAAGATGTAAAGTAACTCTTTATGGAAGATATACAGTAAGAAACTTTCAGCTTTCCCTATTCACATATGGTGTGCATGCATTTCAAGTTAGATTGCAATTACAAGTGCTTTAACCTACAGGTATGCGCCATATGTTTTTCTTCCATTCCACTTCAGAACGTACCTGAGAAAGTTCCTTTCTTTTTCAAACAACTAGGTCCTTGTAGGAGAGCCAAAAGTTCAGAGGATGGTGTTAGAGCAAGCCCATTTAGTAAACTCAAAGTTAGGTCAAACAAAAATGTCTTTACATTTATGTGGCAAGTTTCACAACTCTAAAAGTATTAATTTCACCTATATCTAGTCAGAGCCCATTCCAGCAGATGCAGCAAAGAACTTCTCATCTTTTGTCATTGTGTGTGTTTCAGGGCTTCTGTGCAATGTAGTCTAAGCAGGAAATGGGGGAAAAAAGTACTGATGAGATATGGGAAGCACCTTATGGATTTCTGATTCAACTTCATCCAGTGATGTAGTGCAGAATTCGCACCACCCGCAAGTCCATAATGATGAATTTGGTGGCCCCTTCCTAATAAAAAAGCATTTACAATAGAACCTGTATTACTGTATCTTCCTATATTTATCTTTTTCACACATGTAATGTATTTTTTGGATGCTGAAGTTGACATAAAAAATATCTCCTTTTTTTAGAAGTGTCTTTTAAGGCTACATTCACATGAGAGCTAAAGGTGACTATCTTGTTTTTCCCTCATAAATGTTTTTTTTTCTCATGACAAATCCTGCACACAATTAGTAAAACAATTTTATCAGACAGATGTAATCTGAAAGATGCTGGTTGCTGCTATATTTCACATCATTTCAGTGCAGGACGTCTGAAATTTCTAAGCTTATGATGGCAAGGAAGAAAACTGAGAAAGAAGAGTTGTTGGTTTTGAGCACATTTATCACTGTTGGTGTTTTGAATGTGGAAGCAACCAGCCAAGGGACAGTAAATTCAAATTCAGAGCATAATATGAATGGTTTGGTTGCAAAAACAGCCATTATGAGAGTAATGTAAAAGAAAAGAAAAGTTTTGATTCAGTGTGTTTTTTCTGCTAATCATAATTCTCTGAAAAATCAGATCTCTATTACACATGAGTGAAAAAGCTATTTGAACTAAAGTGTGAATAAAGCATTTTTTTAAATTCAAAAGCAGTGTTCTATGTAGTTGTTTAACAACGTTGCAGTTGCTATCAACAACACAGCGATGTTCATGAAAAGGAAAAACAATCTAAAATGACAGAGCAATAATTATAATTATTTAACAGCAATAAGTAATTCAACAGAATAAGTCTGCCAGACTGGATGATAACTATTAATCCTAATAAAAATAAAATAAAAGAATAACTGCAGTGATAATATATATTTAAAAAAACCTAAACACAGCTAACATACACCAGTACTAATAGGCTCGTGAGAAATCCTTAGTTTCCTGCACACTTCCGAAACCACAGTTGGTCCCTAAAAAAAAGCCACATGGGTGTTCTTCTGTTTTTCAAACTCATCTGCCTCTTCGCTGAGGTCAATAACTGTTTGAATGTATTTTTAAGAGATCAAATTAAAGTACAATTCAGAGGAAAAGCACTTGTGTCATTAACATATAACAATCAAACATTGAGACACCAATGTTATTGTTTGATAATCTCTATTCAGATATTGCAAACTTTTAGATCTGTGGCTGTCAGATTGCTTGTCACATCTTTATAAATAAGCTTGTGGCTTTCTGCAATAAGAAGAGGAGGACAAGGAGAAGATGCCCTTTATTTCATGCTCACTATGATGGTTGATTCACCTGACAATATTTTAGAGTAATCTGCCCTTCCACTGATGCTTTAAGCACAGATTTTATCTTAAGTAGGTCGGCAGTGGTCTGTTGTGACCACTGGTTTTGTACCACCTTATGTGTGATTGTGGCAGCACTTAGATATGTTCTTTTGATGGGTCTCTTCATTGTCTACTAGCTTATCAATGCAAATTTTTGGTTTTATCGTGCTCATTATTTGTTGCCTGTAACACCATGCGATGTGAAACACCAGTTTTTTTAGTAAAAAAATACATATGTATTCAGTATGTTAATTACAGTAATTTCTGCAGTTCAGAATTTTATTCTTTATTGAGGAGTGAATGGCAATTTATAGCTTTAAAGTTGCCTAAAATTAAATATAATCTAATTAATACATCATTCTAAAAACGTGGTAATTAGCAGGACATGATAGGGGATTTATTTCTCTCTGCAGCTGTAGATTACTTAGATTGATTTTTGATCCTAGATGAAGTGCTTGGACACGCATATTAGACAAAGTAAAGTAAATGAAGATTTTCAAGAACTGAGAATAACTAGTAAGTGATAAGCATACATGAGAACATTTCTAGACTAGTGAATCTGTCACAAACAAGTTCCATAAATTACTGATCAAGACGGGAACCTGAAAGTTCTGTGCTAATAGGTTATTGGAAAATAGCGGAACAGTAGAGGTTTGGAATATAACGACCTGCATACATCATAAATATGAATTCTAATCATGTTTATATTATCTAGTCTTAATTTTTAATTCTTGTTATACTGTATGTATGCCTTTTCTTCTGCTGCTGTAACCTGGAAATTTCCTGCTGGGATTAATACAGTATATATCTATCTGTCTATCATATTTGAACATAAAAGGATTTATGTGTGCATAAGGATTACAGATTTTTTTTCTAATGCCCAAATGACAAAGGACAGCCATTTCTTGTGGACAGGGAAAGTAGTTATTTAAAACAGACTATATAGGGGAAAGACAGAAATATGTTCCATATTTTATATGCTTTCCAACATTCATTTACTCCTGGAAAGTCCAAATATATGCTGTAAAAGAGAAATTTCTCTCTCTTATGATACTGTTTAAATTTTTTTTCTCAATATTCTGTGCTTTAATCAAGATTGTTTTTTCTAATAGGTTTTTTTGGGTTTGCTGAATTCACTCTGGCATTTATCTATACTAATAAAAGGCAAAGCCCTCACTCACTCACTAACTGACTCATCACTAATTCTCCAACTTCCCGTGTAGGTAGAAGGCTGAAATTTGGCAGGCTCATTCCTTACAGCTTACTTACAAAAGTTAAGCAGGTTTCATTTCGAAATTTTACACGTAACGGTCATAACGGTCGATAAAGGTCGACAACGTCCGCCATGTTGAACTTTCTTATTTATGGCCCCTTCTTCACGAAATTTGGTAGGCGGCTTCTCTGTGCTAACCGAAACCGATGTACTTACTTATTTCGATGGTATGACGCCACTGTCGGCCGCCATATTGAACTTTCCAACGTCACCAATTTTCCAACTTCCCGTGTAGGTAGAAGAATGACCCCGTCTTCACGAAATTTGGTAGGTGGCTTCCCTGCGCTAACCAAAACCGATGTACGTAGTTATTTCGGTGGTTGACGCCACTGTCGGCCGCCATATTGAATTTTCCAAACGTCACAAATTCTCCAACTTCCCGTGTAGGTAGAAGGCTGAAATTTGGCAGGCTCATTCCTTACAGCTTACTTACAAAAGTTAAGCAGGTTTCATTTCAAAATTCTACGCGTAATGGTCATAACGGTCAACGACGTCCGCCATATTGAACTTTCTTATTCATGGCCCCATCTTCACGAAATTTGGTAGACGGCTTCCCTGCGCTAACCGAAACCAATGTACATACTTATTTCGATG
>JANRMT010027041.1:120429990-120445074 GCA_026402145.1 Polypterus bichir lapradei | reverse complement strand
TTATTTATGGCCCGATCTTCTCGAAATTTTATAGGCGGCTTCCCTGCACTAACCGAAACCAATGTACGTACTTATTTCGGTGGTATGATGCCACTGTCGGCCACCATATTGAACTTTTCAACAGTCTTTGTTACTTATGGGCCCATCTTCAAGAAATTTGGTACATGGGTTCCCAACGCTAACTGAATCCTACTTACGTACATATATACGTCCATAGCCTGCAGCTCAGTCACTGTGTGAGGTGGCGTTGGTTCCCCATCCCAACGCCTCCCACGTTGTTGGCTGCCTGCCTATATAAGACAGTTCGTCGCTCTGGTCTCTACATTCCCTTCCTTGCTTCGCCACGGGATTCATGTCTCCCTACTGATAACTACAGCCTTTTTGTTTAATCCACGGCTTCTCCGCTGTTTTATTGTTTGTTTATTACAATTATAGTTATTGTATAGGTATTTTAGACTTGCTTTACATTGCTCAGGTACCCATTTCCTTTATCTTTCCAACCCCCATTACCATGTCTATCAAGGTGATCACTATCGATCAAAGAACTGTCACTTACTGAGTGGCTTTCATGCCCGGAGATGGCACCTACCTTTTCCATTCTCTTTGTTACATATTGCACAGCCATATCAGGCTCACTCTTGATATCCGGAGGAACATTGTGTCTTATGTATTGAATGACTGGGACAGGTTCAAGGTGTGGACTGATGACGGTACAGGAGATAATTATACTACACAGGAGCACTATAAGAGTGAAATGCTTAAGCCCTTCACCTATGGTTCTGCATGTGAGTTGATGGCTGCCGCTGAATTGTTCGGTTGTCGCTTTCAAGTGTACCGAAATGGCCAAATATTTTACACCTTTCGACAACCGCCAATGCCTCTTAAACATCTTAGATTCACAGGTGACGATTTCAGTAGTGGACACTTTGATGTTTATGAGTGTTTAAACTCTCAAAAGCTGGATGTAATTTTATCGATGAAACCGGTTGTGTGCTTACAATGCTTGACAGATGCCGAATGTCACTTCAACACAACAAATCCTGCAAATACTATTGTAATTGAAACAAACCATGAAACTCAAACCGATTATGACAGCAGCAACCCAAGCTGTGAGATTTGAGACAAGATTACTGTTCACATGGCCAACTTTAAGTTACATGCTCAAGAGTAAGCTCAGCACACAGCTTGGTCATATTACAACCGGAGGGCCGAACTGACAACATGGTATACAAAGAGATCCTTAACAAATAATTATTGGCATATTTCCCCTCAGTTTAAAAAGGTTAAATTTTCTTCTTAATAAAAATTTTAAGGCAGTACTTTGCCGCTGCGAAGCGCGGGTATTTTGCTAGTTTAACATATACAGTACTTTAAATTAATTTAAAAATACCATCTTTCTGACACCATTTTGTTTTATCATGGGCGCTGATATTTTGAGTCGTAGTTGCTGTTGGTTTGTTATGTGAAACACCTGGAAGTGCTCATCACGTGATTTCACAGTCGTAATGGTTAAGCATCAGCATTTGCACATCCTGATTATCCAAGATTACAGATGGCACAAAAGACTTTTTGAATGTGTTTCTTTGTGTGAGCTTCCTATTTTATAGATTATTGCTCTTTCCCTCTTGATTATGATTCTGGTTTCGTGGATTACTGTATTTGACTTACTGGTTTTTGATCTTGGACTGTTATTACAACTACATTTCATCTTGTTTTCCCAAAACAAACCCAGATTGCCTTTTGATCAATATAGGCAGTATACTGTCACTGTAATTTATCCAAATTATCTAAACATCCAGGATGGTACTTAAGACTGCACAGATTCTTGCAAATGGATTTCACATCTACTTTGTACTTTTCCATGGTTCTTGTCATGATGTAGCAGCATGCACTTTTGAAACATTGAAATATTAGGTTGGCAAAACCTTGGCTGTGATGTCAACTTTTTATTTTAAATGAAATTTAATTTGCTTGTTTTTGTATTTAAATTTTTCTTTCTTTCTTGTTTTCTCTGTATTGATTTTGAAGTAAATGGTTGCATCTGTTAAGTTATTGTTATTTGTTTGATGGAATAGTATGACACTGTAATGTTTTACTTCTAGAAAATAAAGTAATTTATTTTTAAAAATAATATATTAAATCTAATAAGTTGTTAATATGCTAGAAACAAGCTTTCTAAATTGATTATACTTGAGTACAGTGCCATTCCCAAAATTTAGGTAATTCAACTTTCTTCGTTTACTCCATGGTTTGCACACTTTTAAACAAAACAAACAGTTAAGTACTACGATTCCAGGGTCTATGCACTGATTTATTTCCACCTGAGAGGAATCAGTAGAAAGGTGCTGTAACCACAATTTCACATTGTCCTGTATTTCACCGTCAGTTGCAAGTCATTGACCATCCAAATGTCCATGAACCAAAGAGATGGAAGTGACATGGTTGTAAAGTACATGGTCCTCTTCTAGTGCAAATACCTCTACCGATTAACTGGCTGGCATTATTGTGCAGAAATATGAGTCATCATCTGAGTATACTAGACTGTTTCCATTAAATGACACATATCTCTGGCAATAGTTTAATCCATCCTTCCAACTTTACAGTGATATACGCAGTAGACTTTTAGTCACATCCTCTAATGGCCTGAAATAAGCCCAGATCTAATAAATTAACAACAAAGTGTTTAAAGTAAGTGGATGCGTCACCTTACTTTTTGGAAAACTGTCAGAATATTGTTACAACAACTGAGGTGCATTTAAAATGTATTAAGCTTGGAATACATTTTTTATAAGCTCTCCAATGTTTTGAACAGCATATAGCACAGCATAGATTTTACTGTTACAGCATGTCAATACAGTTTTATGTATTAAATTGTTTTTAGTATTACTACTTATTATGAGACCATTTGCTTATAGGTGCTGCCATAGCAAAACAAGACACAACTTGGAAATCGTACTTTGTGATATCACCAGTGCAATGCTTTATAGGTAACAACACCTGTGCAGATTCACCCAAGATTGTGAATAAACTAAAGAGAGCTGTGCATGTTATTTTGTTAAATACTGGTCTTGAAAACAGCAATCTGTTTATAACTTTGATTTTTGGTTTGCGTTTTGGATTTGGCGATAGTTATTTTGACTTCCTGGTTAACTAATCTGACTTTAGACTCACAGTTCATCTCCTGGGCCCTTGAGCAAGGCCCTTAACCTGAAATTGCTTTGTCCTGGGTATGACGTTGACTTGCATCCACACCTGCAAACAGGTGGTCCAACTTACAGGAAAAACTTAGTGGTTGGTGGCAGAATTAGCATTCCTGTCACCGCAAAAAACCTCACACTGTTCCAGTATGGTGCTGAGGTGTTATCCGCTGCATTTGGGTCGTAATCCAGGTGGTTTGTCATGTGATGGTTCCAGCAATGCGTGCTCAGCGCATGTTCACAGGCATCATGTCCTGGTGTGTTTTTAAAATTCAAAATGTGTTCAGTTTTCACTGGCAGACCAAATTTAATGAACATTTTACAGGGCAAAAGTTATTATAGTTTGCTTTAAACCATAGTGGAAGATGGGTCACTATCAAGCTCCAAACCCCAGACACAACTGACTTGCATGCAGTAATAGGTTCAGCTATAATGGATTTTATTCCTGCAAATACTGTACCTTCTACATAATGGAGGATTTTAATGGATAGTGAATTCTTGCTTTTCTTTTCTCTTCTCCTTACTCCTCTTCCTCCTGCAAGTGTTGTCATCTGCCTTCCTATTCCAACTCCTCGAGGCAAGGCAGAGCTTCTCCATTTAAACTGGATCCCGGGAATACTTCCGTTGTCTGCCCAAAGTCCGACTGAAACATTCTTGGGTCAGGCAGACTTTTCTAGAATGCAGGGATAATTCCTCTGTGCAAGCTCCTTCAGTGCCGCCAATGGCATGCAACAAGGCCATCAATTTATTTTTATAGAGGAGACGCTCTGGGACGCTCCCAGCCTTGGCCCGACCCACACACACTCACAAACAGAGACAAAATAAAGCACACTGGGAACTAACAACAATTAAAGAATATAATGAAATTAAATAATATAAATAAAAACAATAATACCACCCCTGTACCCCTGCAGCGATATTACATTAAAAATATAAACACAAACTCCACACAGCAATGTCCATGGAAAACAACACCGGATACGATAAAAGATGACGATAGTAAGTCCAGAGATCTGCACGCTGAAAGGGAATGAAAAAACTGTCCCACCGGTAGACACTGTAAGGGTGAAGGTGGATGGATGGTTCAAGAGCACTCCTTTTCTTGCGGAGAAGCCAACGAATCCACTATCAGTCCTCACCACACAGGTTGACAGAAGACGATTCAGACCCCAACAACGAAACAATCCAGGACACAAAGACTAAACACTGCTTAATCAACAGAAGGCAGTCCGAATGGAACACAAAATACAACAACAAAAAACACTTTTTTTTTCCTTGGACACCTGCCCTCCTTTTAAACCCTTCTGACCACCTTTGACCCCAACAGCCCCTGCAGGGACTGCTGGTAGATGTAGTTTTAACTAATAGTAGCACTGCTACAAACTAATTTGGGAATGTTATGAATTCTGTGCTGTATGTGTGTTTGTAGTATTGCTTCATTCATTGGTTTTATATTTTTTTAATTTATAATTAGTTAAATGCAAGGTAGTGCTAAAGTAAGAATTCTGTTCAACTGAAACAGAAATAATCCAGTCCTCCACAGTCTAAGAATATGTAGGAAATTCAAAATGAAAATAGCTTGGTCTAGTATTTTCACATTCAGGTTGGCGAGGTGAACCTATGATGCGGGTAAACTGTTTTACGCACCCCTCTGTAGGCCTTTTGCACTAGCTGAGAGAGCCGCAAGTGAACCAGCACTTTTCAGAGCATGTTTTCTGTGTGAGTCATCTAATAAGTGAGCCAAGTGATCATAAGCAGCTGTGGAATTAATGTGAAAGTAAAGGTCATATGCCAAGAGTAAGGCTCAAAAAATGTATGTTTGGAAGTCAGGTAAAAATATTCAAAATGTTTGACAGAAGAAATAATAACCAAAAAAGATCAATATTCTTTTAATGAAGTTAAGTATATCAAGATCCTAAAAGCGGAAATTTACTGAAAGCATTTGTGAGATCAGAAAAGGACAATTCTAAGTCAAAGGTAGAAAAGGCTGCTTCTTTTACATTACTCACACTACCCATTATTTTCCTGTTCTACAGTTAATGTTACCCAAGCTAAGCTAGGTTTTGACAGGTAAGGTACAAGACAATACCTGCCAGATATGAAGAAGTGTAGGCATGTGTGTGTTTATACCTTTCAATGAGTATCAAGTCATGTATTCACTGTACAGTGAGATTCTGTTTTTCATGTCTCTTAAAGATTAATTAGAGTGGTATAATGCTGTAGTGAATCAGGCCAAAGGCCTAAACTGGCAGTACTGTAAAAGGAAATAAAACCCTGGCCCAAAAGACCAAAGTATTATTATTGAATTTATTAGAGTTGTTAAACTGTAATCTGTAATATAAAAAAATTAATGAAACAAAGTTACAATATACAAAACACAATCCAACCATTAAGAAAAAATAAACAAAAGCAAACTCTAAAAAAAAAGTCCAACAAAACCTCTTCTATAACCCATATTCAAAGCTGAAACAAGCCAAAATGCCTGAAGACCAATTAAATAAGACAAAAGACAAGAATACAAAAAGAGCCAAGGGAGCAGATGAACACAGAAAAGAATCTAATGAGACCTAAACTTTATTGGAAGGCCAATAACTTGTAGGGTAATTAATGGCCTTGACCCGCCACCATCAAACCAATTTGACACTTAATTGCGTTATTAACATAAATATAAATTGAAGAAACAGTCACAAGTGGTTTGAAATTGTGGTTCAGGAGATGAAGTGAGAAAAGCAAGCTAAAGTTGGAGCCAGTAAGTAAGAAAAGTAGTGTTTTAAAAAGAGACCAAAAGGGGAAGCAGAAATCTGAGTCAACAAGGACATAATGAGATGGTCAGGAGCCAAAAAGTTGAGTACTATTTAAAATCAAGACAAGAGATAAAAATCAAAGTCAGGAGAGCAAAATGAGTTAAAATCAAGAAATTGCATAAATATACCTGTAATGTCTCATGATAAATTCTTAATCTAAATACCCAGAAAATTTGAATACTTGATCCAATGCATGACATCCTATTGCGTTTGGTGATGTCATGTGATGTACACTTCCAGTCATTAAGCCTAGTAACTACAATGGCAATGGCTACAAATAAATAAAATGTCATATTGGTAGAAAGTATTTAAAAAGAAACTTTAATAAAAACTCATCAAAACAATAAAATGAAACCACCAAATTACTTGACCTCCAATACCTCTAGAATGGCAGCTTAATGTTTTTTGTGGACTAGAAGTGATCACAAAAAATTAAAATAAAACCCAACCATGAAAAAACAAGGGGAGAAAATGTAGTTAAATTAGAACAGATTAACAAAAAATTATTTATTTAGAAAAACCCATAAAATGCATTCACAAAAGGAAGGAAGGAATTTTACCTGAAAGTGTGGACACATAACGCAAAACAAAATCCAGTAATGAGACCTATGCAAAACCATGACAAATACAAGCAATAAGTCATGAAATAATTCAAAACATTTAATACAGCACAAGACATTTATAAGAAAGGCAAACTGGATACACTCATATGTGGTTATTGTTATGGTAACTGTCCCCTGCTCAACGACTAATGGTCCTGTGCTAGTAGCCAGAATGGTGGAAGGAGAAAAATAATTGTGCAGGACTTATAAGTTCTTTAATAAAACAGTATGCCTTTCTAAGGCAGGATGTGTTGCATACCGAGACGCAGGCAAATGTGTTTCAGTAATATTCTATTTTAACATCCGACTTCACTGTAACACTTTCAGCATAGAACTAAAAATATGCTGGGCACTACTGTTTACCTAATGAATTTGGTGAGTGCAGATAGTACTAGGGTGTTGTACCGTGTTAGCCATTAAGAATGTAGGGAAAAGTCAAGCAAAATGACACCTTTTATTGACTAACTAAAAGATTACAATATGCAAGCTTTTGAGGCAACTCAGGCCCCTTCTTCAGGCAAGATGTAATCAAGAGTGCAGATGAAAACATACTAAGTTTCCTCCAACCTTTGAAGAACTAAAGGCACTTTTTCATGATGAAATATGTTGTACCCATTTCAGGTTATCAATAATGGAAAATTTTGAAATTGTTGACCCTGATCCTGATTCCCGACATTTATGACGAACTCTTCTGACATTACAGGAATACAACAGTTGACCAAATATTTCAATGTTTGCACTTATATTGTCCCCAAAGGGTTGAGAGACTAAAAATAAAATAACAGATGTTCTTCAATTACTGTATATGCTGACATATGCAAGTTAGTAAGTTACCCTCTCCAAAATTATAAATGATTGTTACAAGTCATGTTCCAGAACAATCAGAAGGAATGAAGGCTGACTCTCATTATTTAAAATTGCTGCTGATTAGCTCTCATCAGCTATAATAAGACAAGCAACTAAACAGGCACTTGAATGAGCAATTGCCAAATGACCTCTTGGATGTGAATTTGGCTTATTGAATTACATTTTCATTATTGAAGCTTAGTTTCTTTATAAAGCTGATGTAAACCAATTTTCTCTAACTTACGTTGACTAATTCTGTTTTGCCTGGTCTAAGAGAGAGTGTTTTTTAGGCTCTTGGGGATAGTGGACAAGCTGCTGTGTTACATATGACACATATCTTATTGATGGTGGCAGTATGCCTGCTTCACATTCACTTTCTTCAGGCTGTGTGTTTTACCTCATCTTTTTGTATGTCATAATGCTAACCCTTTATTTCCCTAAAGACTGCTAACAGCAATGAAGCAGTCACAAAGTGCTGTAAAAATGTTTTTGCCCCACAATATCCTCTCCTTTAGACAAAATGTAATAATATATAAAGTTAACTAGAGTGAACCTGTACAATGGAATTTAGGCCCCTTAACTAACTTTCTGAATGCTTTGTTGTGTTTTAGATTTCATTTTAAAAGGATAAATTTGCCATTTTTGCTCTTCAGTCTACACTCAATAACCCAAATGACAAAATAAAAACATGTTTTCAAAAAGATCTGCAAATTTATTAAACATCAAAAACTGAAATCTTATTCATATAAGTATTTAGACTCAATTCAGTACTTTGTAGAAGTTCTTTTGGCAGCTGTGACTCTTATCGGTCAAGTCTCTACTTTGCAGAGTTGGATTTTTGCAGATTACTTCATTCTTCTTGGCAGATCTTCCCAAGCTCCATTACATTGGATGGAAAGTGTCTGTAAATTGCAATTCTCCAGTCTCTGTAGACATGTTCTATGGGGTTTAAGTCTGGACTTTCACTTGGCCACTTAACAACAGTCAGAGACTTATCTCAAAGCCACTCCAGTATTGTTCTGCCTATATATCTGGGTCATTGATGTGCTGAAAGGTGAATTGTTGACCCCAGTTTGAGGTTTCATGTACTCAGGTGCAGGCTTTCCTCAAGCACCTCTCTGTACCTGGCTTCATTCATCCTTCCCTGAATTCTGAGCAGCCTCTCTGCACCTGAGAAGCAGCTGTATAGCATGATGCTAGTAACACCATTCTTCACCATAGGGATGGTATTTGGCCAGTGATGAGCAGTACCTGGTCTTGGCCAAATATTGTTACTTTTAGTTCTGCCCAAAGAGTTCAATGTTTGTATTTTCAGACCAGAGAATCTTTTTTTCTCATGCTTACAGAGTCCTTTAAAACTGTCATTGTCATTTTATTTAAGAGTATCTGCTCTCTAGCTACTCTACCATAAACACCTAATTGATGGAGTGCTATTGACATGGTTGCCCTTCTGATAGGTTCTACAATCTTTACAGAGGACTTCTGAAACTCTGTTAGAGTGACCATTAGATACCTGTAACACTGGATAGCTGTATTTCTTGAATAAAGAAAGTAATGATTTAAAAATTGTTTTGAGTGTTCATTCAGATTGCCTTTGTTAAATACTGCATTTTGACTAAAGGTCCAAGGCCATTTATTGCGGAAAATAAGCAAAAACAGAAGGTATTAGGAAGAGGGCAAATACTTTTTCACAACACTTTGCCATAACATAACATTCTTGATTCCACTTAATATAATTTTATACTCTCAAGGGGCTTAAACCTATCCCTGCAGCAATCCACTTGATTCAGGAAACTGCTCTGGAGAAGGTGCCAGTCCATTGCAGGAACCACTCAAACACATCCAATTTGGAATTGGCAATTCATTTAACATATAGTTCTTGGAAATATGAAAGGAAGACGCATGATAAAAATGAAGAATGTGTAAAATTCACACAGAAAACAATTAGATGTTAGACTTGACCCCAAGATGTTGGATCTGTGAGGCAGCTCTGTACCCACTACACCACTGTGTTACCCAGTAGGGACAGCCATATAATGTAGTTTGATTAAAACATTTTGCTGTTGTGTGCATGATGTCTCTCTAAAGTGTTTTTTTTTAAATTAATATTATTTTGTAGCCTAGGTGCCTCTAAGATATTATTAATATAATGTTCATGGCATTCTAGGCAGCAACAGCCAGCCAGCCTTTTACATTTAATACCTCTATGCTATAGCCAAAAGTATACCAAGGAACATTACAATTACAGATATATGCAAATGACTATATCGTTTATTTTTTGAGTTGGAGTTCAGGCAGTTTAAGGTGCATTTTCAAGTTTATTGTTAAATATACATACCAAATGAAATTTATGCTAGTATGTCTCCTAAGAACAAGAAAAATAATACAAATAATAATAATACAATACCAACAAAACACACAAAGTACATACTGTATAGCATGGTATGTGTATGTATATAAAATATGTGCAATATATAAAAAAGCCTCAATTAGCATAAGTCACCTTAATTTGGGATGTTCATAAGAAATGTAAGGATTTACTTCATGAGGTAGAAGTACATAATAAACAATAGTTGCACCATACATTTTAAATATTAATATATGTGCTTCAATTTTTAATTTTTAAAGCCAAAATATTCAAAATATTCTCGATTTTGATAGAAATGTGTCATATCAGCCTCTGATAGAGGTCCATAAAGGCCTAGATGAATAGAAAAGGATCGAAATGAATATCATATTCATATTCACTGACCATGAAATAGTCAAAAAGAAAAAACTATTAAAAAAATGTTTTTCTGTGAAATTTAACAGTTTTAACCCTCTAGAGTGCTAGGACCACCAGTCATGAATCAAATGTCAAAAATTGTTTGTTATCTGCAATTTCAAAATAGCATATAACAACACTCTAAATGCCTGTATTACCTATCCCCATTTTTTCAAAGTTTTGACCCCTTTCGGTCAGTTGATGTGGCATACCCAACTTCAACTCTTATGATAATTTTTGTTGAAGACACCTATTTGTTAGTCTTTATCGTAAGGGTTTAATTTACTGCACAAAATATGAGCCAAATGGCCTAAAAATGACTTTGTTTTCAGGTAACAGAAAAAAATTACCTCTTGCATAAATGGTATATGTGGGTATCTATACTAATAAAAGGCAAAGCCCTCACTGACTGACTGACTCACTCACTCACTTACTCACTCTCTCACTGACTGACTCATCACATATTCTCCAACTTCCCGTGTAGGTGGAAGGCTGAAATTTGGCAGGTTCATTCCTTACAGCTTCCTTACAAAAGTTGGGCAGGTTTCATTTCGAAATTCTACGCGTAATGGTCATAACTGGAAGCTGTTTTTCTCCATTTTACTGTAATGGAGATGAGCTTGAAAGCCGTGGGGGCGGAGTTTCGTGTGACATCATCACGCCTCCCACGTAATCACGCAGTACGTATAAAACCAGGAAGAGCCCCAAAAAGCGCTCAAGAAAACATGCATTATATAATTGAGAAGGCAGCGAAACAATAAGAAGCGAGCGAGTGACATATACAACCATATTCATGAGTTCTGCTACTTCGGAAACAAAGCACGATGTAAACCTAAACTTTAAATTAAGTTCATAGACAGGCTGCCGCTGGCGTTTGTAATTTAGTGCCTGCCCATATAAGGCCGTCCGTCAGCGGCAATCCAATAGAAAACACTGCCACTAAATATTCACGGGTGAAGGACTGTGCTTATGCAGAGGAAGATGAGATAGTCAGGGTGGTGTTTGGCACAAACTCAGCGAAACTGCGAGAGAAAGTGCCGGGACTTAGGTAACATTAGATACAGCCATGGACATAGCACGACATGGCACCAGCACAGCTGGGAAACTTCGATGCATGTACACCGAGCGGCTCACGTGAACTGACGCAGTGCACAGACAAAAAGCAACAGTTCCAAAGAGCGCTGAACAAAAACCGAATTACACAATTGAGAAGGCAGCAAAAAATATGAAGCGTCTGATACATACAAGCATATTCATAACTGCAGCTACTGCAGAAACAAAGCACACGGTGCAAAAAGTGAATGTCCCGCTAAAGGAAGACAGTGTTAAAAAAAAAAAACCCGTGCATGCAGTGTGTCACATCTCTGATAAAGAGGAAGACGAGCTGTTTATTGATGCAGTAAGAAACGAATCGATAAATGAAACCTCTTTACAACGATTGACAAACACGGAATGTAACTTGAACACAACACATCGTACAAATACGACCCTGATTGAAACAAATAATGATAATCGAATCCTTGATGACAGCAACACTCAATAACACTCACAAAACAATTACTGTATATTGACAATCATGTTACGTTATTTTGAAAATGTTCCCTTTTCTTTTTCATAGCTTCTTTAACACACTACGTCTCCGCTGCGAATATATATATATATATATATACCCTGATCTACATACTCTCAAATAGATAAGCCACACACCATGGCGCAATTGTAGAGGCTTCGCCTCTATCGCCTACATCCGAGGTTCGATTCCCGAGAGGGGATGTACTGAGTATGTACGCGTGCTTCTCGGTTCATTTTAACCTCGCATCTCCTTGGTTTGAGACGTATGAAAAAATATGCGGTTAACGCAGAATCATGTTACGTTATTTTTAAAATCTTTCCTTTTCTTAGCACAAGCACAGCTGAGAACCTTCGATGCATGTACTCCATAACAAAAAATAACGCATTTAATCACACTTTCAATTCCAAGCAAAGGGGAACTTTTGTCAATGCATGATTTCCTGGTACAGTACATCGATTACACTGATGCACACAGCTACAAAAATGTTACAGTCGGAATGAAGCGCGTTCCTACGCCTGATCGGAGGAAAATTTCATTTCAAAAAACTACCCGAGCAAAGCCTTGATAAAAGCATGGTTTTGTGCACACTGAAAAGCAAGCAAAATTAGATGCATTACAGAAAGCGGACTTTGTGGCTCTTACTGGGGATCATTGGACTTCCGTGACCGTTAGTAATTCTAATTACATCTAATTACAAAATGTTCAATGATCACACTGTTTTAGCTTAATGGACAAAATAATTTTGGCTAAGGTTACTCAGAGTTTAAAGATTAAGTTGGTCAAATTACCTTTTATGTTTCTGAATTATTTTTTTAAGAAGAAAAACTGCACTTTATGTTGAAATTTTGATTATTATTACTTAAAGACAATACCATTCTGAAAATGTACTTATGTACTTAAACTACCACTTTATTTTTAAGTCTGCCCAATTTTAACCAGGGATGATATTTTTGTTTCTGTTTTGAATTCAAATGCAGTTTAAAAGCATTTTTTTTCAGAAATTAAGAGCTTGAGTTTACAATATTCATGTTCATGTCTATTATTTGATTCTGCCGCCCACTAAAACCCTTTTAAATTAAAAAAACACATTTGCGATTTGGGGCAAATTTACGTGTGCGATTACATACGATTAATCAAGATTAATTATTACACAGCCTCTAATTAATTGGATTAATTTTTTTAATCGAGTCCCACCCCTAATATATATATGTAGATATATATGTAGATTTGTATATATATATGTGTATATACAGTATATATGTAGATATGTATATGTGTATATATATGTGTATATATATTTATATGTATACTAGCAAAATACCCGCGCTTCGCAGCGGCAAAGTACTGCATTAAAATTTTTATTAAGAAGAAAATTTAACCTTTTTAAAGTGAGGGAAAATATGGCAATAATTATTTGTTAAGGATCTCTTTGTATACCACGTTGTCAGTTCGGCCCTCCGGTTGTAACATGACCAAGCTGTGCGCTGAGCTTACTCTTGAGCATGCAACTTACAGTTGGCCATGTGAACAGTAATCTTGTTTCAAATCTCACAGCATGGATTGCTGCTGTCATAATCGATTTCAGTTTCATGGTTTGTTTCAATTACGACAGTATTTGCAGGACTTGTGTTGAAGTGACATTCGGCATCTGTCAAGCGTTGTAAGCTTACAACCGGTTTCATCGATAACTTCACATCCAGCTTTTGAGAGTTTAAACATTCATAAACATCAAAGTGTCCACTACTGAAATTGTCACCTATGAATGTAAGATGTTTAAGAGGCATTGGCGGTTGTCGAAAGGTGTAAAATATTTGGCCATTTCGGTACACTTGAAAGCACCAACCGAACAATTCAGCGGCAGCCATCAACTCACATGCAGAACCATAGGTGAAGGGCTTAAGCATTTCACTCTTCTAGTGCTCCTATGTAGTATAATTATCTCCTGTACCGTCATCAGTCCACACCTTGAACCTGTCCCAGTCATTCAATACATAAGACACAATGTTCTTCCAGATATCAAGAGTGAGCCTGATATGGCCGTGCAATATGTAACACAGAGAATAGAAAAGGTAGGTGCCATCTCCGGGCATGGAAACCACTCGGTAAGTGACAGTTCTTTGATCGATGGTGATTACCTCGATAGACATGGTAATGGGGGTTGGAATGATGAAGGAAATGGGTACCTGAGTAATGTAAAGTAAGTGTAAAATACCTATACAATAACTATAATTGTAATAAACAAACAATAAAACAGCGGAGAAGCCGTGGATTAAACAAAAAGGCTGTAGTTATCAGCAGGGAGACGTGAATCCCGTGGCGAAGCAAGGAAGGGAATATAGAGACTGGAGCGACGGACGGCCTTATATAGGCAGCCAACAACGTGGGAGGTGATGGGATGGGAGACCCAACGCCGCCTCACATGGTGACCAAGCTGCAGGCTATGGACGTATATATGTACGTAAATAGGATTCAGTTAGCGTTGGGAACCCGTGTACCAAATTTCTTTAAGATGGGCCCATAAGTAACAAAGACTGTTGAAAAGTTCAATATGGTGGCCGACAGTGGCATCATACCACCGAAATAAGTACGTACATTGGTTTCGGTTAGTGCAGGGAAGCCGCCTACCAAATTTCGAGAAGATGAGGCCATAAATAATAAAGTTCAACATGGCGGACGTTGTTGATCGTTACGCGTAGAATTTCGAAATGAAACTGCTTAACTTTTGTAAGTAAGCTGTAAGGAATGAGCCTGCCAAATTTCAGCCTTCTACCTATACGGGAAGTTGGAGAATTAGTGATGTTGGAAAATTCAATATGGCGGCTGACAGTGGCGTCATACCACCGAAATAAGTACGTACATTGGTTTTGGTTAGCTCAGGGAAGTCACCTACCAAATTTCGTGAAGATGGGGCCGTAAATAAGAAAGTTCAACATGGCGGACGTTGTTGACTGTTATGACCGTTATGCGTAGAATTTCGAAATGAAACCTGCTTAACTTTTGTAAGTAAGCTGTAAGGAATGGGCCTGCCAAATTTCAGCCTTCTACCTACACAGGAAGTTTGAGAATTAGTGACGTTGGAAAGTTCAATATGGCGGCTGACAGTGGCGTCATACCACCGAAATAAGTATGCACATTGGTTTCGGTTAGCACAGGGAAGCTGCCTACCAAATTTCGTGAAGATGGGGCCATGAATAAGAAAGTTCAATATGGCGGACGTTGTTGATCGTTATGACCGTTACGCGTAGAATTTCGAAATGAAACCTGCTTAACTTTTGTAAGTAAGCTGTAAGGAATGGGC
>JANRMT010027041.1:120381386-120424990 GCA_026402145.1 Polypterus bichir lapradei | reverse complement strand
AGAGAGAGAGAGAGAGAGAGAGAGAGATGACAACAACACTCATATCAATGACAAAACAATTACATTAACAATCATGTTATGTTATTTTTAAAATATTTCCTTTTCTTTTTCATAACTTCTTTAACACACTACTTCTCCGCTGCGAAACGCGGGTATTCTGCTAGTATTATATATGGATGTTTTCTCGTGTCAGAGAGTCAAGATGCTATGGACAAAATAAAAACAAAAATAAACACTAAAATGATTTCAAAGCATTCATAATTAATTATAATAACTAAAGAAATCTATCTAGATAGATATGTCATCATAGATCTATCATCTTCATTTTCTTGATTCATTTACTGACTGCTTAGCTAACAGTTTCTTGGCTACTTGCAGACAACCTATGGTAAAACAAATTCATGTTATGGGTCTGAGGCCCAGAAAACTCCAGCCTCTCTAAAAGGTTAAGTTAATCATGATAAAATTGGAAAAAATGCAATTATGCTTTGCATTTAATAGTCAGAGTCTACCATCTTAAATCCAGTCTACATCTAATGCAGTGGGGCACAGTGGGTACCATGTCTGATTATAAGTTTTCAGGATTGTGATTAGCATATCATCTGCATACTTTTTTTTCTCTTGGTTTTATTAATGTTTTGTATACACATAAGCATTAATCCTCTGCTTTTCATTGGTTAGTCTGTAATGAATAAACAACCTCTACTGCAGTAAGCATCTGCTGCCAATAGCAGTGCAGTGCATAGACATTGCAGTAGGATGGGCAACTACAAGACCCAATTGGTATTCTGTAATATTTTAAAGATTATTAAGCTATTGTTCAAAGTTGATTTTTATTTCCTATGAATCATAACTTTATCTTGGCTGAAGAGCTCAAAAGCAGAATTGCCTTATCCTGTTATGGACTAGGACTGTTATTTGTCTATAGAAATATTAAGTTATTAACAAATCTATTAAAAATAGATTTAAGATACTGACAAAATGATCATCATTAACAATTGGAAACAGGTAATTTAAAACTTCATCTTTTGATTAACAATAGAAACAGTGCTATAAATTTCTGCAGATATTTGCCCATTTAAAACCTGATGCTAAGTACCATATTTATTTTAATAACAAATGTCTTGTTAAAAAAATATAGATATTTTAGGGACATTATGACTGCTCTTTGTAAAATAAAACTGTACTGTAAACTGTCATAGAATTAGTCTTTGCTGATTCTTCAATTTCTTCAGAGGGCATTGTCCATTCATGCAGTTTAGGTGATAGATCCAATAGACAACATGTTTATAATGCCATATATAAAATAGTAAAACAGTTATAGATATTTGAGGTTAAATTATATAATTTTTACTATTTAAATTCTCTATAAGTGAATCTGTATTTTATACACACCAAAGCAGCGAGAAGCACAAGATGCGACTTAAAAGCAGGCTGGAGTTCAACAGCTTTTTTTTTTTTTTTTAAAGTGGGACTAGAAACAATGCTACCCATGCAATTTAAAGAGTTCTTTCAGTTAGGCGTTGAAAGACTGATAAAACAATACAATACTGCAGTGGAAAAATGTTGTTCAATACACTGGCATCTTCTTTATAACAGTGCACCTTATTTTAGTGATTTATCTTTTCAGATATTTTCATTTTGTCACACACTCGACACAAATACTGTCAAAGTACTTGATTAGTTTGAATGCAAATTGGCCTGTTTTTTCATAACTATCTTTGTACAATTTTTGTTAAGCATATGTTCCATTTAATATGTTTTCCTGCCTGTTGTTCCCTGCTTTCTTGTCAGATATGAAATATGATTCTTATATCAGAAGTTTACCTTTTATGTTTTGATCCTTAAGGGCCTAAAATGTTCCATTCTCATATGTTCAGCAAGACCTTAGACATGGATTAATGCTTTGGATTTACTCTAGGCGATAAACAAAATTAGTTTAAATCAGGAAATGGTAGATATAGTGTAGTGCTGGAGGTCTAGAGGTTTAGTTTAATTTCCTTGTTCCTTTTGCCTTATCTAGTAAAGGTTATTTTTTGCTTTAACTTTTTGCATCTTGATCTTTGTGTGTTTCTTTTGCCACATAGCCACGTTCTTCTTTAATAATTGTCAGGGGCATGATTGTTAAGAACATATTTTGAATTTCACTATTATGTCTACAATTCCTGTTTACAAAGTATTGGATAGTTTTGTATATGTGCTATTTATAAACACCGGCTTTGAGAGGAACCAGATGTGGCTCATTACAGGAATGCAATTTGTGTTGTAATCTGATTAGGACCCATAATCTACTCTGTTAATTAGCCTCATACTCCTCTATTAAAATCACATTACCTGAGCGTCATGGAACAACATATTCTAGCAGTGTCCTTCAGCTCTCAGTGTTAGGACTGTGTTGTACTTATTTACCAATGAATTACTGTTAATTTAAATGATAAATGTGGATCAAGGTGTAAATCTGTAGACCAACAGATATTTCTTAGTCACTTTTACTAAGTCATTCTATAGCAATTTGAAGATAAGTTTGCATTAGTGCAGGAGTACAGTACAGACACTGGGAAAATATTTTATTTAAAAGTCTTTTGATACGAAATAATGCATATAGATATTTTTATAAGAACAAAAAATATGTTAAGTTTGTTTTTACTATGAAAATCAGTTTTGACATAAACAAAAATGACTTAAAAAGGAGTAGTTTTAGTCCTAAAATCAAACAGGAGAATTTCCTGAAAATTAGAAATATAGGTTACTTGTTTGACCATTTTTAGCTTAATTTAGTTCAGAAATGTCTGACTTGGGAAAGGTACTGTCATTAAATTTAAAAAAAGTACTCCAATTAAAAACAAAAAAATAACAAAAAGAAAAACACTTTCCAGAATAAGCATGTAACAGCTCATATCAAAGGATTTTTGACAACAGAGCAAATATTAGCCAGAATTTTCCCTCCACTATAATAGAGCACCCTTCTGTGGTATTGTCTCAATAGGTATGTAGGGGATTTCTTTGTGAATCAAAATTTATAGTGCTGTGGTGGTCTTACCGCAGTTATGTTGAAACAATTGGCCAACCCATTCTCTTCTAACTGATATAGTCCTTGTTTTATAAGGGAGCTTCCTGCAAATATACTATATCTGAACTCAGGGACAACTAAAATGTGTGAGCATTTGTTTTCCACCTGCAGTTCTTAATTGAAACCTTTAATGTTGTAGTTTAGATAATGTTATGAATAATCAGTCTTTTATATATTTTTTTTTATTATAGAGCTCATTTTCAAAACTGGAAAAAAAAATCCTTTCGGCTTTTGGCAAAAAATCTCAGAATGACAATATGGGTATGGAAGAGGATTACTATGACTTGTTCTCTTTCCCTTCCCTTTTGTAATGTTTGATTTCTATTTTTCACTGTGGCACTTAAACTATGAGTGTGGCATGGTCAGCATTAAATTCACCACCTCAAAATCTAACTTAGAAAAGACAAAATGAACACCTTTCATTTGAAAATAACAGAGACCCTTAGATCCCCTGACTAGACACTCTCCAAACCTCATCTATGTCTTAACATTATGCCTATAAATATTGCAAGTAATAAAGAAACCAAGACTCACCCTTGGTGGGGTCCTCCACCAAACTTAAAAGAATCAGTTTAATGCTAAAGTTCCAGACACAGCCATTGATGCTGCAAATACAGGTAATTAATGTCTTGTGCCCACTCTGGAAACTCATACTTCTGCAACACCTCTTACAAAATATGTCTAGGCACTACATTGTAAAACATTTCTAGGTGCACAGTATTCACTGATCAGCCACAACATTAATACTGATGACTGGTGAAGTGAATGACATAGGTTCTCTTTCTACAGTGGTGGTATATATTAGACAGCAAGTGAACAGTCAGCTCTTAAATGTAATGTGTTGAAAGAGAAAAAATGGGCAAGTATAAGGATGGGCAAGTATGACAGACATTGAGAAGGGTCAAATTGAGATGGCTAGATGACTGGGTCAGCATTTCTGCAGAACAGCAAATCTTCTGGCATGTTCCTGGTATACAGTTATTATTACCTACCAAAAGCTCACCATGGAAGGACAACTGTTGAACCAGCTACAAGGTCATGGATGCCCAAGGCTGGTTGATGTACATGGGTAATGAAAGCTAGCCCATTTGGCCTGATCTTACAAAAGAGCAACTATAGCACAAACTGCTAAAAAACATAATTCTAACCATGAGGGAATGGTGTCAGAACACACAGTGCATTGCAGCTTGCTGTGTTTGGGACTTCATAGCTGAAGACCTGACAGAGTGCCCATGCTGACCCCTGTCACTGAAAGCTCCTACAGGGGGCACTTGGGCATCAGAACTGGACCATGGAGAAATGGAAGAAAGTAGCCTGGTAAGATGATTCATGTTTTCTTTTAGATCATATGGACAGCCGAGTGCATGTGTGTTGTTTGCCTGGAGAAGAGATGGCAGCAGGATGGACTATGGTAAAAAGGCAAACTGGCAGAGGCAGCGTGATGCTCTTGCCAGTGTTCTGCTGGGAAACTGTGGGTCCTGGCATTCATATGGATGTTACTTTGACACATACTACTACCTAAAGACTGTTTCAGACCACATATTCCTTGATAGCAGTGACCTCTTTCTGCAGGATAATGCTCCCTGCTACACTGCAAAAAATATACAGGAACATGATAAAGAGTTCAAGGTGTTGACTTGGCCTCCAAATTTCCCAGATCTCAGTCCAATTGAACATTTGTGGGATGTGCTTCAAAAACAAGTCGAATCCATGGAGGCCCCCACATTGCAGCTTAGAGGACATAAAGGATCTCCTGATAACATCTTGGTGCCAGATACCACAGGACTCCTTCAGAAGTCTCTTGGAGACCATGACTCATTGGGTCATAACTGTTTTGGCTGTTGTGGCTGAATGGTGTATGCATAATCAAGTATGGCAAACTCCAACTATCCCAAGCTGTGCAAGGTCAAGAATTAAATTGCTCCACTAGTATCTTAGGTGTTTCCACTGGCTGGAATTTCCTTTTCAGGACTCTCAGATTTTCATTCTTTTGGAGCCTGAGAAATTTAAACCCCTACTAATTAAAACAAGCCATTGATACAAAATTCCAAACAAAATGTAACATTCTGATGAAGCAGGGTTTTGATCCTCCAGATCCGTCAGTCATTCCCCATGTCAGCAATTTAGCTCCCCAGTAGGACATCGACCACCTCTACAAAGACCAGAGAGGGCACAAAATCTGCATGTTAGTTTTATTAATTACTTTAAACTGCTCCTGCAACTCATAAATGAGTGTAATTTCTAACAGACTGGTGTTCCATACTGGGGGTATGTGATGAATGAAGTATGCTTATGAAATTAAGTCTTAGTTGAACACATTTTACATGAAAAAGCCTCACTTTATAGGGTTACTTCGCCACAAAATGTTTATTGTTAACTCAAGACCAGTTTAATCAATCCTGTGTTATGTGCACACTTGTGATAACTAAATTTCTCAGAGAAACACTATTTGAGAATATGTACAAATGAAATAACAATTGAAAAAGATAAATAAATTAATGCCTCTATGGTTTAAGTACCTATGAACTATTTAGTTGATGGGGTGCATGGTATATTATGGGATGGATTGGAAGAAGAAGAGCTTAATTTTTATTTTAAATAGAACATGTACCAGAGAGGGCTGGATTTTTTTCAGCATTTGAGCAAATTAAATACTTTGCTTGATCTGTACTAACACACAAAGCAAATGTGTCCACTAATAAAGGAAGAGAGGCTCCACAGCAACCTATAACAGCGACTGACTAAATGCCTATGTACGTTACAGTTCTGAACTTGTGCATTCCATAATTTAAATGTTAATGGAATTATTCAGATTTAACAAAATGTTTCCTTTGATTTGGACAGTGCTAGTTTTTGAGTGTCATACTTAATGAGTTGTCAGCAGTATTTATTCAGTAGCAATGTGAGTAAAGTAAATTATACCTTGAAGTAAAAATGAATTACAAGGACATGTTTAACAATTATTAAATATACCATTGCAGTATATGCAAACATTTATTGCACATTTACCAACCAGAATAAAAGCTGCAGCTTTTGCCACTTGTGAGGAGCTCTGACTTTGAATGCCACTCCTGGTGAGGAGGTTGCTTGGGACAGAATGACAGATGACTCTGCAACTGGTCATACACATTAGTGTCATTTGAAAAGCACTTAACAGTATATTGATGCTATGTAATGATTTGTATGTTACACAGTTACCCTCAAATTACCTATTATTCGTACAGTCTAGTGCACCTATGGCATTTGAGAAGCATAAATAACATTATAATGTCACTACTAAACTATGGATAAATGTATTTTACAAAGTTTCACTTCCCAGCAACTTGAAAACATAAATAAATAAAAGTGAATGTCCAAAAAATGATATTAGTGCAAGAAAGAAGAAAGACTCTGAATTTCCTGACATGCAGGTGCCTTTACAAAATTTTCTGCATCACCAGCACTGTACAGCAAGGCAACACATGCCAATATAAAGAAATTCCACAGTGTTCAGGGATTTGCTGCTACAAGTTAAGTTTGCAATATATGGTTTCAACTAATTAAATATAGAGCTGGATTTTGAAAATCTATACTTGTACAGAAATGCTAGGGGGTCTGTGCTGTCCTTTACTAATATTTTTATTAGTGGAGTAAAACTTTAAAGTACAATTTGAAATCCCTCATCCAACATTTTTAAGGAATGGTTATTTAATGGATAGTCTTATAGAGTTTTTGAAAGCAAACTGGATTTTTATTAATGCAATCTAACCACAAACATCTGTGTGCAATTTATCAGTATGAATACCAGACCATACTTGCAAATTTATAATGAGTGTTTTTATTTTACTGGCAACCTTCAATTAACATCTTGGCTTTTTAATATCTCACCAGTGAAAAGAGAAAAATGAATTATTGAGTTGTGCAAATGAATGTATTTAATATGTTACTCTATTATTATGCAATATGCAGTACATACAAATATTGTTGTGACACATTGTTTGCATTAAAATGGCAATGGGGTTTCTTCCTAGTCATAATTTGTGCTGTTGGTTTAAAAGCTCTGCGTATTACGTGAGCTCCACTTCAGTGAGATCTTTAAGAAAAGGAGCACACCTGTGTTACCTACTGTTAGAAGTTTACTAACTTAGAATTGGTACACTCTATAATTAACGGTTTTAGCTGTGTGGAACACAGCTTTATAACCTATTTTTTATTACTATATATTTTCCTTTGTAGGATGTAATAATTTAAATTAGATACAATATTAATTCTCTGCATTTTCAGTGGATGGTACAGCTTTACATTTTTAGCCATTTTGTAACAGACATACTGTATTGGATTTATTTAAACAGTATACCTAAGAATGCAGTAACATTAGATATGCAGAAAAAAATGTTGACATTTTTCTCTGAGGTTTTATTTCTCATTCATTGTGAGCTTCATTATCTGGCAATCCACAGCACTCTGCTCTGTTTCAAATTTAGCCTGGTCCAAAGCAGGCCAAGACATCACGCTCAGTTGCCTCAGTTACAAAGAATGATTTGCCCAATTAATTTTTGACTGAGCTGAAACCACATGAAATATACTCCACTTTTTGAGTTAAGTGAGGTTTATATGCTAAACTTACTTTCTGGAATACCCCCCAGGTTAGAGTTATGCTTGAAACTGCCATTTTAGATTCTTTCTATTACTTTATTCTGAACTAGGCAGGTTAAAAAAGTGGGTAAATGGAGATGTGTATATTACATAATTATAACCAACTTTTCCTGAGGTGGCACACTATCTCAGTAATTTTTTGATTAACTACTTCGGTCAATGAAGGCACTGAAGTATTGGGTTCTTTTTGTTCTAAACTAGTTAGTTTCTTTATTTTGTTTTATTTTCATGGATCAATATTTTTTGCTATCACATCCAATAGAGTAGTATACTGACATCTGAAATTTTGCAGAAAATAAAAAAATGGCGTAGGTTGTGCATTGTTTCTGTTTTTTTTAATTTATTTTATTTGAATATTGACCTCTAATTGCTACTTGGACATCCATTTTTACTGCACTATACAATCTATGCAAGTCCATCTTATTTCAGTAGACTCCACTGTATTCATGTCAAAAACTAATCTGTAATATCATCAAGAAGAGACTAAATTTGACATGCTTCTGTGTTAACCTGCTGAGATGACTTTGTTAAAGGAAGAAGTTTAATTTGAAGCAAGTTCTTATCCTGTCATATCACAGAAGAATGCTTGTAATTTCTGAATCAAGGTGTAGACTGTAGGATGCAACATACAGTAACATGTTCTAGCTGTCATTCCAGTCTGTAAGTGGCCAGGGAGATCAGGATACTGAGTGCACAAGATGTGCATTGTGAGGCTATGTTGTATAATTTTTCTTTCTAGCTTTTTCTGAGTCTGAATATATAATTCAACAAAAAAACAGTTTGGGCTTGTACATTCTGGGGTTGTTTAAATGTCATGTGGGATTTTATCCCGTGAAAAACAACTCGTGAGTCAGGAAAAAGTTTGGGGACTGTCCCCGTATATTGCCCTAAGACAATATATGGAAAAAATGGAGATCAAAAGGCTTAAATTGAAAGTACATTTGACAGTTTTACTTTTAAAAAATGGTGGATTTATACAAAAAGGATTATGGGAACAGGAAATGGTTGGTGTGAAGTCACGTTAGGAGCAGGAACCGGAAGTAACATCATCAAGTTGAGCCGGAAGTGATGTGATCTGGAAGAGCCAGAAGTGATATCATTGGGGATGGCTGGAAGTGATGTTGTCTCAGCCATTTTTATACCCGGAAGTGGAAGTAATTATTTTTCTTCTGGTTTTCTGTGGAAAGAAGAGATTTAGGTAAATACCACGTGACCAACTCATATCTCGCGATAGTTCACTCACCTTTAGGCTCTTTGACTGCCTCCTAATCGCACGTGTGACAGTCATTATGATTACATCTTAAAATCCTTCAATTTACCCACATTGACTGTTTTTTTTTTTTTATTCATTATGCGATTTATGTTAATGGGATAACCATACTCGTTGAGTTTTAAGATTTTCATTGCAGGGTATTAAAGTCTGGTAGAAGTCACTATGACTAGTTTTTTTTTTTCTTCAGATAGGATGTATGCTGCTCGGCTGAATTTAATTCACACCTATTTATTTAACATATGGAGTTTACAAAATGTTAGGTAATTCTTATCCCAGTATGTATTTTTTGTTATATGCAAGTATGATTACTTTATGATTTGCAATAGTATGCAGAAATCAGCATATTATGTACAGATCCATCCATCTACTGTATTTTTAAACTCACTTAATGTAGGGTCATGGTGAGTCAAGCCTATTAGGAACATTGCTGAGTACACCCACTCTCACTGTCAGGGGATAAATGTTGCGTTCCAGAGTAACCTAACATTTCTGGAGTGTGGGAGGGAAAATTGTATTATACTGTATAAAGTACCATAAATGACCAAACTCTCATTTCTTTAAATGTACAGGTTACAAATTTGAAAAACGTGCAAGTGCAGGTGGTGTTCTGTAGGATAATAGTCAACCACCCTTGACACCAGTTTAGTAAATATTTCATTGTTTGAACTATAGTCTGCAATGGTTTAGATATTTTCCTTTTTCATTATCTTGTCAAACGTTACTTATTCTACTTTCTTCTTGCTTTTCATTGATGAAAGCTCACATTTTTTTTTTATTCTTAGACAGATGTGAGCTACATGTAAAGATATGGCTAAATGAGCCTATGTCAGATATTCAGTTAAAATTAAACATGGCTTATAATTTGGTAGTCATTTTTAAACTAATCACTAGCATTTTAAACTACATATTGTAATGCTTTCTGTACAAAACTTAGCCTGAATATATTCAACAAAGAAAAAGCAATATTAAAAATATGGCTTCGTAATATATTAAACCTGTATATCATTTAATGCTGTGACTTCTATTATTAACAAACAGTATACGTTTTCTTTTAAGTATCTAATTTTTTCTCATTGCATTAACCAGATATTTTGCATTATAGATTTGTTTATCTTCGAATATTTTTTAAGGTTATTATACTATATTTGCAAACAATCTATTTACCAGACAATAATTAATAACTGATTTGCCTGAAAATAATGAATAATTAATATTAATAATCAACAAAGGATAGCAATTCTAGATCATTTAAAAGCTTGCCCACTACTATCATTCTAAAATAATGTACATTTCATTTATTCACTGATGATTTTACATTTTATTATTTGCATAGACAACCATTTTTTGGCTCATCTTTTAATTATTTAGTAATGATTTTTTTAACTGAAGTAGATCTTAAAGTTTTTCACAGCTTTTTATTACTTTTGTGTGTGTTTTTGCTTTCATATTGTTAATTTTTGAACAAACATCTGGAGAGCCAAATAAGAATATTAATGGTAAAAACTATGGTTAGAAATCTCACCATGCTTGTTATCTACAATATTTAGAATTAGAGGAAGTTGCTTTTATTTTTTTGTTTTTTACTGATCCATCCATTTTCTAAGCCTGTATAGTAGAAAGCTAAAGCCCATCTTGGTTGCATAGAGGAAGCCAGAATTCCTTCATGAATGGGATGGCACTCTCCCTCATGTACTGACCCTTACTCCAACCAGGCTAGGTAAGACTCACACATCAACGAAAACATTGAAATGATGTAGGAAGAAACCTAAGTGTCCATAGAACAACTTCAGCAGGCACAGTTTACACTGTGAGAACTCCAACAGGTGATGATCAGGCCAGAATTTCATGTCTGAGCTGTCAGGTAGAAGTACTAGATGTTGCACTCCTATGTAACCCAGTCTTTGGCTTAGGCTTCCTTAGTGGTATCAGTATTATTTTCCCTCTAGAAATTAACTTTGACAAAATTAATTTTAATTATTACTTTTTCATGTTAAATCTCGAAAGGAACAAACATCTAAAACATAGGCTTGAGGACAATTTTTTTTCTAAAATAGACTTTAAATCTGTGTTATTTTTAAAGGTGCCCGCTAATATAGAAACACATGCATTCTAACAAGCTGAGCTTAAGATCATCTATGATTGGTTCTAGCCTTATGCCAAGTGGTTCCAGAGCCCTGAGTTGAATTAAGTAATTTTGAGAATGCTTTTTTACATTATGTTGCCCCTTGGTTGGTTATATACCTGTTCCAGAGTAAAAACTTGATTTGCTTTAGTATTAGTAATAGTATGCAATCCTATTTTTCAGTTTTTTATAACCATTTGTAACTGTACATGGCAGTTTCTGCAGGTTTTTTTTCTGGTAATATTGTTCCATCTTGAAATGTCTATTATCATTGTGAAAGACACAGGGACGTTGGCCCTTTATTTTAATACTTTGTACTACAATTTGCAATAATAAGTATGATTCTCTAGTCTTGAAAAGTGAGACCCAGCCGTTGCATTTGTCTGTAGATAAAAAACTGAATTTTGTTTCAAACTGTAGATATGCTGGTTCTGTGTTCACTTTAGACGTAGTACTTAGAAACGGTGAATTGTACCAGCTTTAAAGAAATTATTTTTCTGGCAAGTTTTCTTACCTAAACTCTAAAGCTAGTGTCATTTTAATTTCTCTGCCACTCTGTATGTTTTAATTTAGAAATGCATTAATATTAGAAGAAAATGTACCATAAAGAAACAAATTAAAGTAGCATATGCAAATTTCTACTAGGCTCTGACATATGCAGAGTTGAATGGTTTAGACATTTATTAAATATTTTTGTCATATTGTTTTCAGAAAGTACAGCACCCAATCACAACAGAATGAAATAAATTCTGGTTATTTGTCTGTATTGTCAATAGTGTGTTGTAGGTTGCAGTCTAATGTTCAAAAGGGTTAATTACAAAAAATGACTGATTTATATTTATTTGAGCATGTATTATAATATAACATATACAACAAATATCTTTGCTAATAATGTTTAGTAAGGGAATGAAGCCCATTTCCCTTGACTAGAATTGTTAATACATTTTTCATTCAAAATAACTACACAAGCAAAATTGCCTACTATGTCATTCAACTTTTAAATGCCTCTTTTTTAAGACACCATCAGAAAGTCCATCTTATAGCTGTTTTCATTGTGAAACTGAGTGGTGCAGTTGAAAAATGTAATTGCAGGCAACACTGCCACCACTTTCCAGGCTCCACCTCATTAACTTGCCATGCTGTCTAAACACAGAAGTGAAACTTTAATTTATATGATATATTTTATTAAACATAAATATTTGTATCTGTATTGTACAAATATTGGAATGTTCATTTTGATGAAGTTTCTTCTTATTAATTATACCTAAATTCATGAGCCACAAAATGTTATTCAATTGTTAATTAAAAATATAGCATCAAAAAAGAAGAGCAACAGAAAACACAAAACATAATGTTGAAACATCTGGAGATCCATTAGTAAGCAACCTCTAAAAGAACCATCCTTTGATGGCATTCTTTGTTGTGCAGACATCTGGTAATTTCACTCCCAAGATAGCAAAAGGCAGATTTTCACGTTGTGTGATGACTTTTTCTCACTTTTATTTATACATGTCACATGCCCCATTAGACAAACTTCGAATGCTCATTCAAATCACTATGAAACAGTTAAATATTTCATGTGTTTAAGAATCCAAAAGACTATATAACAACTGCCATCAGAAGTAACTTAACTTTATAGACAGCAGAGGCCTAAGCATGATTTCCATAGCTAAATTTATGATCAAGAACAATTATAATCAGAAATAAATAATTTTATCACTAATGGAGAAAAATAAAACAGAGTCAGACAACTCTATTTAATTTATTAATACTAAGGTTGCTTTCAGTGTGGATAACTAGATGAATACAGGAGAAGATGCCAAGTGCCACTATATCGCCCTGCCACATCATAAACAATAAAGGGGAAAAAGCTTGCATAAGTTTTTAAAACAATTAGAATAGAATAGATTACTATTCCAGTGTTCGTATAGATATTAGAAAAAGGTTAATAGACTGAATGACCCCGTCTTACTTGTCAAACATCTGCATTCTGAATACAGAAGGTCACAATTTAGCTGACCTAGGCCAACCAGCCACCTTGCCTTTCCGTAAACTTTCTATTGTATACTGCAGTACAGAGTCCTGTAGGTGGTGTTGGTGGAATTATTGTCTATATTTGGATTTGTCACCTGAGATATCATTACCTGTTGTTCACCATGAAGTTCTTTTTAAGACTAGGAGAGTAGCTTGATCAAAGTTGTAGTGAAACTTATGTTGGACGTTGCACATTCAGTGTATTCATTTATGAATGCTGTCTATTATACAGGTCTCTGCTATTAATCTGTCACATATGAAATTACAGCATAAATGTAGTAGACTGAGGGCCTCTTTGTTTCGGTTCTCTTTCAGTGTCCACTGCATCTGCTCAGTCTGCTGTGCTGAGTTGCTTGTCAACACAAACTGTTATTGTTGCCGACATCTGCCACTTGCATAAGCTGCTAGCTGGCGTCATGCTTTGCTAACCCTTTTCCTGAGTCTAAAGCCGTTTTCCTGTCCTTAAATCAATCTGCAGAAAATGGTCTGTCATTTGGTACTGTAGTTTTAGTAACTCTACAGGGAGAACTAAAGGCTATGCTGCCTGCATTAATGTGTTTAAGCCACTTGTATTTCTGGAATCTGCTACTGTTAATGCACCTCTGCCACAAGAAGTGTCAAAAGAACTTGGAGTCTTTAACTTCTTATAATGTTCTTTCTTGACAGATTGATCTTTCTGAATCATGAAATCCTAATTTCATCTAGGATTTATTTTTTTTATCATCTTACTTAATAAGCACTTTTTTATGCTTTTTTTCTACTCTGCAGAAGGATTGATGAGCAAATTATAGCATTTTTGTCGTCGTGTTTATTTTTTCACACATCTTTGACAGTGCAGTAATTTATTTATTTTTTTTACTTTTTTAAAAATTGTTTTTCACTTTCTCTTTACTTATTTCTTTATGAAGTGTTCATGTGCCACCATTTTACTATGACACAACACAATACATAGTATGTGACTTTTGGACGTGCATGTGAAGTGAGCATGGGTGACCATTTTTAAAAGAGCTAGCCATGTGCACAGAAAGCATTGCCACTGAGTGTCAATTAAAGAGAAGATCTTTTTTTGTGTTTGTGGTTTTTGTTTGCTGTTTTTCTCATCACTACATACTTATTTTTCATTTGATTTGGTAACAGTCTCTGCCTTTGGTATACAACAATGCTGGTTCAGACTACCCTTTACTTTCCTTTTGAAAGTAATCTCTGTTTCATTCACAGAACAAATACTCAACCATTTTGACATTTTTTATGAAAAAATGGAATTGGTCATGAAATATTGTCCTGAAAATAATAGAATTGGTCATCGTTCATTATCCTGGAGAGCCAAAATCATCATTTTGAGATTGTAGGCATTTTACTTGAAAGACCAATAGCAGATAACTGATTTAGGTTTGCTCAGACATGCCTGGATGATCTGTAAATTAACTCTTTGGAACTTTATCCAGAACCTTTTCATACAGAACAACACTGTGAGATACCTTATTAGTTCTATATATTTTGTTTATTTTCCTTTTTTTGTGTATAATTTGCATTGAAATATTAGGATAGAATGACCAGATAGGCTCAAATATTAGATGGGAGTATCTGTTTTTTGAAGGGATTTAACATAGGTGTTTGTTACTCCTCAGTAGGCTTTTTGATTCTGAAGCAAAGTTGTGTTTTTATTAGAGCATCCACATTTACTATATTTACTATTTTCTACCATTTATTTCATTTAGTTAATTTTTCTATTATTCTATTAATTTCAATGTGCATTGTTAATAATATGAAAAAGGAGAGTTTAGAAGGAAATATTTTAGTCATGGGGACTTTCATTAATTATTAATTGGGCTAACCTTGCATATAGCGAAGTACAAGAGTTTTAATATGAAATCGGTGACTTTTTTAAAACAGTACGTTAAAGAACCAGCATGTGGGCGAAGCATGTCTAGATTATATTGGAACAATCAGGATAGAATTGAGGGTGTACAGGTGATTGAACCACTAGGGTAAAGTCACAATAATATAATACAGTTCTCAGTGTTTTGGAAGAACTTGGATGCAAAGACTAAACTGTTAAGTTTAAACTTTGGTAGAGCAGATTTTGAACAGATGCAACAAAGTCTAAAATGAATAAACGGGGATGAGCTTTTATGTGAGGAGCAGTGCAAAAGGTTTAAAACAGGTTTTACATATGATAAAAGACGGCTACTTCCTAAAATTAGGAATTAGTAAGAAAATAAAACCTGCAGTGGTTAAATAAGGATATAGAAAAAAAACAGCTTTTTATGGTGTTTAAAATTCAATTGCTAACCGTAGGGTGTATGAGAACATGAGGGCAACCAATAAAATGATTTAAGGAAGCTAAAATTCAGTTAGAAAATGATATTGCAGTCAAGGTGGAGGTGAAGTGTATCAGGAATAATAAGGGAAAATAAAAAATACAGATGGTAAAATAGCAAATGCTTTAAACTTGCGTTTTTCTAAAGTTTTCACATGTGAGAAAGTGGATAAACTCCCACTGATAACAAGGATTACTAAGGAGATACATGATTAATTTGGAAATTGTAGACGGTAGAGAATTACTTTGATTAAATAGACTGAATGAAACAAATTGCCAGGACCAGATAACATTGATTCTCAAGTGCCTAAGGAGAATAGTGAGTGTGGAAATAAACCCTTGACACACATTTTTCAAAAGTCACGTCACTCTGGGGAAATTCCTAAGTACTGGAAAATAGCAAATATTTTCCTTCTATGTAATAAATCCGATTGGGAAGATCCAAGAAACTGTAGGCAAGTAAGCTTAACATGCATCACAGGTAAATTAATGAGAATGAATTATCATGGTAAAAAATTGAACAACACATGGCAAGATAAGGTTTAGGGAACAGTCTCTATGGGGTCCAATAAAGGAGGCTGTGTTTTACTAACATGTTGGAATTCTATGAGGAAAAAACAAATCAATGCAATCAGAAGGGTGCATTTAATATTATTTGTATTGAGTTTAGGAAATCATTTGATATGGTCACACATTAGAGGTTTGGCATTAATGTAAATAAAATGGGTGTTCAGAGTGTATTGCGTGGAGGGGTGCAGAATTGGCTTAAAACAACGGAAGCAGAGGGTTATGGTGTGAGGAATTAGGCAAGAGTGGTGTCCTATAGTGGTGAGTCCTGGGGCCACTGCTATTTTTAATATACATAAATAATTTGGATAGGAACATAACTGGCTAGTTAAGTTTGATGATAATACCAAGGTAGGTGGATAGGAGGATTATCTGGAATCTTTTGAATTATTACATAAGGATTTGGACAGCATACAGGCTTGGTCAGATTTGTGTCAGATATACTTTATATTTACTGACATTAAATTATTACACATAATAAGTAAAAATGTTAGGTTTGAATACACAGTGGGAGGTCTGAAAATCGAGAGTACACCTTATGAGAAGGATTTAGGAGTCATGGTGGACTCTATGCTATCAACCTTTCTACAGTGTTCAGAAGCCATTAGATTTGTAAACACGATGGGTGGTCTGAAATTTGAAAGTACTGCTTATGAGAAGGACATAGGAATCAAAATGGACTCATCAACTTCAACCTCCAGATAGTGTTCAGAAGCCATTAAGAAGGCTAACAGAATGTTAGGTCATACAGCATGAAGTATAGCATACAAGTCAATGGAAGTTGTCCTTAAGCTTTATAATGCACTACTGAGGCCTCACTTGGAGTACTGTGTGTGGTTTTGGTCTCTGGGTTACAAAAAAGATATAGCAGCACTATAAAAAGTCCACAGAAGAGCAACTAGGCTCCAGGACTGCAAAGGATAAGGGAGGAGAAGTTGAACCTTTTCAGTTTAAGTAAAAGGAGATTAAGAGGTGACATGTTTGAAGTGTCAAATATTATGGAAGGAATTGGTACAGTGGATTGAAACTGTTACTTTAAAATGAGTTTAAAAAAAAAGATGACACAGTTGAAAACCTGTTAATGGTTTGCAGAATTTACCCTTAACAAGTTTTACTTCACAAAAAGAACCATAAACACATGGAATAAATTACCACACAGTGTGGTGGAGAGTAGGACATTAGGGACCATCAAAACTCAGCATGTTGTTATCTTGGAGAAATTAGCTACATAGGATTGGTGACCTTTATTGTGCTGAATGGCCTGATGATGTCAAACATTTTCTAATGTTGTAATGTTTTGTACTTTTGGAGGAACAGGAATTTGGTGATGATGAGACTGTTTTCCATATATTTGGCCAGAAAGTTTGATTTCACAATACATTTGAGTCACACCTAACCCTTGCATTGTAATACTTAAGCAAGGTCAGTTTTCCTTCCTTGGGTTACCAGTATTCACCGCATTGTCTGCATCAGAGTAAAACTGTTTTTTAATGTTCTCATTGGCAACCAGGGTTGTTTAACCAGATGTGCACAGTGAGTCCAATAGGAAAAAAGGTAAGGCAGCTGATGATTTGTTCTTCATAGCAAAGAAAACTAAATGGATATACACTTTTTGGCAGCTAGTCCTTAAGAAAAGAATTAGCTGGCTTTCAATTTTGTTTAATGTCCCTTTTTGTAGAGGTGCATGTTGAACAAGACTGGAATGTTGATTTTATATCCCATAAGTCCCAGACAATAATTAAAGTTCTTCAGTCATGGCAGTCATAGGTGCTGTTTTTCATTAGGATATGGACATTTCAAGCAGCATATTAATCAATTTGCTTATATGGTTTCCATGAGAAGAAACATTAATACCTTTCTGGGTCTAAAGGACGAGAACCAGCTCACATTTGGGACACCTTATGAAATGAGTAGAAGTTATCCTGAATAGAATGGTTGAGTTTGACGCAGTTGCTGAATTGCAATGTGTCTTAGTCTGAGTACTGGATGACCTACTTGTATGTACAAATTAACATTGTGGAATAATGTATTATTTTATGCGTATTATATATTGTAAATTAAAAGTAACTGCATGTTTCTGCAAATAGCCCTGACAGATACAGTATGTCAAGAAGACAGGAGCAATGCATAATGGTATAGTTTTCTTTTTTTAAATTCTTATCAGGCCAATGTGTACTATTTTTTCTTTTAGAATCTGACAAGACTGGTTTAAACTTGTCTTGTAGGATAGAGTACACATTTTATTGTACTTGTGCCTATCTTTAGGTGTTGTTTAATAAATACTATCATTAGAGCATGCATTCTGCCTACTGGTGAATTATGATGGGGTCATCTACAGTTATCCATTTTTTGGCTGAATGGCACAAATTAACATAGACACACTCCAAAATCTTGTGGAAAGTTTCCCCAGAAGAGTGGAGGCTGTTAAAGCCACAAAGAATTGGGCCAACTCTATATTAATGCATATGGTTTTGGAATAGGATTTCCAGAAAGCTCAGATTGGTGTGATGGTCAGGTGTCCAGAAACGTTTAACCATTATTCTAACTTACAATTGCACATTACATTAAAATTAATCTTCAGTGTCTGCTTGCCTTTTTCTGTGCAGCACAGTGCACCAGATGTCTAACCTACAGGTAGAATGAAAATTGGCTGCTTGTAATGACCTAACGAGAAAAAAATGAAAAGGAGTTGATATACCACGCTGCGATAAAGAACCTTAGTGCTTTAACATGATGCAAAAGTTGAGTCTGAAAAATGAGCCAGTAGCTCGACATCACACATGTTACTGTATTCACTTTTTCAAGGCTGCACAAGAGCCAGGGCTGGCTACTGATCATTGTGTTGCTTACATTATTGTTGCCAATGTCCCTTAGAATTCTTTTCCACTGACTTAAATGCTGTATATGGGTAGAAAATGCATTTGCATTCCCACTTGTGTTAAAAGTAATTGCAATCTGTTTGTGGCCTTCTCCAAATGTGGTCAGTCTGTCTGACTGTGTGCGTGCGTGACAGTTTCATGAGGATGGTCCAGAGCTAAAATGGCTGGACGCAAAAATGCTAAACTCAAAACTTGAGCCTGATTAGTTTCTGAGCCAAGTTGTGCAAGAGAAAGAGGCACACTAGAGGAATCCTCAAATAGTGTAATTCTGCAATTAATTATGAATTATTCTAGGCAATTGCTATTATAGTGGCCTATTTTATGATCAGAAAGATTAGCATCAGAGTGGTAAATAATTACTGAAATTTTATAGAATAGTTTGGGTTACTTGGTTACTGCAGCAAAAAGCCTACTGACACTTGCATCCATTTTTTTTTTTTTTTTTTTTTTTTTTTTTTAAATGTGGTTAAGGGCCTTCCAATTGTGTTGCATGGAATGATGCCAGTGTAAACAGTTGTACTTTACTTAGCAACATATTCTCACCTGTGTCTGGTCTGCCGCTCTTACTTGATTTTATGCACTGACTGGGGGGGGAGGTTTCCAAATCTCAGGGTGCAATGTATTACAATAAAGTCTGGCTGTAAACCTCCAGCGGCAGAACCCTCTGTGAAGTGGAGAGTCTTAGCAAAGGATGTACATACATATATAATGTACAGAGGAGACAAGACCATCTCAGAGAGTTGGGGCACCACCCTGGTAGCCCTGTATAATTACAAAAGTTAAACAAAAAAACATGAAACAAGTTACAGGTAAGTTTTTTCAGACAACAGCTCAGAACTGAACTCATTCAAAATGACTGAACTTCCGGTCGAAATATATTGTAATAGACAGCTGAGACGCCTTCTTCAGGGAAGGACCAGGGTACAGAGCCTGCTTGGGGCAGTACCTTCCCTGGATTGACTGAGGGCAGTCCCCTGGCTTGCTGTGATGCTATGGGTTTGGAGCATTGAAGCTCAAACCTATTGGGGCTTGTGGCCACCACCTTGGGCACATTGGGAACAGCTGAGTCCTTTTTTGCAGGGCTGCCACCATACCTGGAAGGAGATTACAGGACACTTGGAGCACTTCTGGGTGCTCTACTAAAGGAAATGCCTCCATTTGAAGAGCTAGAGTTGGGATGTTGGGAGAACAATGCTTACTGCTGGAGGAGGACAAGAGACAGAAGAGAAAGAAAAAGTGTTTTGTGCTGTATTTACTAGTGCTTTATACCGGGCAACATTGGTGGGAAACCTGGGAAATATTTCCCACAGTTGAATAAAAGCTGTGTTGCGCTGCGGCTGTTGTGTCGGGTGTTTGGGGAGCTGATGTGACAGCATGTTCAGTTAACAAAAACTATTGCAAATATTTCAGGCATATAAATAACTTATGAATGATTTTTAAATGTAATTTTTTTAACCATATTCTACTACCTGAATATTCTAAGTAAACCCTTTTCTGCTTCTGTAAGCCTCAGATGGAGTCCACATTTTAAATAAGCACTCTTAAATCCTGTGCAAACCTCAGAGCTACAGTACTAGTCTGCTTTTCTGTTTTGCTCTCTTTTAAGCATGGAATTCTAAGCCTGTCAATTCTGATCCCACCTATTAGTTTTGCTGTTTCTTTAAGTTCCTCTCGGCTGGATTGACATTAGTATTCTGTCTACAGTTTACTCTCCCTGTTTTGCTTGTGTGCCTGCACATTGCTATTCTACAGTACTGTGTGTGTGGCTCTACAACTTAGACCTGCTTGTTTCTGTATCTTCACCTCTAACACTGCAGCAAAGATTGCAGTCTCTACTGCCCTGTATAGCTCCTTAACACCATCCTTAATAAAGCAAGTACTATAAACTATTACTATACTTTATTTTCTATTCAGAGTTGTCCAATAAAAATGCATAAAAAGCATTACAGATATGAAGATGAGGCTTTTAGTGTAGCCTTTTCTCATAGAATAAAACAAACTGCTCAATCATTGCACAAGCTATTTGTGTTTCTACATAAAATATTTAATGAGACATGGTCAATTAAGCATTTCCAGTTTTCCTGCACATCTGCAAATGCAGTAGGAACCCCAAGTGCTATGTGGAAGGAATGCTAAGAGTTACTAAACTGGTGTGCCAAATGCAAACAGTAATTTTGTTGTTATATTAGCAGCAAGGCAACCTATTTAATGAGAAGTGCCTGTGGAATACAATACAGTCTTGCTGGTATGAGCTCATATAAAAACTACTGTACTACTTCCGTTATAGTCAGAAAACAGTCATGGTAGAAGCTGATACCGGGAATAGAAGTATAGTTGTTGCCTTAGATCAGGGGTGGGCAAAGTCATTCCTGGAGGGCCGTAGTGGCTGCAGGTTTTTGCAACAACCCAGTTGCTTAATTAGAAAACAATCCTTGCCAATAATTTAGTTTCATGGCTTGTTAGTGTTTTAACTCTGCCATGTCAGGCCATTCTCATATCCTAGATTTTTATTTCTTTCTAATGATATCATCTAAATGATATGAAGTCTAAAATGTATGAATAATATTCTATCTTTCACTTTTTTCTCTTCACGTTCCTCCCAAGTATTTAATTAAACCAAATAGTGCACAATATACACAGGTGTAAATTGAAACAAGCAAAATGGAGAAATGCTGCTTTCTTTTGTCATTTCAATCTTAGCTAATAAAAAGCCATTACAAAACCAAGAGAACAGCTGTTTAAGACTAAAATAAGCAATAAGGGTTCAAAATCCTAATGAGCGAGGCAACTAAAATGAAGCAGAAGAGTTACTTGAGCAATAAATGCTTTTTAATAAGCAACTGGGTTGGAACAAAAACCTGCAGCCACTGCGGCCCTCCAGGAATGACTTTGCCCACCCCTGCCTTAGATGGTTCATAATTCAGATCTGGGTAACACTTTTTTTTTCTCCATTTTGGTAAGTAATATGGTACTCACTGCTTGAAGTCCCTGAGGGACAATAATCAATCAAATAAACCAATGACAGCATTCCTGAATCTATAGAATGGGCTATAGGAGCTGTTCTGGTATATGCTTTGTAACATTTCTGTGTCTGTCTTTTCCTGTTTCTTTTTTCAAGTGCTGTACCTTTTTGTTCCGTTTCCATTGCTTACAGAACTGTAGCCATTCTTGAAAATGTTTTCTTTTTTTCCCCACTTAATCCTGCTCATATGCAGGCTGTATTTTTCTGTTTCTCAAGCAATGATAGCTTTCTAATTATTTGTTTTGAGAGAAGCAATAGCTGTAAAGAGTTTTTTTCTGTTAAAGGAGACCAGTTTAACAAGAAGCTTTTCATATACATTATGAATTCCAGGAACGAATTCAAGAGAATGAAGAGAAGCCAATAGGCTTAAGAAGAGGCATAAGGTTCATTATATAGATATAAGGAGCACTACTACAGTTGGTTAGTCATACAATAGACAGTATTGCTTAAGACAAATTGGAATTTTGTTGTCGGATGGTGTGCAAGTTGCCTTCTAATTAATAGATAAATTGAGGAAGCCATGTAAATGAAAGCAGATATTGGGCAGTTCATGTTTAAATGTATTTATTTTGTTTACCTTGGACCAAAACAATGAAAGCACAAAATATAGAGAGACTGGAGATAGTCTATTGTCTACAGGATGCCAGCACTGCTCCTATCTAACCTTTGTGTTTGCTTCAGTTTCCTTCATAAAATTCACCTCTGTTAAATAATTATCATGAATTTTAGCAGCTACCTTTTAGAAAAGAAAGTTTCTTTTGAACCTAAAATGTATCCATCCATTATTTAGGCAAATATATGTTTAATTGATAATGGTTTAGATGCTTGGTTCTTAGTAGCTAAGTAAACTAGTAACTAGTGTTGTATTGTTCTCTTTGGCTTAGACCTCTTCATTTGTGATGGTTTATTTAGTAACCTTATTTTGTTGAATTTGTTTCAAAAACACTGATATTTACTTGGTTATTCTATTTGAAACAGGAATAGCACAGTTATTTATTGTAGTGGGATCTACCACTCTCCGAATCATAGAAACAGCAAACATGTCGGGCGGCAATCACGCTTCGGCATCTTGTCCCATTGGGTGTGTGAGTGAGTTCAGAAATTATATATAGTCAAGCTTGGCTCTCAAAGTTGCACAGGAGAGTACAGCAGGTTTTCCAAGGAGCAGAAACGTTATTGCTGTTCCGGCAGATGCAAACACTTTCGGAAGTGTTCCGGTCTCATAAGGAACAGCTATCAAACTTGACGCATCGGCCCCAGCTCCTGCTCAAAAGAACACAGTCTTCTTCATCAAGGGGGTGCAGTGGCCGGAGCAGAGGGAGTCTGGGGGAAAAGCGACAGGAGAGTGAGACCTCAGGATCGCCGCAACTTAGTCTTTTAAATGTTCGAAGCCCTGCGTAAGCCTGCAAGCCAGCAGCTGATCCTGCAAAGAGGAGCTGCAAGTGTGTGTTTGTTTCCTATTGAAAAACTGTTTAAGAGCAGGTTTCTGAAGGGCTACTGTGTCACCCTGCAGCAGTGGTCACAATAAATAAATAAATATATATGTATATATAGGTGGTCATCACACTGTTTAGAGTCAAGTTAATGCAATACAATTATCACTTCACTGTTCTTATCAGTGTTAGTTTAGGATATTGTAATATAAGATTTCCTTGTGATCCAATCCATAATCACTTTCTGTTTATAACAATTTAACACTATTGAATTCATGAAGAATTAAATATGCTGTCTTTATATGTTGTTCTCTTTATTTTAGAAATAATGATTGAATGTGTAGATGATATTATGGAAGAAGTAAGAGAGTAGCAGGTGAGTTAATGAAAGAAGTAAACCTTATAAATAACTAAGTGTTGGTAGATTCTAATGAATTTGTTAGGTACTACAGGCAAGACAAATGACCTGGACAGAAGACATATGTGAGGGAAATTTAAGGTTACCGTAGCAAAGAGGAAAGTGAATATGAGCTAAACAGTGATATCTGTTGTAAACAGAAAAATAAATGACCAAAGTGTTGTCTTTGAGTACAGAGTGTATTAATCCAGACGGCGATATTTCAGTTTTCTGTTTGTTTTTGAACTTTCTCAATCCAGATAGGGTTCTGGAGCCAATCCCAGGTGCATCAAGTTTCTGTTATAAAAGCCACACATAAAGTGTTGTTTTTTCCATTTGCTGTGCAGATGTCTTATAGTAATCTAAATATAAATACTAAAATATAAAAGCTGGAAAATAATATAACAAAAACATTCCTTTAGGGAACAGGCAGGAGACAGCTCATGATAAGACCGATAGACATTTTTGCATTAGGATGAGAAGTGGGTCTTCTTTAAATTATAAATTGGCAGGAAATCTCAGTATTTTAGATAAATCATTTGAGCCTAGATAGTTTTAAATCAGTGTAAAATGTAATGAATTTAAGGTCTTATACATTAAACTCATCATCTAGTTAGCAGGCTCATTGCATTAAAAGTAGTTGAGTCAATTTGATGTCTCAGCCCTTGAAGGTTCATTATTTCATTGCCTTGCAGTTTCTGGGATATTAGTATATACTCAATACATAATTACAAAAAAAGACACTGAAGAAAATAAAAAAAAGAGTTCAAATAAGTATGGAATTGGAAAACACTAAATATTCTCAGAATAATACACTTGAAGTAGCTGTTTTCGCATATTGAGCCAAGTGTGAATTAGAAAGAGAAAATATTCCAGACTAGATACTGAATGACAGGATTGTGTATCTGAGCATGTGGCACACTGCAATTTTTGCCACAGAAAATTACACTGGACATTCCTTCAGCCTTGTAGGATCAGAAGTTCCTTTATAGCTCTCACTGTTTTTTTACACCTCATAGTCTGTTAAATTTTAAATGTTCAGAAATTATTAGCAACAGAGTGTTAAAACATGCTTTCCGCTTCTGATATGGTGCACTACTGTAGTGATTTTTTTTTAAGGTGGTACTTGGTTCATTCTCCCACCTCAGTGTCAATATGGTGTACTGGACTAATTAGGCCACTCTATTTTCAGCTATTTTCAACCCCCCCTGGGGGATTGCCCAGATGCTCCCAGGCTGACTGAGAAATATAATTCATGCCCTGAGTCTGCCCTAGTTGTTCACCTAGTGGGCATACCAACTCAGTGCAAGGACCTCTGGGCACCAACAAAAGGGAGCTATGACAAATGCATGGGGAAAAAATGTGTCCAGTGACAAATATGCACTGGGTCACGGTACTGTGTAAGTTATAGTTCCATAGACAGAATTTGCAAAACTTATAATATGAGGAGAAACAGAATACATAAATGGAGTCAAAACACAAAACCATGTAAATTAAAGGATAGACATACTTTGCAGTTTATAGTGACTCAGTCTTTGCAACTCCTTACAAAATGTGTAAATCTTATTAACTTCTGTGCATTTGGATAATATGTTACAATTACCTGATAGTCTGGCATTTTCTGGTGCACAAGGAGAGGTAATTGCAAGGAGATGCCTATATCATGAAGCCATCAGGTGTGAATGACAGAAGATGGATGGAGGGAGTTGATGTACTGCTGTGAAGATCCAGGAGAAGCTGGAGGAAGTTGATCAACTGTGAATAGTGGAAGGGGCTTGGAGGTTGATGTGAAGAGCTCTGGTTATAAACATGTGCAAGAGAGGATTGCGATAAGTTGGTCCTTAGAATGGCAGGCATACAATTGAACAGTTAGTATAATCTTCCATGAAGAAAGGGGACTAGACAAAATGAGACATAACCTATTCCAGTGCACATGTGTGTATGTTCTGTTTTGGTGGCATTCCCTGTAATGCTGGGTACCAGTGAAGCCTGTAGAGGCGCTATGGGTTTCAATTTGCCTTTTCTGTTGTGAAGTAAAACAAACAATTACACCTGTTTGCCTGAGAGCTCAGACTGCTCCTATGGCTTTGTGTCTGTCTGTTTGTCTTTCTCTCGAGTCTCAATGATTGGTACAATACTTTCTCTTCCAGAAATTGATTTGTCAAAATTAAGCTATGTCCAGCTTATGGACACCTTTTATCATTTTAGATTAGTTTAAATATCTAGGGGTAAACATCACAAGTAAACATAAGGCTCTTTATCAACAAAATTTCACCGTCTGTATGGAAAAAATTAAGCAAGACTTGCATAGATGGTCAACCCTTCATCTCACTTTAGCTGGAAGAATTAACATTGTTAAGATGAATATTCTTCCTAAGCTTCTCTTTTTATTTCAAAAAATTCCAATATTCATTGATAAATTGTTTTTTAAGAAATTAGATTCAACCATAACCTAATTTATTTGGAATTCAAAACATCCACATATCCAAAGAGCAACCCTACAAAAACCTAAAACAGAAGGTGGCATGGCTCTACCTAACTTTCAGTTTTATTACTGGCAGCAAACATACAAGCTATAAAAACCTGGACACAAATAGATGAACATACACAGGCTTGGTCCACAGTAGAAATAAAATCCTGCAGTACTTCTTTATATTCCTTGCTTTGTGCACCAAAAAATGCAAGTTATCGCGAATATACTAATAACCCAATTGTGCTTCACTCACTCAGAATATGGAACCATTGTAGGAAGCATTTTAAGATAGAGAAGCTTTTATCTGTGGCACTTCTGCAGGAGAACCACATTTTTCCAGCCTCTCAAACATATGCAGTTTTTAATATCTGGAAAATATTTGGGATTAAATCACTTAGAGATCTGTACATAGACAAAGTCTTTGCATCCTACGAACAATTACATTCCAAATTTAACTTTCCAGCAACACATTTCTTTCAATACCTTCAAATTAGAAACTTTGTCAAACAGAACTTTCCCAATTTTCCTTACCTTCCACCTCCCTCTATGCTGGAAAAAATATGAATCAGTCTTGAGGACTCAGACAGCATTTCCGTAATATATAAAACCATTTTACGGTCCCTCCCTTTCAAAGATCTAAGAGGACAGTGGGAAAAGGATCTCTCACTCAACATATCAGAAAAAGAGTGGAAGGTAGCAATGAAGATAATTCACTCGAGCTTCATATGTGCAAAGCATACAATTATTCAACTCAGAATTATATATTGGGCACATCTGTCTGTGTTAAAATTGTCCAAAATGTTTCCATGGCAAGATCCAACCTGTGAACGCTGCAGTCAAGTTCCAGCCTCACTGGGTCACATGTTTTGGGTCTGCACCAAATGAACATCATTGTGGACCAAAATCTTTAAGTGCCTTTCAGACAGCCTTGGTGTCACAATCCCTCCTAACCCACTAACTGCTGTGTTTGGTGTACCTCCAGATGGGCTTAAAGTGGAGAGGGGCAAACAAATTGTGATCACCTTTACTATACTATTGGCACGCAGACTTATCTTGCTCAACTGGAAGAACCCTAACTGTCCTATTCTAAGTCAGTGGGATACTATTTGAAAGTCGAAAAAAATCAAATTTGTACTTAGAGGATCTGTGCAGAACATTTTCAAAACCTGGCAGAAACTATTCAATACCATTTTAGAATAAGCATTTAAAGGACTGAGGAAGCAGATTCTCTCCCCATTTCTTTTTCTTCTCCATTTATCTTTATTTACTTATTAATTCATTTATTTACTTATTTTTACTAGCTTTAAGTTTTACTCTGCTGGCCATGCTGTCTTTCTCAGGGGTGGGGATTGATTTGTTTTCAATCCTATTTTTGTAAAAATTGATCATTCCATCAGTATATGGAATGTTGTCTGATTACAATAAAATCAATAAAATTCTAAAAAAAAAAAAAGATATGTCCAGCTTAATTGACATTAATCATTACTGACATATGGATGGGATCCATATTTAAACTTTTTGCAAGGGATTGCGTATACAGTGGTGCTTTATATTCTACAGTCATTTCTCTTTACATGATTTTGTTCACATGACTGCATATTTTACCAATGAAAGAAGACAACATGGAGACTTATGATTTGTTTCAATGAAGACATCCTAAAGGATATAAAAACACAATTGTTGCATTTAATTGACTTGTGGGTTTATTGCAACATACACAAAGTGATGTGAAATATGAAGGTGTCATGCTGGCTACAGATCAGTCCAGGATGAAGAGGGATTAGGCTGTTAAGTATTTCACTGCATCTCTTACAAAAAAAGTGGAAATAGTGATTTATAAAACAATCCCATTTTTAGCTGCTGTGATAATCTGTTTTGGAAAGGTGCTGAATTAATTAAAATTTCTTTGGGGAAATGGGTAAAAGTGAATCTTTACTTTATACACACTGAACTGGACCATTATAGAATTTATAGTTAATGTTATGTCTAACATGAGCCTCTGTAACCTCATAATAATGAGAAATTTTACTTCTGTATTAATTCCTGCTTAAGACAGATCACCCTAACCCTCAACTGCAACGTGTAAGATGGCCTCAATAATTTCACATTTTATCCAGAACCATAATATGTCTAACTCATGCATGTTTTTTATTTGTATTTATTAAAATATTCTTTTTTCTTTCACTCGTGAATCACCTAGTTTATTATCAGTAACAGCCTGCATCTGTGTGTTTATTCTAGTCATTACCATGCCATTGTTATTTCTGATCTTGCTTCTCTTATCTTGGGACTTAGAATTTTCAAATTTCCCTAATCGGACTTGCAACTGGCCCATTAGAACCAGCTGATGAAAAATGTATTTTTGCACAAAATGTTTTTGTGTAGATTAATGTTTCTTCTTTGGGCAACACTGGAAGCATATTAAAGGTTACAAATAATCTTATGCTTCACTCAGAAATAAATTACAAGCCACTTAAGCAACTAAATTAAATACCTGAATTTCCAAAATTAATGTTGAATACGAAAAATCACCCACTGCTATTCTTTGTGAAAGCACTGCAAACTTATAAACTACAAAAGAAACTGATCAACTAATATTTGTTTCATTATTCAGCTTATGAACATGGGGAAAAGGGAAATAAGGTTTTGGCAAAGAAAACGCATAAGTAGGAAGTTTATAATAGTTACTGCAATCAACAGTACAGATAGAATGAAGGTTATTGAATGGGAAGAAATTAATAAAATATTTAAGAAATATTTTCAGATTTCATATGCTTGGCAGTGTTTTCAAAGTGAGGCTTATACCAAGAATTTCTTGATAAGTTAAAAATGCCACAGCCTATCACTCCATGTACAAATGAGCTTGATAGACACCTGAGGCATTCTGAGATTTAAGATACTTTCACATTTTGAAAAGAAGGAGAATTCAGTGAATGAAGACAGATATCCAGCAGAATTTAATAATAATAATGTCATAAATGACCTACGTTAATAGTAGTTATGTTTAGTGAAGCTAAGGAAGAATAGCTTCTACCTGAAACAGTTTGCCTGGCATCAGTCACTTTTTCAAAATAAAAACTTCTTAAAATGAGCAACCAACAGACTAATTTCATTACAGAATGAGTGCAAGATTTTCAGTAGATGACTTGAAAAAAAAGAATGGAAAAACTCCTTCCATCAATAATGTCACTAGCTGGATATGGTAAAGGAAAAGAAATCCTATCAGTCCTTTGAGTTTTAGCATAATATATCTTTATGCAGCTGTTGTGCTTTCTAAGATCTTGCTATCTACAGAACAGGTTTTTGGTAGAGTATAATGGGGATGGATATTTATTTACTGTACTGTACAAGTTTGGATTTGAACCTAAAATGCATGAATTCAATTATTATACTGTAGTGCAGTAGTGTAAGTAACAGAGTACTTTTCTTTAGATCAAGGGACCAGATAGGCTTCCCATTGTTATACTGTACACATTTGTTTAAAAAAATTTGTTAAAAAACTTAAAGGAATCATAACGGATGGGCTTAAACAGAAAGTATTTCTGTATGCATTTGACATGGTGGGAATTTGAAGGGAAGTATAAAAAAGAAAGTAGTTGGAGAGATATTAAAAGGAAATCCTGTTTAAACTTTTCTTTATATATACATGCTCTGTGTGTTTGTCTACAACTGGGAAACCTGTTTTGTCTGTTTTTTTTTTTTTTTTTAAAAAAAATAATTTTTACTTCACAAGAACTCTCTGTTTTGAAAATTTACCTTCCAGTTTTACCTTTGAAATGTAATCCCTCATTTAGGCAGAACAAGTCATTGAAAGGATAATGCATTCCCTAAATTTATAAGTTTTAGTCCACATAATTAATCACATTTTATGTTATACAAATGTATTCATCTGTATATTATCTTAGGCTGGTTTAAAAAACCCAGTAGAATGTATGCATTGTCCAGACCTGAGAATCTGGCAGTGGATGAAAATATTAAGGAAAATCTTGCTAACACTTGTTTTCAAACATCTCAAAGACCACTGGTGACAGGGTTCTTTTTCATTAATAAGAAAGATGGTGGATTGCATCCGGGTAATGATTACAGAGAGCTGAAGAAAATTACCATAAAGAACAGCTACGCATTTCCACTAATTTCCTTACTGTTGAATCAAGTTGCATATTCTACAGCATTCACAAAGCTGGACCTTTGCAGCATTTATAATTCAGTTACAATACATGAAGATAATAAGAAGAAGATTGTTTTAACATAACTTCAGGACATAAATACGAGTATAAAGTAATGCCATGTGAGATGCCATTTTTGAAGTCTTCTTAAAGGCATCTTTTGTGTCTTATAAGGCATTGTAAAAGTTTTAGTGTGTATAAATGACATCTTGATCACTCACAGTAATCTTGATCTTTTCTAATAATTTGGTGGGATATTCATTCTGGAGAAGTGTTAGACAGAAATACAGTAGATTAAACAGACTTTACGTGAGCTAGACAAATGAGTTTCAACGGAAATCCGTCGTTTTTTCTGTACAAATTCTCTCAAATGGGTTTAAAAAATATTAAAAATGGTTAGGACAAAAGTATCCATGGTTTTAGACTGGCAGCCATAACAAAATGTGAAGCAGGTACAAAGATTTGTATGCTTTGTCAACTACAATTGGCAATTCATAAAAGACTTAAGTTCCATTATCTCACCTATGATTACATTTTCTAATAGACTTGAAAAAAGACACCTGAGGCACAAAAATCATTTAATACACTTAAGCAATTTTTCACTTCTGCCCCAGTTCTGTAATGCCTAAATCCCATTAAGTAATATATTGTCAAAAGTGGATGTTGCTAGTATTGGGTAGGTGTGATAATGTCACAGAGAACTGTCCTTGGTGTTAAATTACACTCTTGCACATTCTTTACAAGAAAGTTATCTGTGGATCAGAATTAGGACTTGGGGAATAGACAGTTGCTGGCCATAGAACCGAGACTTAGTTATGTGTTAGTCGAAGATTTCCAAAATACAGGCACTTGAAAAGTTTGAGAAATTAGTACGGCTTAAATATAAAAAAGTCCACGCTTCAAGAGTCTTTGTTTTAAAAGTTATAGTGAAATTCAAAGCAAATAGTACACAAAAAATTATAATACAAAAAGAAAAAAACTATGATGCTTCGTTTGAGCCGTAATTATTTTAGTTACATTCCTTTAAGTTTCTATATATCAGGGGTCTCCAAACTACGGCCCGCAGGCCAGATGCGGCCCACGAGGCCCTCTCATCCGACCCGTGGAGACTTTTTTATCTACGGAAAAAAATTACGGAAATTTACGTGTATCCTGCCAAGATCAACCGCCGTTTACGTGAACGTTACGTTTTTACCGAATTAAAATAGAGGCGCGCAGTAGTGTGTTATGTTTTTCAACCGATCACTACATTGCAAAACCTTATTCGCTGCTTACTTTTTCTACTTCTGTTCACAGTCAATGAGATGATATAACGCCATCTAGTGGCAGAGTTTTTAAATGGTTTGCTGCTTGTTCAAGACTTGATTATTTTGATCACAGTTTGCCAGTTGCGGTTGACTGCTGCGATGAGGAGGTGTTGGTGTCAGTTAGCGTCTAATTGCGAAACATGTTTCACTCTATTTTATTTAGTGATAATTTCCTTTGCGTAATTACTTACCAGTGTGCATAAAGTATTGGGAATGTCGTTAGTTTAACAAGAATTTTCCGAATATTCTGAAGAGGAAACATTAAAAGCATCAATCTCTCTACCATAAGTGGATATATTTGCAGACTATATTCAGGTAAGTTTAACTTGAGAAATCATAAGAATTTTTTAAAATTGTTTCGGGTCATTTGCAGCTATAATTGCGGCGAAATTAGTTTGCATAATCAGGTTTTTTGAGCGATATTGTGTGCAAGATACTTTCAGTTTCACTATTTATTCATGTTGAAGTCACTTTATTTTAGTGCCCAACGATGGCCGAGAAGAGGAAAAGAAAAATAGACGATGAGTGTCGGCAATTTCAAGAAGAACGGAGTTTGAAATACTTCTTCATCAAATCCGGCGAGAAAGCATTGTGTGTGATTTGCAATGAAACCGTGGCTGTGATGAAAGAATACAACCTGCGCCGTCATCATCGAAGCAAACATCAGTAGAAATATGCACAGTTGGACGGTAAAGTTCGTGCCGAAAAATTTTCTAAATTACAAAATCAACTCACATCTCAGAGGGCAATGTTCAGTAAATCCTCAAATGAAAATGATTCCTTAACTAAGGCCAGTTATAAAGTTGCCTGTGTCCTGGCTAAAAGTGGCAAACTGTTTACAGATGGTGAAGTAGTGAAGGAATGTTTGTTGGAGGTGGCTGAGGAACTTTGCCCAGAAAAGTCGAAACAATTTAAAAAGGTAGCTTTGGGTGCAAATACCATTGCCCGCCGTGTTGCAGACATGGGTGAAAAGATTGTGACTCAAATAGCGAAAAATGCAAGCAAGTTTCGCCATTTTTCAATTGCAATGGATGAATCGCTGGACAGCTGTTCCACCTCTCAACTGCTTGTGTTCATTAGAGGTGTGGATGAAAACATGAACATAGCACAAGAGCTTGCTTCCCTACATAGCATGTATGGCACTGTTACCGGAAAGGATATATTCAATGAATTGAAAAAAAACATTTGTTGATTATATCTTGGACTGGACTCACCTCAGTTGCCTGACTGTTGATGGAGGAAAGAACATGAGTGGCATAAAGAAAGGCTTGGTTGGACAAGTGAAGCAGATGTGTAATGAGAAAAGCATTCTACAACCAATGTTCCTGCACTGTATTATTCACCAGCAAGCTTTGTGTGCTAAATATGTGGACATTAGCAGTGTACTGAATCCTCTGGTGAAGATGGTGAATTTAATAAGGTCACTTGGGCTCAACCATAGACAGTTCAGAGACATGTTGAAAGATCCTGACACAGAATCGCAAGATTTACCATATTACACAGCAGTAAGATGGCTAAGTTGTGAGAAAGTTATGAGCAGAGTATTTGAAATAAGAAAGGAAATAGTCGACTTCCTGGAAAGTAAAGGCAAGCCACAGCCATTACTATCTGATGAAGAGTGGGTATGGAAATTGGCCTTTGCTGCAGACATAACTAGTCATTTAAATTTTCTGAACCTAAAACTACAAGGAGAGAAAAATCTAGTTTCTGATCTATACACCCACCTAAAGGCCTTCAGATCTAAACTTGTCTTGTTTTTGGAACAAGTACAGGCCAACAACTTGACGCACTTTCAGCAGCGCAAGGTCTTCATGGCTGAAGCAACAGCTGAGTTCTCCACGTCATTTGCATGCGAGATCATCAAAGACCTCCAGTTACAGTTTCAGGAGCGGTTTTCTGACTTGGATTCAAAGGCAGAAGAAGTGAGACTGTTTCAAAACCCATTTGAAGCAGATGTGGCCAGTTGTCCAGATGAACTGCAGCTGGAGGTCATTGAGTTGCAAGCAAATGACTTCCTTAGGGACAAGTTCAAAGAAGGACTGGTGGGTTTTTACCAGTTTTTGCCCAAGGAAGACTTTCCTAATGTCAAAACTTTTGCATCAAGGTACCATTCAATCTTTGGAACAACATACAGTACTTGTGTGAACAAACATTTTCAAGAATGAAATACGTGAAGAACAATTTGAGAACAAACTTGTCTGATGATAATCTCAGGTCACTGTTGATGTTAGGGACATCAAATCTAAAGCCAGAAATGTCTGCTATTTTGGCATCCAGGAAACAATTTCACCATTCCCACTAATACAGGTGTTCATGTGTAGTGTATCAATGTGTTATTAAATAATAACTGAATAAAATAATATTAAATAAATAATTAAAAACAACATCTATGTTTTGATTCTTTTTTATTTGGACCTCAAGTGTGTAGTCGGCCCCCAAACTACCGTTTGATAGTTAATGCAGCCCTCGGGCTGAAAAGTTTGGAGACCCCTGCTATATATTATAACATATATATTATAACACAATGTGTATGATGAATGGGACTGAGCTTTGAAAGATGTGCAGCAGGTTAGGGTCATAAAGATGAAGATGGAAACATGCTCACAAGCGAGAAGGGTGTGCTGAGCAGATGGAAGGAGTACTTAGAGAGACTGATGAATGAGAGAGAGAGAAGATTGGATGAGTTGGTGATAGTGAATCAGGAGGTGCAACAGATTAGCAAGGAGGAAGTAAGGACACCTGTGAAGAGAATGAGAAATGGAAAAGCCTTTGGTATTTGGCTTTTGGACATATCTGTGGAAACATGGAGGTGTCTAGGAGAGATGGCAATAGAGTTTTTAACCAGATTGTCTAATGGAATCTTGGAAAGTGAGAGGATGTCTGAGTAGTGGAGAAGGAAGTGTACTGGTACCGATTTTTAAGAATAAGGGGGATGAAATTGATGAGCCACAGCATGAAGTTATGGGAAAGAGTAATGGAAGCTAGGTTAAGAAGGGAGGTGATGATTAGTGAGCAGCAGTATGGTTTCAAGCCAGGAAAGGGCATCACAGATGCAATGTTTGCTCTGAGTTTGTTGATGAATAAGTATAGAGAAGGCTAGAAGGAGTTGCATTGCGTTTTTGTAGACCTGGAGAAAGCATATGACAGGGTGCCTTGAGAGGAGTTGTGGTATTGTATGAGGAAGTCAGGGGTGGCACAGAAGTATGTAAGAGTTGTACAGGATATGTACGAGGGAAGTGTGACAGTAGTGAGGTCTGCGGTAGGAGTGGCAGATGCATTCAATGTGGAGGTGGGATTACATCAGGGATCAGCTCTGGGCCCTTTCTTACTTGCAATGGTGATGGACAGGTTGACAGACGAGATTAGACAGGAGTCCCAGTGGACTATGATGTTTGCTGATGACATTGTGATCTGTAGCGATAATAGGGAGCAGGTTGAGGAGACCCTGGAGAGGTGCAGATTTGTTCTAGAGAGGAGAAGCAGAAGGAACAAGACTGAATACATGTGTGTAAATTAGAGGTAGGTCAATGGAATGGTGAGGGTGCAGGGAGTAGAGTTGGTGAAGGTGAATGAGTTTAAATATTTGGGATCAACAGTTCAGAGTAACTGGGATTACAGAAGAGAGGTGAAAAAGAGTGGAGAAGAATGTCGGGAGTAATTTGTGGCAGACAGACGGATATCGGCAAGAGTGAAACAGAAGGTTTACAGGATGGTAGTGAGACCAGCTATGTTATATGGGTTGGAGACGGTTGCATTGACCAAAAAAACAGGAGATGGAGCTGGAGGTGTGACAAGGATGGTTAGAATTAGGAGCAAGTACATTAGAGGGTCAGCTCAGGTTGGACGGTTTGGAGACAAAGTCCAAGAGGCGAGATTGCATTGGTATGGACATGTGCAAAGGAGAGATGCTGGGTGTATTGGGAAGAGGATGGTAAGGATTGATCTGTCAGGCAAGTGGAAATATGGGAGGCCTAAGAGAAGGTTTATGGATGTGATGACAGAGGACATGCAGGTGATGGGTGTAACAAAGCAACATGCAGAGGACAGGAAGATATGGAAAAAGATGATCCGCTGTGGCAACAGAAGCTGAAAGAAGAAGAATAACACCATGTTACATTATGACATTCATTTAAGAAACTATATGTCTCTATACCCCTTAATCTAACAGTTCATGTTTCTATTTTATAATCTGAGATTATTCTGTTTCCACACTAGAAATATAGCAAACATTAAGCATACCTTTATCCTATTACATGTTATCTTATTGAGGATAACACAAGATTTTACATTGTCTATGTGGCTATGTGAAACCTACATTCTTATTCAAATTAAGCAAATACTTAAGTGCATTTACCATGTGCACCTTTCTTAAAATGTCTCTTACACTGACCATAAAAATCTTGTTTACTTTCAGAGATTGAGTGCTCAACAGGTATGGCAGGCCTTGTTTTTTTTAAGCTGTTTAAGTTTTATGATTACTTATCCCCCAGCCACTAAGAATGGGCAAGTAGATGCCCTGACACAAAAGTTTCAGCTGAAGGCCAAGAAAACCTGATGTTCTTACTACAACCCAAGTAATAACTCCCACAGAATTAATAAAATCAATTAATAGTTCCAACAAGAGTATTACCTAAGAACTACTGGTTTCTAAGAAATCTTTGTGCTATCAGAATTTAGGGCTGAAGTGGTTAGTTGAGGTTATTAAAGTGATATCTTAGGGCATCCCTGTTTAAAGCAAACACACTACAAATTCAGTTATAATTTTCTAATTTGTGCAAAGATTTTCACAACTATGTTATAGTAGGTGATGCCTGCACAACTGCAGGCAGTGTACTCTACTTAGTTAAGGCATTGGACTTCAAACCCTGAGTTTGTGGTTTCAAATCCCACTACTGACACTGTGTGATCCTGAGCAAGTCACTTGATTTGCCTGTGCTCCAACTGGAAAAGCAAAAGAGATGTAAACAATTCTATCATAAATGTTGTTAAGTTGCCTTGGATAAAGGCGTCAGCCAAATAAGTAAATGTAAATGCTTTTGGCCTCCTTTTGGTTTATTACAGCCCCTGCCATTTGCTACTAGACCCTGGGTAATCAATCAGGTTAATTATTATCACCTTTTTGCCACTGTCAAATAAAAATGCAGTAATTGTAGTAGTTGTTGATTGCTTCCCCCAGCAAAAGAGCATGCAGGTATCTTTTTGACTTAAATATTCAGAATACATAGTTTTCTCCATCTATTATTTTAGATTGAGGCCTATAATTTGTTACTTGATGACAGTTCTTCTGTGACAACATGGGTGGGTGCTGATGGTTAAACAATTTTATACATTGCTTTACTCAGTTGACAAAATGAAATAACCTGGCAACGAAAAACCTCAATATAGCCATGATCCTCAACACACCATCACATCTGTATAACCAACTGTTGCTGTGGTAAAACAGGCTGACTACATGGGCTTGGTAAAATCATTTTTTCATACAGCTGAACATTATATCAAAGCATTTTTGTATGTTGAAGTGCATTCATGTGAAGAGGTCCATGTTGTAATCCTTTCTGGTTATTATCATTTTTATGGAAAGACCAGCACATGTCACTTTAGTACCAGTACCAGTCTTGAGTTTCACAGAAATGCAAGCCAAAGCAATCGAATCTATGGCTATGCTAATTTCAAACTCCATTTTTCATACAAGTCAGACAACTTATCTCTGGATGTAAAAACTTTCTTTGCACACAAAGTATTACAATAAGGGTGTGTATTCACCACTTAGTGCTTTGTACTGTTTATTATTTAAAACTTTGTCCACTTCAAATGCATTTTCTTTATAGTTGAGCACAAAGCCATTGAGAAATAGGAATAATGAATTTTTAAAGGTACGGAAATAATGATGAGAATAAACATCAGCCATTATAAGCTTTGTTTTATTAATTCTTCCATAAATGTTAACAGTTATCCATATGATTTTTGTAGTCTTTTATTGAGACTATCATCTATTTTGTGGAAAAAAAAAACTCAAGACCATGAATCAGAAAAATTCAGCAGATTGATGAATATGTTCATAATTTGTGGTTTTTGAATTTTCTTCACGTGATTTTACATAGTTTATTACACAACCACCCTGTAAACTAAAACCATTGGAAACTTTTAATAGCAAAAGTTAATTAAGTAGAACAAGCAGTTTAAACACATTCAGAAACATAACTGTAATGCATGATAGTCATCCTGCAGGCATCAGCTCTAGACCTGTGTTTTTAATATTACACTACAGAGTCTTTTAATTTATCTATGAATTTTCCAGCCCAATTATCTTTTGAACTTCAACCTTTTTATCTAAGTTTAGTGCATCTTATTTAAAATTCATTAAACCTTTCTAAGACATATCTTAGAAAAGATCTGCTTTACTTTCTAACTGTTGGCTAGTTCAACAGTTCAGAAATGATTAAACTCGAAAAAAGGTAATCATGATTACTTTAGTTTGTAGATTGATTGTGTGGTTGAACAGAGGGTATTTACTGCAAAATGTAATGTGAAAAGAATAGACAAATATGAAAGCCAGTACCTACTTTTCATATTTTTAAAGCACACTTTTTTGATTGCTGGTTGTTAAATATAAGACTATTATTAGGAAACCGTATGGCATGTTTTTGTGCTGCATATCACTGAAATGTACCTTGATTCTCCTAATAAAATGTGGTAGGAACTCTCAAAATTATTTCTTCACTCATTTTCTGAATTAATTTTTTCCAGTATAAGGTAAAGAAAAGTTGAAACTTATCCTACCAGCATCAGGTGCAAGATAGGAGTTAACAAGCTGAGAGTCTGTCTCCATGTAGCCCTAGATGCATTTTGGTGGGACAGAGGCGGAAACATATGGGTTGAGGTGATTATTTAAATTATTGTGGTTAATTCTTCTAAAGCAGGGGTTCTCAACGTCGGTCCTGGGGACCCCCTGTCGCTGCAGGTTTTTGTTCTAACCAGCTTCTGTTTTTAATTGAACTCCTGGGCTAATTAAGTGAACTGATATTTCCCAAGTTCTGTGTTTAGGGAACAATATATTAATTAGAAAACTAAGTTTGCTAAAAAAAAAAAAAATATTAAAATGTACCAAGCAGTTATATAGGAATAATGTATTTTTTTTCTTTTTAACAGTATTTTCATCTTGATTTTCATTCTACTTTTCTAGGTGTTCTAATTGTTTAATTAATCCATTGTTTACTAATTAGTGGGTCTGACGCTAAAGTAGTTGCAGCCTTTGATTATTCAGTGATGTTTGCCAGCGTGTCTGATCTGCTCGTTTTAAGTTGTCATTATTGAGATACAATGAAGGGGGGAAAACTGCACAGAGAAAGGACAAAATATAATGAAATCAACAAAAGAAAGTTAAGCATTTAAATCTATAGCAAAAGCAGAAATATTTATAAATGTCTTATAAATGTAAAAATCCTGCTGCTATGCTTTTCTGAATGTCGAATAAAAGAAAAAAAATACCATTAATTAAATGAGATCAGTGTTATCAGGTGTTCCTGATTAGGAATCTGGTTGGAACAAAAACCTGTAGCCACAGGGGGTCCCCAGGACCAAGTTTGAGAAACACTGTTCTAAAGTAACAACAGATTTTCAGTAGATCAGACTTCATGCACAAAAATAAAAAGATAGAGAGAACTTTGTCTCCAATGAAAAAATTGGATTTCTACAGAAGCTCTTTAAGTAAACAAATACATAAATAGTTGATAAATAATGATATGAGGAACTTTATCAAAATTGATGGTTAAGAATGGCATACCACAGGGGTCAGTGCTATTTTTAATGTACATAAATGATTTGGATATGAATATAAATAGCAAGCTGGTTAAGTTTGCAAATGCTTTCAAGCTAAGTGGATTGACAGAGAATCAAGAATGCGTTGAATCATTACAGAGGGACTTGGGGAAATTTGTAGCAGATGAGATTTAATGTAACTAAATGTAAGGATGTGGGATTCATAGTGGACATGTCATTTTAAGCCTCCAGATTGTTTTTCAGGAGCCATCAAGAAGGCTTTTTAACAATATTTTCATCTTGATGTTCATCCTATTTTTCCGGGTGTTCTAATTGTTTAATTAATCCATTGTTTTCTAATTAGTGGGTCTGACGCTAAAGTAGTTGCGGCCTTTCTTGATTCAGTGTTGCTTGCCTGTGTGTCTGCTCTGCTCGTTTTTAATTGTCATTATTAAGATTCAATCAAGGGAGCGAACTGCACAGAGAAAGGGTAATATATAATTAAAACCAACAAAAGTGAGTTAAGCATTTAAATCTACAGCAAAAGCAGAAATATTTCTAAATATCTAATAAATGTAAACATAATGCCTCTGTGCTTTCATCATGCAGAATAAGAGAAGAGGAAAAAAAAAATACCAGCTAATTAATTGAGATCAGTGTTATCAGTTGTCACTGATTATGAATCTGGTTGAAGCAAAAACCTGAAGCCACAGTGGGACCCCAGGACAGACTTTGAGAACCCCTGATCTTGAGTACTGTGTACAGTTTTGGTCTCCAGGCTACAAAAATATAGCAGTGCTAGACAAAGTCCAAAGAAGAGCAACTAGGTTGATTCCAGGGTTACAAGGGATACGTTATGAGAAAATATTGAAAGAACTGAGCCTTTTCATTTCAAGCAAAAGAAGATTGAGAGGTGATATGATTAGAAGTGTTTAAAATTTTGAAGGGAATTAGTACAGTAAATTGAGACTATTACTTTGAAATGAGTTAAACAAGCACACAGGGACACATTTGGAATTACATTATTACATCTAATAGACAATATGCTGGTTTTAAAAAAATAACAAAGTTCCACAAATACCTGAGTTTGTTTTGTCATGTTCTGGCACCCTGTTCAGAGTTGCTGTTTTTGTTATTTTTATTATTATTATTGTTAGTACTTTCTAAGATAGTTCCATTGCAACCACCTACAACGGGCCTAGGCCAAGACATATAGCAGTTTTATGTCATGTGTATGTATATAACTGTGTACATTTTAGGGGATTGTGTTTGTGTTCATGAATCTCCTCACTTTGTGACAAGTATTTAAAATGGATGCTTTCCATAGGCTTTACGTATGTGTATTGGTTTATATGTAATGTTTGTAGTATTTTGTGTAGAGTTTATGCGATGAAACCAGTGGAAGATATGGGCATAATGATCACCTTGTCCATTCTCCACAAGTGGCGTATTTCTTCTGTCAGTTGTGTATACTTCTGCATTTTATTTGTGTGTGTATTTTGTAAGATGTGTGTGTTTGGTATGGCAATGTCAATAATATTTGTAGTTTTACTTTGTTTGCCTACCAGTATTACGTCTGATCTGTTATGGTTCATGGTTTTGTCATTTGTGTTATTTCCTAGTACTGTGATGGGGTGTACTTATAATATGGTTTGTACAGTATGCGACTACTAGTTTATGTTGTAGTGCCAGTTCTTAATGTATAATGTCTGCCGTCTGACTGTGTCTGTTCATGTCGTCTATCTGAGTCAGTCGCCTGATGTGATGTATTGGACCACTTCTTGTTCTTTGTGGCAGTATCTGCACTTACTGTCAGTAATATTAGCATCCATAAGAATATATTTTCTTTGGTTTCTCATTTTTATAACTTGATCTTGTATGACCAGCATAAATCATTCTTTCCCACCAAGCTTACTACATACATTCTTTACTACAGCTTAGCCAGCTATTTGAAACAACATTATCTACGCAAGTCTGATCAAATTCATGAGAATGTCTGAAATGCAATGTTTTCTGGGTTTATGTTTGTGTTTTAAAGTTGTGTGGTTGTTATGTCCTCCAATGTTGTTTGTAACATGTAGGTTTAGTTGTGTCTAATTTGTGTCTGGAGGACCTACTTTGTGAAGTGTTGATGTATGCTTTCTTGTGTGGAAGAATTTTCTTAGGTTATTAATCAGTGTGTTGTCTAAATTAATTATTTCTGTTATACTGCTTCCTCTTTCAGCATGTGGAAGAGTAAGTTGGTCTATGGTGCTTTGGTGTTGGGGTGTTTGAGTTTTGGTATTTTCCTTTGGAATTGTTGTATGGTTATTTGTGACAATGTACAACTCAAAAGGAATACATGATTATTAGTATGGTGTATGTATGGATGGATTTAAGTTTGTGCTGCACATGTACGGTTGTAGGTGTGTTTTGAGTATTTGTGAAAAATGATGTATATTTTTGTGTAAGAGTGTATTTAGTTTGATTGTGTTGTATAAGTTTGTTCTGCTGGATCCCAAGGTGTTTGTATAGCTCACCATCTGCCATGGCCTTGATTCAGTTGCCATTTTCTAAGGATTCCCTTTACTTAATTAATTGTTTTACATTAGCTCAGTCCAAACTCCATTTGTATATTTTGTCAATACATTTCATATATTCCTAGTACCTGTTGTAATTGTTTATTTGTTCCTGCATATATCTTTGTTATCCAAATAGAATAGATTTGATAATGTGTATTGTTGGTTTTGGTTTTTGACGTTATACCCAAATTGGGTGCTGTTTAGTCTAATTGATAATGGGTTGAGAGCGAGACAGAAGCAGAGGGGGTGAGGTGAGTCTCCCTCAAAGATGTCTCGTCTTATTTGTACTGTGTCTGTGTGTACTGATTATTGTTGATACATATGTATTGCGTTCTCCAATGTCCCATTAGTGTTTTTATGCAGTATATGAGTATGGGATATGTCTTGTATAACTAGAATATTTCTACTAGCCATGAGTGTAGGCCATTGTCAAATGCCTGTTCTAGTCTGTGAATCCTGTGTGTAGGTTTCTGTATTTTTTTGAATGCCTCTTTGAGCGTCACAGACTCAGTTAATAGCTTGCAACCCATATGTTGCCTTTGGCAGCCATTTTGTTCTGTAAGAATATTTTTATCTGTGATATGTGGGTATGCTTTGTTTGTTACGCACTCAGTACGGATTTTGTAGAGCATAGATCTGTGTTGTCTTGTGCTTCATGTACATTGTGTCTTCTACTAAAAACTGTGGTGCCTCTTGTGAGTTCAGTACAATGTATGTCAGTTTGTCTGCGAGTACCAAGTGCAGAGGGGTGAACCTCCTATAGCAGAATTTGTAATCTCCAAACAAACCCAGTGCCTTCTAGTAGTGTGTTTTCTTTATTGTTTCTGTGAAATCTTTTAAGGTGATTTGCTTAAAGCACTATGCCTTTATTTTATCTATCTTTCTTGATAAACGCTGCTGTGCTATTATCTTGAACTGCATTAGACCAGAAGGAAGACCCAGCACTGTGTGAGGTTTTCCTATGTTAGCATACCATTGCTTTCTGTTAATGTGTTGTTAATCATTATGTGTCTGTTGAGTAGCTTTTCATTATTGTTGAATTGTGTGTTGTCTTGTTTTCATACTATGCCTAATCTGTTTTTCTAGTTTGTGTTCCCCGGTTGGTTTTCTGGATAAGTGTGATGATGTTGTGTTTTGTGTATTTCATGTTTTGATTCCAAAGTGGGTGATGGTGGTGACTGCAAATGCATAGTATGCACATCTGTTTTCACTTTAAATGTGTCTGGGTATTATAGAAGTATATTTTTGTCAATGAATTTTATTGTTTGTGACAGTTTCCTTATCTTTAGTAGTTTTGGTATAAGGTGATGCTGAGTGGGGTGTGTTCCTGTGTTATTTCAATGTCCTCTGTCAGTTTGTGTAGTAGTATATAATCCTCAATGGAAAGGATCTTGGTTGGTTCATTGGTATTAATGTCAGTTTTTGTAGTGTCCCATGTTTTGGGGTGAGTACAGTTGAATGTGTGTTCTGCTTGTGCAATGCATGAGGTTTTGTTGTTGTTGTAGTTAGGATATTTGTGAATTTCCCCTTGGGATTAATAAAGTATCTATCTATCTATCTATCTATCTATCTATCTATCTATCTATC
>JANRMT010027041.1:120347045-120381376 GCA_026402145.1 Polypterus bichir lapradei | reverse complement strand
TATCTATCTATCTATCTATCTATCTATCTATCTATCTATCTATCATATAGCGGGTTGGATAATGGATGGATGGTATTTTTTGTTTCTTTCTGTAAATTAGTAGCAACTTCCTGTTTTATTTGTTCAAGTCCTGTTTTGTGGGATGAGGTTATGTGTGAGATTAGTTTGTTGCTGATCGTCAATTCTTTGTCCTGTGATTTGTAAATGTGTGTATTTCTGTGCAAAGGCTATATCTTTTGTCAATTTAATGTGCTGTCTGCTCTTACTGCATCTTAGGAGCCCCAGATATAGCCAAAGCAAGTTTGGGCTTGGTAGTCTGGTCCGCCACCCCTTTGAGTGGCCATAGCAGTAGCCATACTTGATCTGACACATTATAGCAAACTTTTCAAACGTGGGCCTCTCCCTAACTCATGAACACAGTCCATTTTATGCTGGGTGACAGCCAAGGCAGTATTAATTCCATTTCTTGTTGTAACGATTTTTCATTGAATATTTAATATCTCTGCCAGAGCAGGTGGTGATCTACATTATTCTTTTCCCATTCCCCAAGACCTTACCAGCATCGGTGGACCTACCAGGAGCATAAAGCTTCTGCTGGCATTGCTCAAAGGATCATAAGTACTAGCAAATCCCCCTACCACAACAAGGTGGTAGACCTTAGGGAGGTCATTTTTATTTTTATGTGTACAGTGCTCTGAGATTCTAAAAGGCTAGACCATTAAAAACAGAAACAAAAAACTTTTAAAGAACTATTTTAGGCAAAAACAAATGAAAAAATTGAAAGTTTATGCACAATAAAATGTGAATGCATATTAAAATTTAAACAAATTTTATGATTACTATGTGCCTATCAGTCTTGCATTGGTTTCTAAATCTGTGAAACAAAGGCCTTTATTTTTCATTTTACATCTAAATGTGGCGCATGCACAGACACATAAATAAGGTAAGAAAAACAAAGGGAGTCACAGATAAAGCAACATGCAGATAATAAACCAGATTATAAAGCAAACTATTCATTATTGAAATCATGTGCACTGTGATGCTGATTAGCATGTGCCACTCACACTTGTGTTGTCTTTTATTAAATATTAAAGAAGTCAGCCAGTTTCCCCTTCTTTAAATGATTTTCACAAGTCACCAGAAGGCAGAAGTGAATCACCCATTGTTTCAAACTAGATATGTACGTAAATTAAAAATAATATATATGCATATGATATATTTTGCAGCTATTACAAAAATAATAAAAAAATAAAGGAGATGAAAAACAAAATGAGAATATGAAAAATACAAACGCGGGGGAGGAAGGCTCAGTTGATCAGCTGCTGAGGCCTGCGGCAAAGATGAAAACAAAAGTGAGCTCAATTTGGTTAATAAAATTATGAGGCTCTGGCTTCTGCTTTGAGGCAGCCCTTGGTCTACAAACTCGGAAGAGAGAGAATTAGTGTACTCAAATGCCATAACCAGAGCAGAAGGTCTGTTCGATTCCAAGAAATAGGGTCATTTTTATGTGATGTGAGAATGAAAAAGCAAAGAGGAGAATAAGGAGGACCTGATAAATGAAGAAATGAAGAATGAGCCAGAACAGGAAATTTTCCAAAGCATAGCAAAGAGAAAATACCCACAGCATTAGAGCCCATGAATCTGATGTCAGATCTTTAGCAGGATATTTGAACTTTTTCACATTCTTACCAGTGAAAATGGACTCTCCAAAGATTTGAAGTCAGATAGATTCATGACCAATGCGTTTTGTCTCAATAGAAAGGTTAAAGATGCTTTGGAAGCTGGACACCCCTTATACAAACTAAGTTGAGATGAAAAGACTGTCCAGTTGTTTATGTTTGGATATCACAGTTGTGCATTTTGGTTGACTGACATTTAATATAACAGTTGTTTGTCTGAGAACTGACCATGGAATCCAACACGGAGAACTTGACTCTCACACCTCACAATACCCGACTGAAACAAAGTGTTTACAAAGGACTTCTTTTTACCTTTCTTTTAATTGTTTTTCTCGTCTCTCTTCTGGGCAGCTGGGCAGTCCTCCGAGGGTATGTGGGGCGTTCAGAGAATCCATTTCGAATTTCCATTGATTATACTGGTTATGGAGATGAGGAGACAGCCGCTGTGGACTCCCTCCTGATGTCCAACTGCAGTGCAGGTAAGGTTTACTTAAGATTGGTAATTTTAAATGGCTGTTGCTATTTCCCATGAAGCAGAGACAACTGAAACATTTTATTGAAAACTGTGATTTATTTATTATCTTTTTCATTAAACTTCTCATTCAGTTTACATATGGAAAAAGTTAGGGAAGTTTAATTAGAGAGCTATGCCGTTGTTGAAACAAAAGTAATTTTTTTAATTATTGTCTTTTGAATGAAAAAAAAAAATGTAAAAGCAGTGTAAATTTACTTTCATGGGCATTTTAATATGACATTTTCTTCATGTAGGTATGTAAAATTGTTCATTATTCATAAGGAAATACACAATAGTGCATTGTAGTGGGTAGACTGTTACACTGGGAGCCACAGTGTTTTTATGTGCAAATCCTACCAGGGTTCACTGTGTCACAATGAGAAAGTAATTTGAATGAAGTGTGTTCCAGCAGATAGAATAGGTGTGCATATTTAAAAAGATAAAATGGCATCAGTAAAGTGCTTGGGGCTGTGCCTCACTTTGAAAAAAATCATTAAAAAATAAAATAAAATATATTGCTGCTGCTGCAAGTACAAGTGTCCTGGATTCAAATCCCATATCTGGTTATAATATAGAGTTTCCCAGTATCTACATTGGCTATTCGATAGGTATTTTGATTTGCCTTCCACATTGTCTCTATGTGAATGCCTGGTTAAATGGGGATTCCAAACTGGGCTTGGGTCTGGGTCAGGGTGGCTGTAGTGAGTGTGCCATGTGACAGATTGGCACCCTGTGTAGAAATGATTTCTGCCTTGCACCTGGTGCTGCTAGGATAGGCTTTGGACCCCCTCAGCCCTGAACTGAGGGTTTGAAAATATTGTATTTTGATATTTCTATTATACTGTCTGGTCTTTTCTTTATGGCCCTAATGGTTTGTGTTATTTCACAAAGTAGAGTGTCTAGTACTACTTTTGGCTTTTTGGTGAAGGAATTGTTGCAGTGTAATGATACATGCATTAAGGCACATGCAACACTTGTTTGTGGCTAGAAAAGTGCTGATTTATCTTACAAACTTTATATCTCAAAAAATAATAAAACATAAAAACACTAGTACAATTTGAAATATTAATATATACTGTATGTTACATATGCATATAGATGGGTGTGTATGTATATTTGCATGATTCTAGAAATGTGAATGTATATACAGTGCATATATAAAACAAAGTGTGTATACATGAACTGTATAGATACAATGAGAGAGAGAGAACAGTGGAAGTAGGTTTTCATGCTACAGTTGTGAAAAAATGTTCCTGGAGAAATACAAAAAGTGTTTCAACTACTAAAAAGAAAAAAAATCTAATCCATTTAGTCCAGTTCAGGATCACAGAGGCAGATGTCTGTCCTGACAGTGTTGGATGCTAAGCAGTCCAACACAGCTAATTCTTCTCATAGTCACCAATTTACGGTTGTGGGGATTTGGAGGCTGTGGTATCCAGTGAAAAACCAATGCAAATATGCGTAGAATGTGTAAACATTATATTGGCAGTCCCAAGGTTGAAATTAAACCCAAGTCATGTACCCGTTTTTTTCTAAATGTATTGTTCTGAGAATCTCCCATTATCTTTCAATGAAAGACTGTGGTACATCCTTAATCCACTTCAAAGGTGTTGTGATTTGTTTTAAAGACCTTTTGCATAAAATTACAACTCCTCATTAGGCCACTTTCTTTATTTATAAAGATAAATACACTCTACTTCAATTTAACTGTAATTCCTGTAAATTCCCTCTTTCAGTTCCTATACTGTTGGCTTTGCTGCCACCTAGTGTATATTTTTCTTTATTCAACCCCTACCCCTAAGTTAATCATTTCTATTTCCATATGTTTCAGAACCTACCTCTTCAATTGAATGCTAACATTCCAAAAAATTGCAGCTAACATCTTCTTATTTAATTTAAGTCTCTTTAGTTGCCATCTTTCTTATGTAACCATTTCCACTTTACTCTGATATAATGGAATTAGTTTTTATGGATTAAGAACAAACCTGATAATTAAACGCCTCTAAAAAAACTTCAGATGTCTTCACAAATGTTCCAAAACCATCCATACTCCAAACTTGTGTTTTATTCTCCAGATTTTGTAGTACTGTGCAGAAGTACAAAGAGCATCTGAGCTGACTGCTGCATTCATCTCGGTCAACCTTTATCATGGGTCTTCCAATTTGTATACTAAAAGATTTTTTAATACAAGCTAAGTATCAGCTGTTTTTCAGCATGGAACATGGTCCATTCAAGGAGTCAGTGCTCCCAGCTGGAAACAACCATGTAAATCTTGGGAGTGAGATTTGAACAAATTGCTTTGTTTACTGAGCTTTGGGGTGAGTAGGTTATGGAGCCTTAAGGACAAAGATGAGTAATGCTGAGTGCATTTTTAAAAATAAGAGAACTGGTGCAGCAGGCCTTCCAATTAAACAACTGTAGCAAACTTCATATGTCTTCATGAGTGTTGTCACATTATTTTATAATCCTTAATTGCTAAAACTTGTATATAAATGGTAATTTTAGCAAATGATCTTGCTTTATTAGTATATACCTTTGTGCATTTTGAATCTGCATCAGTAATTATTGAAAACATTCTTCCTATACTGAGCCGTAAGGCAAAGCTCTCAATTTACCAGTCGATCTACGTTCCTACCCTCACCTATGGTCAAGAGCTATGGGTAGTGACCGAAAGAACGGGATCACAAATACAAGCGGCTGAAATGAGTTTCCTCCGCAGGGTGTCTGGGCTTTCCCTTAAAGATAGGGTGAGAAGCTCAGTCATCCAGGAGGGGCTCAGAGTAGAGCCGCTGCTCCTCCGCATCGAGAGGAGTCAGATGAGGTGGCTCGGGCATCTGATCAGGATGCCTCCTGGACGCCTCCCTGGTGAGGTGTTCCGGGCATGTCCAACCGGGAGGAGGCCCCGGGGGAGACCCAGGACACGCTGGAGGGACAATCTCTCCTGGCTGGCCTGGGAACACCTTGGGATTCTCCTGGAAGAGCTAGAAGAAGTGGCCGGGGAGAGGGAAGTCTGGGCTTCTCTGCTCAAGCTGCTGCCCCCGTGACCCAACCTCGGAGAAGTGGAAGAGGATGGATGGATGGATTCATCCTATAAATGGACCAGAGTAATCTCTGTATAATCTGTTTAGCGATCTATTAAGTCTATCCTATTCATGCAGTGCAACAGGCCATGGTTTGGGTAAATGTTGAAAGGCTTTACTGATGTTGATCACTACATATAATTCTTTGCAAATGTTTTCATTTGTAAAGGCATGAAAGCAATTTTTTAACATATTTTTGGTAAAAGCTTCAAATACATTCTTATCACATAATGTTATTTTCCACTGTTATCATCTTGTTCCTGTTTTCTTTCATTTTCTTCTGTGATATCTGAGTCTTCTAACATAAAGACTTCTTTTATTTCTTTTTAGTGGTTGTTGTCTCTGGCAGTGCAATTTGTCTATGTGTGTCTGTAATAATAGGACTTCTCCCTACTTTGTAAATAAGTCTGCACGCATGTACCTAGCGTAACTTTCCATTAACAGCAGCTTAGCTCCACATGTGTCAAAATTCTAATCTTGTTTCTTCTGATCAATTAATATTTATTTTGCACTGCACCCATTAGTAGGAACGACCAACATAAGGACGTTTACAGTGAAAGTCCAATATCATATATACTAATACAGCAGTAACATAAAATAACAAACAGACCTCAAACAAATTTCTGGAGGAGCTTATAGTTCTAAATAACATGGTTCTCCATTAAATATTATTTTGCAAATTATACACAATTACAAAATAAAGCAGCAAAGAACAGTACATGGCACTTACAATACTGATGAATTAAAAACGAGTGATAAATTATTACAGTTGGAGAAGAGCTTTAAAAAGCACACAGTATGCACATTATTGTGGTGAACAAAAGAGACCATTGACATGGAAATTTGAATCTTGGCACAGACACCTTTTGTCATAAAACAGACCTATGCCTGAAGTATATACAGAAAGAACTAAAATTGTCTGCCAAATTTAATAACAAAGAAAAGCCCATTAGTGAAAACAGTTAGTCAGACCAGGCCCCCTATAATAAGATGGGTGAAATTAATTGTTTTATTATTTATCACATTCCGAACCTGATGGATTGTGCAAGCTGCTTTTTCAAACTCTGCAATAACTTCATTTAGTATGTATAATAATATCATTTTCAGCAGTCAGAATGAGTGCCTTGCCAAAGTGTTCAAATAAATAAGCTTTTCCTGTGCCATTTATCCAGTTTCTGCTTATTGTCTGTACTGAAAATATCAATACAAAAAATTTAACAAAGTTTGAAGTCTGAATATATCATGTACAAATCTGTCAATTCATTAATATCCCTGAAATATGAAAAGGCAGACTAGCTTGATATTGTTAAACTAGTTTTGTATCCTAATAATTAAATACATATATCGACTAAACCTCTAAACATAGGTGTAGCACATGTCGGGTCATCTAATATAATAAATGCTCATACATTTATGGAGTCATACAATAAGTTTTATTACAAATAACATATAAACAAATAAAACAGAAAAAGCATACAGCTTGTCAAGGCATACATTAATATCAAATATTCTTCTCAATGTGCATAAAAAAAACCGAAATCTTACAAGAACTAGAGTAATCACACTAAAACAAGGGAAAACAAAACTAAAAACCAAACTGTGCAACAATAATACATGGCAAATCAAATTAACGACATGGTGATAAGAGTAAAGAAAAACGTGACAAGCCCCATTCTCTCTACAAAACAAATAACTTAAAATTAGTCAAAATACTTTGAGCATAAATATTTACAAAAACACTTAAAATCCATCCATCCATTATCCAACCCACTATATCCTAACTACAGTGTCATGGGGGTCTGCTGGAGCCAATCCCAGCCAACACAAGGCATAAGGCAGGAAACAAACCCTGGGCAGGGCGCCAGCCCACCGCAGGGCACACACCCACAGGCTAAGGACAGTTTAGGATCGCCAATGCACCTAACCTGCATGTCTTTGGACTGTGGGAGGAAACCGGAGTACCCGGAGGAAACCCACACAGACACGGGGAGAACATGCAAACTCCACGCAGGGAGGACACGGGAAGTGAACCCGGGTCTCCCAACTGTGAGGCAGCAGTGCTACCCACTGTGCCACCGTGCCACCATACTTAAAATCCCCATAAAAAATTAAACCATTTAAATAATTAAAACCTATCATGCAAAAGTGAAAATCTGGGGCACATGCATTTTATTTTCTCACAGCTCTACAACTGAACACCCAGTTGCCCTCGGTCTGTTCACACACTTGGTTCCAGACCTTTTCTACTCCATTATACATTTGAGTGAATTTGTCTGTTGTGAAGAAGGAGGGTGTGGTTTCTTTAAATCATGTGTTGCTATTTGGGCTATTCATCCATATTTATCCATACTACATAGGGACATATCTTTCTGGACTTGCATAATGTCTACCTATGTTTTGAATCTCAACAGTTATAGTACTACAAAAAAATCTCTCCAAGAACAAAACTTTATATTTTTTGTGAAGTCATAAAGTGCTTTAGAAAAATGTCTAGGAATCTGCACGCCTGTCTCAACACTAAAATCAGAATTCATGTCATTTCCAAAAGAAAGGCAAAACTGAGACCCATGACATTTAGATTATAGATCATGAAGTGGCATTTTTTGGTAAGTATAGGCCTTGATATTTTTTTTCTTTTCCTAGTAAGTACTTAATACTTACCATCAAGTTAAACAACATTACAAAGTCAATTCATGTGGGAGTTTTTATGTTACCTGAACTGAACATCAGACAACTCTTCCATACTTGCCTCCAATATTAGCACTTTCTTTAAAGTTGGAAAATTCTTGCAAAGGTTTATGAACAATTGAAGAATAACCTGTTTCTGTTCTTTGCCCTTTGACTTTTTGATGGGACTTATTCTTCTTTCAGCTTTGTTGTTCACTACCATCATGTGTGCCGAACATTCACAAAATTCATTATAGATTAGATAATGTGTCCACTGTTGTTGTGGTTTCTTAAAAAACAACTGAGACCTTTCTTTACCTTTTTCATCAAAGAAGGATGTTGTTCTTTCTTTTACCATATCTTTCATCTTTAACTATTCAGATTAATTTGTCAGCCTAAGATATTGAGGGGCCATCTTTTCCTTTGTTTCTGCTGAGACTCTGTCTTCAAAAAGTTCTAAGTTTTCAACACCTTATATAAGCAACGGTCATTACCAAACACTTCTAAACATTTCTGTGCAGACCATGAATAAAGTAGGAAAAAAATTAGTAACACCTTCTTACTCTTAGAATGTTCTTGAACTCGAATTTAATACTAGAATGCCCTGGAAACTTCCACTTACTACTAGAATACTCTTGAAACTACACTACTACTAGTACTAGAATGTTCTGTTTATTTATTTATTTTTTTTATTGTTTACCAATCATGTAGTTAGTTCAGAACACAGTGCATGATTACATACTTAGCAACAGTACAAGTAAACAGCTCAAAATGGAGCACCCTCTAAATGTTTCACATCAGTCTGTAATGTCACAAGTAATCTTGCCAATACTAATAGGCAAAAATTTCTCTTACAGAGAAATGATTCTACACATATAGGTGTGCATATAAGTTTGCAAGATGAAAATATTGTATAATATACTATAGTTAAGAGAAATAGAAAATAATTTTCCAGTCTGTAAAAGGGAACCCACATGAAGTGAACAAGTACAGTAATAAAAGCAGCAGCATTTTTGTCATAGTGTCCCAGTACAGTGGAATTCTTATTTGCATGTCTGGCCAAAGGGAAATGTGATAAATATGAATGAATTTGATCCATCAGACTGTGTGATGTATTCAAGTACCTACCAGTCACAATGGGCATATGGTCAATTTTCCTGGCTTACTACATCACCTGTTACTCCGCCTGTTGTAATTTCCGTTCAAATCATATATGCTTATATGCTTATTTATATATGCTTATTTGCTAATGTAAACTTCCCTAAAATAGGCACTCCAAAAGGAAATGACTTCAATTGCTCCAAATGTCGTAATGAAGCACCGCTGCTCGTTTTTCACTGTACGTTTCTATTAAACTCCATATATGCACACCTCAGCTGATCAACATTAAAATCACTGATAGGTAAAGAGAATAACATTGATTATCTCATTATAATGGCACCTGTCAAGAGTAAGGGTATAGGCAGGAAGTGAGTAGGTAGTTCTTAAAGGTGATGTATTGAAAGCAGGAAAAATGTGCAAGAGTAAAGATCTTTGCCATTTTGACAACTGCTAGATTGGGATGGCTAGACAACTGGGTTGTTTCCAGTATGCAGTAGTTAATATCTACTAAGGAATTTGGTCTCGTCCTTTGCATGAGATGGACTGCTAGAGCTGAGCTCCGTCAGCAGCAGTTATTTTACCCTTTTTTTTTTCTTTTTTAATCATCCCGACGTATCCTGTATTTACATTGTAGATTATTATAAATAAGCATCAGCAGCAAACAAAGAGTTCAGAAAGAAAGGGATAAGGATAAGGCAGCTAAACTTTCATTAAAGTTAATACCAGTCTCAAGGTCACAGTATGGTCTACCAGAGACTGACCTGGAACAGATGGGTGAAAGAATTGACGTGCCAGGACCTGACACTGCAGAATCGCCTCCAGCAGAAAGTGAAATTGGGAGCAAAACTGTGAGCAAGGCAGGAAAGGAGGAGTCGTTGATTCCAGGAGGATTATTGGAACAGAGCATGGTCCTTTCATCTCCACTGTCAACTGCAGCTAATAGCCCTTGTCCACCACACTGGGTCAGCTGAATCAACCCCAACTGGACTCACAACTCCACCACACTCAAGGGGGGTTGCAAAGGGATTGGACTGGCCAAATTTTTCACTCTGATTATACAAAGAAAACTAGGTGTGTGGGATTCTTAAAACACAGACCTATCCTGTTTATAGCATCAGATGTAATATGCGATCCTTAACGGCAATAAGTCATGGTAATGGATGGTCAATTTATTTAATAAAAGTGATTCTGATAAATATTTATGCACCTAATAAAGATGACAGAGAATTAATGTTAAATGTATTTGCATCTATTCTTAATGAGAACCCTCATAAAATTATAATGGTTGGAGACTTTAATTATGTTTTAAATCCGGACCTGGACAGGTCTTCAGCTACAGCAACAATAACATCTAATACTGCAACAATAATCACACGGTCTGTAATGGATCAGAACTTATCAGACCCATGGAGGTTTTTAAATCCTAACCTTAGAGCATATTCCTTCTTCTCACAATTTCATCATTCTTATTCAAGAATTGATTATTTCTTCATAGTTAATCATTTTTTGACCATTATAAATTCGTATAAGTACAATGCTATTGTTATCTCCAACCACGCCCCCTCTGATCATGGAGCTTAACTTACTGTGCCCTACACACTCATATTGTAGCTGGTGTCTTAACCCTCTGTCATTAGCTGGCGATCACTGTAAAGAATTCATATCAGAGAGAATTGATTATTTTCTGGAGACAAATGCTTTCCCAAAGGTCTCTGCAGGAATACTCTGGAAAACTTTGAAGGCATTTTTAAGGGAACAGATTATTTCATATCTGTCTCACAAAAATGAATTGGAAACCATCCTAATATCTACCAAAATTGGTTCAAGTAAGGACAGCCAGTAAACCAGAAACATGGTCATGGGCCCCAAGCCTTACTGATTGCGAGGGGAATGAAAGCTAGCCCATTAGGTCCAATCTTACAGAAGTGCTACTGTAGCATAAATTGCTGAAAAATGTAATGCTAGCAATGATAGAAAGGTGTCAGACCACACAGTCCATTGCAGCTTACTGCTTATGGAGCTACGTAGCAACAGACCAGTCAGAGTGCCAATGCCGATCCCTTTCCACCACAAAAAGCACCTACAATAGGCATGTGAATGTCAGAACTGGACCATGATGAAATGGAAGAAAGTGGCCTGGTCTGATGAAACACATTTTCTTTTAGATCATGTGGATTGATGGCTGTGTAAGTCCGATCCATTGAGACCCTGCCTCACAACTTACAAGACTTAAAGGACTTGCTGCTAACTCCTTGTTGTCAGATACCACAGGACACTTTCAAAGGTCTTGTGCAGTCCAGGCCTTGGTGGGTCAAAGCTGTTTTGGCAACACGAGAAGGACCTACGCATTATTAGGCAGGTGGTTCAAAAGCTGTGGCTGATCAGTGTGCTGTATGTCCTTTTTAGTAGAGATATAATTACTCTGCAATGAGATTATGATATCATTTTTATTTTATGTAGTGTTTTTGTTTGTAACAGTTTTTATATTTTTATTTCCATGATTTTTGAAATGGAGAATTTCTTTTTTAAACATAATTTTGGCAGCTTAATGGAAAGCACTAATCAAGGTGTCAATAGATAGCCATCTTTTTACATCTCTTGAGTAGGCAGACTCAATGTAGTTAAAATGAGTAACGTCCCAAAATTTGTATTCCTGTTTCAGAGAATTCCTGTAATTATTAATTCATTATTTTTAAGATTAACATTAGGATATATAGAATAATCTATATGAGAACAGGCTATTCAGCCCAACAAAACTTGCTAGTCCTATCTACTTAATTCTTCTAAAAAAACATCAGGTCTAGCTTTAAAATTCCCTAAAGTCTTCCTGTCTAACATGCTATTCCTAGTGTCTATGGTTCTCTATGTAAAAAAAAAAAAAAACACTTCCTATTGTTTGTGCGAAAGTTACCCTTAACATGTTTCCAACTGTCTCCCCGTGTTCTTGATAAACTCATTTTAACTCTTTCAGGGCTGATGTTGACTTTTGTCAAAAGGAGGAGTTGACGATAATCAGTAATCGGCTGTAAACTGTGACAAAACCAGCCGTTACATTTTAGTTAAACTCTCTTTGGTAGCAGGAAAGTTAGCTTCATTGGTTTTGAACGAGATTTCCTGCACTCCCGTGAGTAGCAAGGTGCAGACAATGGAAAAAATGGCACTGACATCTGCTGAGAGATCAAAGTGAATGCGTAAAGCAAAATACTCCGTGGATGACGTTTTGCCTGTTCTCTCTGAATTGGACTAAGACTTGTCGGACTCTGATTTTGATACAAGCGATCGAAAACGAATATGAAGTTTTGCAGATTGGTCCTTAGCTAATCGTGGTGCTGAACAGGTTCATGTAGCTGACACAGCCCATGGCACTGTTCACCTGGGAGGATTGCCACTTAACAATGATAAGAGGTAGAAACCAGATTGCAATCCACTATGACTGTGACTGCTGCTGCTGCCCCGTGCAGCCATGTGAACACAGCCTGGCAGCTTGCCTGCCACACATTCTTGGCAAACTGGCAGCCACAGCATGCAGCAACAGACATTTTATGTTGACTTCTATGTGAAGCCATACAATGTTTTTTGGAAAAAATATTCAGCCCTCAAAGAGTTAAAACAACAGTCAATCCACTGGACTTAACTCCCTTCATAATTTTAAACAATTCAATCATGTCACCTCTTAATCTTCTTTTACTTAAAGGGCTCAGATCTTTAAACTTTTCTTCATAATACATTCCCTTTAGCTGTGGAATGAGCCTAGCCACACTTTTCTGGACCTTTTCTAATAATAATAAAGTCTGGGATTGAAGTGGTATCAACAGTGATATTCAATCAGAATTTCATGAACTATAACTCAGCCATTCTGAAGTGAGGCAAAAACTACAACAGGCCCGCTGCCAGGGGGGGGGGGACAAACGGGACTCTGGTCCGGGGCCCTAACAGAAGGGGGCCCCTTCTCGCTTGATTTTTTTTTTATGCTGATGTTGTGCGCATAGATATATATTCGGACAATTATTCAAGTTACATTCAAGTTCTGTCTCAGACAACAGCGATTTTGTTGTGCACTATCGTGGATGTTGACGTGTATGGTGTAGCAGAAGTCCGTCTCCGTAGTTTGATAATTCATTCGCTTGGGTGTTTATTGTTGCTTTTAAAGCAGTGACGAGTGTGCATTGTTTTTATGTGTATCACTAAAGATTCTGGATCACCCTGATTTTTTGAAAACTTTGAAGTTTGATACAGCAAGTTACCATACTGATTGTATACCATGTAGATAAATCTAACCGTTAGTATATATTAAAATGTTCAGATGTCACTCCTATTCATTGCATTGGTATAATTGTACCGTTACACGTTAGATAATGCATAGGCCTATCTCATTAATGTATTGTTTCAATTTCGCTACGAGCTTCCGTTAATAATAAAGTCTGGGATTGAAGTGGTATCAACAATGATATTCAATCAGAATTTCATGAACTATAACTCAGCCATTCTGAAGTGAGGCAAAAACTACAACAGGCCCGCCGCCGTTAGCACTGGCTTTCCTTCTCGCAGTCAAACTTTGATGTGCGAGAAGGCTTAACTCATCAAGTATGGTATTCATAAATGCAGCATTGTCGCTGTCGGATAAACTACATTTCGATCATTTTGTATACGTATTTGAAGGTTTTGGCATGTGGAGAGCTGGGGGAAGGCAGAGGGGCCCACACATACCCAGTTGTCTGGGGCCCAAATATTTCTAGCGGTGGGCCTGACTACAATCACCCGTCCTGATAACATTTTTTAAACTCTCTGCAATGGCACCCTACATGCAAAATTTCATGAAAATCAGTTTATCTGTCAAAGACAAATACAATGGTAAGATGTGATTTGAGGACTGAAATGTGTCCTTAGTGAGAAAAACAAATAAGTAACTTCAAACAAAATCGTAATACACTCTTGTCTGTATTTTGAGTTGTTTGGCTTTACTTATATAGATTAGTTCACTAATTTGGATGCAGGTGTGCCTGGGGAGTTTTAGTGCTAGTAATTGTTTCTGTGATATGCAGGATTGATTGTATTTCTAATTGTACATACTTTAACATTTCTTAATTTTGCTGTCATGTCTTAAAATTTCTTTTGTAATGCATATTTTTGGAACAAATAAATTGCTTCTAAAATTGTGTAATTTCCAATCAGTAGCTTATTAACAGTAAAATCTCTTTTTTTTTTATTAAAATATCAAATGTAAAGAGAAGATAAATTCAGTTTTAATATACCCTCCAATACAAAAGAAAGTACTGGGTGCTATTCCCATTTGTGCAAAAGCATGCAGCAATACATTAGTATGTAGCAGACACAAATGGCTAAATACATCTGTATCATAAAATATTTAACATAAATACTGACAAACTATAAAAAACAGCAGACATCACTATATCTGTAAAGCACTACTCTGTTCAATATGACTTGTTCCTGTATGGCTTTTTTTCCACAAGCCATAAGACTTGACATTTGGCACACTTCATCAGTGCAGTATGTCTGTTATGGTTTTTGACATATAACTTTGGCCAGTGGCACTGCATTAGAATGAATGACAAGAAATGCTACTGTGGGAGAAAGAAAACTCAATAAGTGTGTGAAGATTGGCACAACTTGTCTGTCAAATAAAATATCTGGGTTTAATTTTCATCCATTACATTCAATTGTTTCCTTATTTAAGTATTTCTCTCAGTATAGCTGTCATGGTACCTGAGCCACCTTGGTGGAGCCAAATTGTCTTTTCCCCCATTGGAAAAATTAAGAACATAATATACAAAGAAGGTTACCAATAATAAGCTTGTGCTTTTCCATCATTTTTTTTTCTCACCCAGGCAACCTGTGACAGTCAAATAATACTTGAGATACTGAGATTCAAAATGGTCAGACTGAATTGGAAGTGCACGTGCTTAATATCCAGGTCTAGGTCAAAGATTAAGCAGATGACTGAATGCCAGTTGACCGTTTATTCTCCTGGCTTTTAATAATAAGAGAAATTAATAAAGCAGCATCTACAATATTTGCTGCAATTCACTTTATTTTCATATAGTATTTTATCTCTTTTTACTCCAGTTTTTCTGACACTTCCAAAAGAAGAATATATTAGGTTAACTGGAGAGTCTACATAAGCCCTGTGTGAGTGAATGTGGGAGTAATGGATCTGGCATCTTGTCCATGTATGGCCCCTTCCATGCAATTGATTCTGCCAAGATATGCTCTGGCTTATTTGAATTTAAAACTTAATTATGTAGTTTCAACTGTCCTTTTTATCACCTACCTTCTATCACTAGCAAGAAACTCCTCCTACCCTGCCAGTGAAAATCTCTGTCCCACCAGCTATCTTTTGGAACTTTGCTGCTGGGCATTCCCATGCCTTGTGTGACTTTGGTACTCTTACATGTGGCAGCCACTTGCCATTCAGGCAATGACTGATTGATGGTATAAATGTAAAGAAGTAAACAGAAAAACACTAAGTCTGAAAAAGAGTGGTAGACTGCAGCTCTGTTACATACAGTAAACCTTACATACAGAAACTAATCAAAGCAGAAACTGTCAAGGTGTACAGATTTGAGACTGGTAGTTAGATCTAAGGTGTTTATGCATGTGATGCTGGCAAACTAATAATTATTACTACCTTGAAGTTTTTAACTATCACCGTAAGAACAGTGAATAAATTCTGTTTCTTGCAAGATACACCATCTAACATGTGAGATTCTATAATATCCTGATTGTTGTTCTTGTAATATTCAAAATATGTTTATGGCAACCGGGTCTGTACATATAAAAAATTATTAATACTTGAGTTAGATTATGACTCTGTGATTTTTTTTTAATTTATTTATTTAACTGTCAAGAGTTATTACATGTGGTTCAATTAGTAATATAGCACATAGCGTAGGTGAATCTCTTTATCCTTCACTTATGAAATTCCATACCCTCATATAATTATATGTTATGGTTTGTGATCTTCTTTATTTTTCCTGGGTTTTTACTGTTTTTTACTGTAGGTAAAAATCAAAACCATCTTGTTTATTTATTTATTTTTATAAACCAAAGGAATCTAGTTCTGCTATTAATTTTTTGAGTTACTGCTGTTATTTATTTATTTTTGGTACTGTTCTTTTTCATTAATGGATATGGTCATTTTTTGAGAGTTTAGTGTCCTTTTTTTGCCATTGCAATTTCCTACAATCCTTGGGAATGGGGTGGGTGCAATTAATGGTGTCATCTTTTCGGTATAAAGGATCACCACAGGACTTTTTTCGCTATGCAAGAATGGATAAATACTTAGCACTTTGTGAAACTTTCTTTCTGACTCTTATAAACTCCTGCAACTCTCTTTTGACTACTGTTCTTTCAGCTGATTTTTGGTTTTGACAATGTTTTTTTTTTTTTTTTTTTGATTTTCAGGCATTGGCATTGCTTTGTTTCCCTGATTAAGGATATCTCCCAGTTCTTTCATAAAAATACACTGTTTTTCTCCTCAAAAACTATAACATCATATTGTGGGGCACCCAAATCAGTTCTAGCAGCATCAGAATTGCATTTTTTGATGCGTTTCAAATGTAAACATGCAAACAGGATTAGCAAAAGTACATAATGTCAGCCTATATGAGGAAAAGAAAAGGTAATGGCATTCTGAAAAATGAATGCATACATTATTAGTCCAGAAACACCTCAAAATAAATTGTGACCTTCTCAATGTTACCTCATGTTCATATTTTCAGAAGTATTGTTTATTTTATTCAATGAATTGCATTCTTTTTATTCAATGTACTTTCACAAATTATTTAAGTGTTTATTGCATTTAATTTTCAAAAATGTTTTCTCTCTGACATTATTATAATTAATTAGACAGATGTCACATGACGTGTTGACTATGATGGCGGTGCAGTACTTTTGCTCCCACCACATCACCTTTTTCAATCCTTCCTCTATTTCAACCCTTGATGACAACTGCCTATTTAAATTAAGATTTCAATTACCTGTCCGCATAGGAAAGTTTTTCCGCATTTGTGATGTAGAAATTGTCTAGAAGCTTTTAATTCACCCAAGATATCCTTGAAGCCTCCAGAGCTGGCGTCCCATCCAGAGACTGTCCCTGCCTCACACTGTATGATTGCTGGGACTGGATGGATAGATGGATGGAATAATTAAACATGTACCACAGAGATATTTCAATGTTCCTTAAACGTTTTGAAGAATCAGCGTTCTAAGCTTACAGATGCCTTGACATTTGTTACAGAGCTTATTGTGAGGAGATTGGTTACATGGAGAAAGAAAAGGAACAACAGGAATTGGGGGTTGGTATGTTTAAAAGAGACAATACTGCTGCAGTAAATTATTTAGAGTGTTGCACATGTTACAGCAAGCATCTTGCTGGAGGCAGGAACAATCTGTGGACGGGACACCAGCTACCACTGCACCACTGTGCCCCCATGTTTAGTACATGCTTTAATTCATTTGATCATTAAAATGATATCAAGTATCAAGACATCTTAGTATTTAAATTGTTCAGAGAGCTCTTATATCATGAATGTAATGTATTCTGTGTTTTGTCAGCATAAGAGAAAGACCATTTAAGAAGCACGTAGTAATTCACACACCTATAGCTTATAGAAGAACACATAGAATATGAAGCATTCAACGTGCTGCTTTAGTTACGATGGGATTTTAGAAACTCTAGTAAATTAAACATTGATTTTAAGTTTGTATTTGTTCTGCTTAAATGACAAAATAAATTATGAGATTAAAGTGGACATTTCGACCTTTTTTTTCCCACTTTGTTAGTATTTTTTTTTTCTCTGTACCCTAGCTTCTGTATGACACACAGACAGTGGGTTACAACTCGCCTTTTTACAGCGACTTTGATATCTGACCACTTCTTTTTTTTATTTTGGGGACTGTGTGACTTTCAGAACTTGAACTTCGAAGTATCTCCACCACTCTGTATCACTTGATCAACTTACTTTTGTTGTTTATACCACTGCTTAAGCCAACAAATTGTACTTTTTTCTTTCCTCCACTTCACATTTGCCGAAATTCAGTTTTTTCACGTGCTTTTGCCATTGTCTTTTAACCAAACACTAAACGGGTGATATTTGAGTTTATTTGCATATTAAAATATGCAAAATTATGAGAGGAGTCAGGGTGGGAGGGCTGCTGCATGCACATGCGCTACTTTTTACTATGATTGGGATTTACTGTATGGAGATGAAGTGCATGACAGTTGGCTTACGCACAGTTTTGTGTATCTGAATATTTTTTTGTACGTACGCACATTTCCACTTTTGTCTGTAAGCCATGTTTTAGTGTGAGTTGTACGCACGGCGTTATACATGAGGCCCCAGGTGTTAATGTTCCATTCCTCAGGGATTGCTTGTTAATTTAGTCATAACGTTTGTAATTTTATTTACTCATTTGTTAGACTTTGTATGCAATTGTTTGTTCATGTGGGAGGGAGGAGTTCGATCTTCCAAGTGTACTTTTTGTTCTGTTTAAAGTTTTGGTGATCCCTTTGCTCCAGGGATATAATGGGAGCGTTATATATGGTGGGTTTTGGGAGGCTAGCCCTGTAATTTTTATTGATTGTTAGTGACACTGGAGGGAGGCTAGCATACCATGTTACTGTGCTCTGTGCTTTGCTTTTGTCTAGTATCCTTTCTTAATCTCCGCTTTCTATTTCTCTTGCTTTATCTTAATAGGCAATCTATCAGTAGTCTTGTCTGGGGCCTGGGATTAAATATTTTTTATATAAAAGTCCAACTTGCTAGAGGGAGATGTGGCTAAATTATTAAAAAAAAAGTGATATTCCATTACTGCTTTGGCATCTGCCAGTTTTAAGAAGGGAGGGATGATAATTACAAGCTGAAATATTTAGAATGTGGTCTGATCAGGTAGGCAGGTTCTGTTACGCATTAACTGAGACTATGCGGGGAGGGGGAATATAGCTTTCTGACAGATCTAACAATCAGATTCTAAAACCAAAGGATTTTTAGATTATTTTATGGCTGGATGCAAATGCCTTCTTTCCCCTGTCTATCACTGTATTCCTCATTCAAGTCCATTTGTTGATTCCTTTCGTTTGCTAAATATTTCCGCCAGGGCATTTTTTTTCCCTCCTCATCTTTTACACATTTAAGAATAAACTATATTTTATTTCTCAGTGATTGGCTACATTTGGCAACATTCCTTTTTAATGGAAATTTTGAAACAAGTGTTAATATCTGGTCACTGCTTTGCCACTTTAGCCTGCTCCTGCTTCTTTAATGTACCACTAGCTGGTGTTTTAACATCTGCTTATTTAAAAATTCAGAGTGCTACAATAAGTTCTCTATGTTGGAAGAGTTCATCGAAATCTAATTCTATAGGGGAGTCTACATACCTGTATGTGTTAATAGCTGTAAAAGTAGCCAAACGTGATTGTACAATTTCCGGTTAAGCTCACAAATACAAAGAATACACCAACTAGATCCTTATTTCACATCTTTAGAAGAAGTACACCCCTGAATGATGGATCAAGGTAATGAATTGATGATATCTAACGCAAGGTCTGAATTAACTTCACTGTTCCTTAAAAAGGCCGAATTTCAAATTCACCTCACCAAGACCCAATATAATATTGCTGAGTAAGTTAATTATTAGCATTAAAGTTGTGAAAATGTAAAGCATTTGCATCTTTTAGTGCCATTAAAAAAAAAAAAACCCACTTGGTCCTCCTGCAATCCTTATGTAAATAATAACTGTTTATTAGAGTTATACCTCTAATGCACTACTTAGTAAGATTATTTTTGTACACAAACTGTTATTCCCTTGCTTAACAACAGATTATGCCTCCTTGCTGGATTCCTCAATAATGCTGTGTGAGAGCTGAAGGAAGCTTTTGATTCAGTGTGTCCATGAATTGAACCAGGTGAGGACAGTTTACCCACATAGCTGCTCTCTGCTTTTTGGACAAAGCTAGCTCCAGCCTGTCTGCAAATTATGAACTGTGCTATTTCCTAGTTCAGACTGATCCCAGTAATAAAACCTGCTACAATCGCACTCTTATTATATGAAGTAAAAGATCCTGCATGTTGCTTTAACTATTGCCCCATCACACTGATAAATTCTGAAGCTAAGTTACTGGTAAAATGTCTAGTCTGATTGTCAGTCTTAAGTCTTATGAATAATTTCCAAGTCCTCCTTTTCTTGAGTTTCTCCCAGCAGCTTCCCACAGGGAACCATGCCCATTTCTCATCAGTGGAAAATACTAGATAGGCCTTTTCTGCTTAAGTAGACGTTTCTTGAACTAGAGCTGTGTCGTGAGAGAAATCTGATTAATGTTTCTGTCAGAACAACTAAACTATAAAGAGGGCTGTTCAATTTATTAACTAAGTTCATAAATTAATGAAGGTCTACACACAAAAATTTTACTTTCTCCGTTTGTGGTTTAGATGTAGTGATAGACTATTTCTCAGAAAATAACCAAAACCTGCTGTAAAGTTATAAACTCATAGTCTGTCTAGCTGTTCCTCTGCTCATCTAAAACAATTCACACATACCATCCTCAACAACCCTCAATGATCTAGACAAATGTTTTTAATTTGGGTCTAGGCATCATTCTCTACATTAAACTATTGGGGGTAACAATATCATAACGCAGCATCATATTTATTTAAACCTCTGTACATTAATTAGGGGGACCACACTTTGCATGTAAGATCATGATGCTAAATAACAAAACATCAAACAGGTCCAGTGAGAAAAATTGACACTAACCAGTATTTTAGACAAATCAAAAATGGAAATGTGTCATATTGACTTGTAACATAATATGAGGGTTAAACAATGAGGTCAATTCAAGGTAAAATGACTCACTAATTGTGAAACAGGTTGGGACAAAAACCTGCTTCCACAGTAGTCCTACAGGACTGAACTTATAAACCACTGCCATAGAGTATAGTGAGATACTTGCGTGAAAGACCAAAATAAATATGTATACATAGTTTAGCAATATTCTTCATTTATTTATCTTTTTTTGTACTTAATTCTGCTGTGTTACTTTATATTGTCAGTTGCTACAAGTGGTGTTGAAATTAGTTGATTGTTTCCTTGAAATAAACTACCTTGTTGATGTTCTGTTCCATGACAGTTACAGACCTGCACTAGTGGATTGTACTCATTTCAGGTTCTATTCTCATTTAAATACAGTACTCGGCTTTGCATTTAATTTTGGCTTACATCCAAAAACACTTCAAGCCATGTCATTCACTCGCTGTTGTAGTAACATGAGACCTGTTTTGATTAATGTCATGGTTCCACACCTCTAGATAATATTGGACAATGATAGGAAATGGATCCGTCAATCTATCAGAGACAGAATTAAATTTATTTATTCATATACGCACTCTTGTTTTATATTTTCAAAGCATATAAGATTAAAGTTTTCAAAGTCTATCAGTGACAGGATCCTAATTTCAAATTATGTCAACAGGGCACCAACCTTGCTACTTCATGTACTTTGGGAATACTTTACAGACAGTTTTGGGGGAAAAAATTTGCCTTTTTATGAGGTTAGTTTAAGTTTATGATCTCTTCTAATTATTATTATTTTATTAATACTATGGGTGTGATTATGCTGCCATTAATCAATCTTGATCTTCCATGCTACATGGCCTACATGTTGACTCTCCATTCTTAACTCAGAGGTAAAAGATTTTTTTTATTATCTAAAACTTTTTATTTTTTAAAAAAAAAAAAAAAAAAAAAAAAAGGATCCCTACAAGGATTATTGCATAACATTTGCAGAAATTGGCAAAAACTCATTATTATAAAATTACCTACCTGGTAACTGCCTCTCTTTTGCTTTTCTTTTGTGTTTTAAATCCATGTAAACTCTAGTATGTACAGTATTAACTATGTTCTAGGGTGCTCAGTTTGATTATGTTTTATTGTAAAAGTATATGGTAATGTTTAGGAATTTGGAGTTGACTTTTTATAGAGTTGCTTTTGTACATATTGTGATTTGAGCTTGAAGCTGAGTTTCTTTGTTGTACTTGCTTCTTTAGCCTTTCCCAGCTTTGTGCTTTTTTTTGGATCATTGCTATTTTATTTTTCTACAATTTCATATAGTCTTTTAATTTTTTTTTAATACTTTTTCAAAAACCCAACTACGTCCCTATATGTTCCTGTAGTTGGTTTATCTGTATATGGACCTTTGTTCATTGATTATGTTTTTGTGTCTTCTAGTAACCCACCTTACTATTTTGAATTTGTCTTTTCATTATAACAGTAGCTAACCCCCTATTCAAAAAAGTAGAAGAATTTTTTGCACAGTGTGCAAGTGGTTCTGAACACCTAAGATGTTATCAGTTTGCAGTTTCTGTGGTATTTCCCATCTTGGAATAATTTCTTTTATTAAAGCTTTAGCCACTGCCTTTGCTTTGGTGTCCTGCCCGTGAGGTGTTTTCCCTCCTATCTATTCTTCCCACTCCCCGCCTTATTTCATTTTATTTTTTTTTTCTTGAGCCGGTAAAACTCTGTCCTGTTCCAGGGAGTGTACTAACTAAGCATTCTCAACACCTCGCTTATTCGGCGCCCAGGTCAAAAGTGCTCCTTTTCTACATTCTGTTCTTCCCACCCCTTCTTTCTTTAATATTTCTTTCTATTCCTAGGGGTGTAATCACTAGCTATTCTGGTACCTTTATTTACATCCGGAGGCACCTTAATCGGCTAAGACTATCTTTACCAGTCAAAAAGACTCCAGGTACTCACCAAGAATTTTCCTCCCGTCTGGAGGTTCCCATTTCACTTGACTTTCAGGAAAAAATCAGAGGAGGACATGGACTCCCCACGCAGGACTTGCCAGAGGCAGGCCAGTCTTAACTTTTTCCGGAGCTGGTCCTCCCGATCCAGCCGGAATCTGTCCTTTCAACGGCCCTCTGGGCGACCCCGCTCAATGAGTCACTTGGCTGTCTTTGTTCCTGTACGGGCCACCAAAAACTGTAGGCGCTGAAGTCGAAAACAATGAGACTAATACCAATTTAAAGTAAAAAGCAATTTCTTTATTCTTGGTGAGTGAAAAGAGGCTACCTTCACTTGCCAGCTCAATTTGCTACACGCAGCAGCCTTTCACTGACAGTCAGATCAGACAGCCTGCTAGCAAGAAGGAGAGACTTTCTTTTAAAACTCAGGTTTGTTGACAATAATAAAAAAAGAAGAAAAAGGAAATGTAGCAGTTCATCTTGAAGTTAAACATAAATCATAATAGCTTGTGACTTCCTGAATTGGAATGTGTACATTGCTACTTTCAGATAAAGAGGTTATCAGGACACTCACAGTTTTAGGAAATATGCTCAAATAATTTTAAGCAAGAATTCATAAACTGTCACACTTAGTTATAATATCATAGGGTGTTCTGTTAGTATCAAGAGGTCAGCATTTTCCCATAAAAGAAAGCAAGTTTTTAGTCCCTTAATCTGTGCACAAGCTTAATTATTTTTCTACCTAAATGAAGAACAAATCATATAGAAATAATGTGTCATATAACTCTCTGCAGCATGATTAATACAAAATGCAGTACTTGGTATTGTGAAGTGACTACTTATAATCATTACAGTTAATGATGTTTTTTTTCTTTCTCAGTTCAAAGGAGTGTGTGAGATCTAAAATAACAGATATATTAAAGACAGGAATTTCTAATGAAAAACTCTCCATTTTCTATAAACTACTTGAATATAGAATAATTAAAGTCTCAGTTTTTTTTACTATTTAGTCTGAGAAAGGTTTCATAATGGCCAAACGGGAAATTATTGCAGGAGGAAGTAATGTTTGTGTCAAGTCTTGTATGTAAATAAACCTTTGTGTCATCTGCATAACAGTTAAACCGTAGACTGTTCCCTCTAATAATGGCATCATGAGGGAGCATATAAATAATAAAGAACAGAGAGCCAACAACTGATCCGTGAGGGACACCACAAAGCAAATTAGATGGGTCAGAACTAAACTCACTGATGGCAACAAATTGAAATCGGCCCTTAAGCTATGATTTGAACCAAGCAAGAGCACTACCAGTAATGTTTAATTCATGCTCCAGTTTAAACAAAAGAATATGATGATGCAGTGTATCCAAAGAAGCAATAAAGTCTAAAAAGATCATGTGTTAAAAGACCATGATCCGCTGCAACCAGGAGATTATTTGTCACCCTTAACAAGTGCAGTCTGTGGATGGCCCTGAACCCAGACTGAAATAACTCAAACAGATCATTGGAGACAAGATGGTCCTTCAAATGACCTGCAACAACATATTCTAAGATTTAAAAAAATTGGAAAAACGACAATAGTTTTTAAAGTCCTCAGGGTCAAGTCAAGGTTTCTTAAACACAGATGTAACAACAGGTTTTCTTAAGGCTGGAAGGAACCAATCCAGTAGAAAGAGATGTGTTAATAATACTGGTAATAAAAGAGAGAAGGAAAGGCAAAGCAGTCCTATCCAAAAAAAGGCGTAGGATCCATGATACAGGCAGTGGGACTAGTGGTCATGATAAGCTTATGGACCACAGGATTGTCCAACAAAGGGATAAACGCAAAACTGCAGCATCACCACCAGCTTGCATTGTTGTTGCCTTGGCTCAAATGACTTTGTCTTACATTTCCGGATGTTGTGTCAACCTGAATCAGCAGGGTCTAAGATTAAGACCAGGGAATGGTTTCTGATTATGAACATTTGTATTACTTACCCATATAAGACCATCTTTTGCTTGATTTTTGCCAACAGGAATGGAACTCAGTTGGGCCATTACTGTACCCTTTTTCACATGGAATATACAGCATATATATAAGCCATGCATTCTTATGATCATCTTTTGTCCCCATTCTTCACTAGCATTTACTAATGTCCATTAACCTGCTCAATCATTTTGTATCTGATTTCCTGATTTTTGTCATTTTTACTCATAAAATGCAAAATACAGATAATGGGAGATGAGTCTTTACAAGTCTAGGTGCAGAGTTGCTTCAAATTGTTGTCCAGTCTGCAGAGGTCTTGCCAGTTTCATTGGGTGGTTCTTTCTTTTGTTGTTCCCTTCTCTGCGCTCCTTACTTTGCTCTCCCTACTCTGTTCATTATGCATTCCAAATTTGGAAGCCTCACTCTATGTTGACTTCATATTAACAATGATATAAGAATTATCAGTAAGTGTATTTTTTTCCCAGGTTTTATGGGAAAATAAATTTCAAAAAATATATATTTTTTTTGGATGTTAAAAAAATGATCTTAAAGACACAAGGTTCATGTCAGTAAAAGTTTAAAATCAATCTATAGCAATCATTTAGAAAAATACACCAGTTTGTTTGAAATGTGGTTTTGAGTCCAGAGTTTAAAAGTTTAAGGTGGGTCTGTTTACTGTACATAAAGCTGAAAGGTCATTGTTTTCTAAATGCTAGCAATTTAATCATTATTATTTTTGAACAAGTCAGATTTTTACTTTTATTTGCACTCCAAGTACCTATTTTAGTTTTAAGCAACACACAACTAGAAAATTAACTGAATGAGCATTAATATAGCATAGGTGTGGCTGAACTGCTGGCAGGCAAGGTTGCAATGCACTATGGAATAAGAAACTTGAATCAGATTGAGGAGATTTAGAAAAGACAATTTAAAAGTAGTCATGAAACAATCCAAGCACAAAAATGTTGTAAATTCTGCTTACAGTATTTGTGAATTAAGCCAATAAATGAATAAGTGAAATGTACAACACCTCAATAGAGCCTAATGAAAGATATTTGTATGATACAACAAATGAGCCATTAATCGTAAACTTCAGTAACGTATTTATATACCAGGGCAAGACCTGTAAATGGAAGTGACAGGGTAACTTCATGTTGACTTGAAAGTGCTGAAACATCCCACCATATTAGTGGTTGGCACCTCTTTCTACTAAGAATGACTTTGAATGAGAGGAGCCACTTTCTTCAGGCTATCCAGAATATACTGTAGTTTGCTGGTGTCCTGATGCGATAAAGTGTGGTAGCAGACCATGAAAAACTTTTAAAATGAATAACAACAGAGATGACTAAGGGCTGAACTTTCACTTACAGGTACATCAGGTGGTAACATCTACATGTTTTCCTTTTTGTGCCAGATGTAAATGCATAGGAGAAGTCACTAGTTTTCTGCAAAAGGTGCTCTTTTTTTAAAAAAACTATTTCATTTATGGATAGAACAGCAAGCTTGCAGTGAGACTTTGATAACTCATTCCATACATGAAATTGAGTATACTCTAGCAATGTGGATTTAATGTCATAATTTGTGCAGCCTATCAGATTAGAGTAAGGAAGAAGTCAGCCAGCATATCAGGACTTCAGTATACTGTAAAATACCTTTTTTAAGAAGAATGTAATAAGATATTAAATGTAGCATTTGTATAATATGCTATCAAAAATATATGGTACTACAGTTTGTGAATTTAAAGTGCATTAATATATCTAGATAAGGACATCACAACAAAAACTGCAGGAGAAACTCCAGCTAAGCTGATAAAACACAGACTTGATATATGTATACAGGTAAAAGAAATCTATCATTGTGTAACCTTACAAAGGGCTGAATCTCAACAGAAGGAAGTCTGCATAATAAAAAATTACTGGGAAAATTCCAATTTCTGCCTGTGAGAGCAGAAAAAGACATCCAGCTCTTCTGCTATTGCTAGAAATTGATGGGCATTTCACATTGATGTGTAGAATGACACAAAATTTAGAGTTGGCTGTCCTTGTCTCACTCTGGTGGTATTACAATGCAGAGAGAGCAGAAGCAGAGACTCACAAACACCTTTCACTCATTCAGGCTACCCCAGGATTTACCACGATGTATTAATTTATTCTAGTTACCTTAACCTTATAGCTAACATACTATTTAGAATACAAAAACACACTGAATATAAAAGGAAAATAAAATGGATTATTTAAAAGTCAAATGAATTAAAAATCTTAATGTTTAAATTAAGCACCTTAGCCTACTGAAGTGCTGCTGTTCTTTGATACATTAAAGCCGTCTTTCCCCTTCAATGCTGCGTGGCTGCAATGGCTAATTATTTGTCAGATGCTCTTACCAGCTAAGGAACATTCCCACTCTGGAGAGGGAATTCCCCCTCACTTGTACCAAGAATCAGAGTGCTGGCTTGTGGTTAAGCTGTACCCAGAGGTTCAAGAGATCAAAATCTGGACATTGCTTGTATGTCTGTGGAATGCTTAGGAGATCTCAGTTTGTATGTGCTATCCAGAATTCTTTCCACTGAATCAATATGTTGAAATGTGTTTGTTTCATGTCGTTTGTATTTTAGATTGATTTGAGTCTGTTAGTCTAGAAGATGATATCATTATGAATAGGCAATGTGGGTTTTTTCTAGGATGTTGTTACATGTTGATTCATGTAAAGGTATTACCTTTGCATATGTTTGAACAAAGCCATGAAATTGAAAAATGAAGAATGCAAAACCACATGAATGTCTTGTGCCTTACATTTGTTGATAATGTAAGTCTTCAAAGACCTTTAAAGTTTTCACTTTTGTGCACAGAATATTCTGAAATGTTAGCTTTTTGAAAAATGCATGAAAATATGAGTTTAGTGAGCTGCTCTTTTTCTGAACTGTGAAAATAGTTATGACAAGTTTTCACTAAGTGTGACCATGTTTCATCCATTTTAAAAATGTTTTCTCCAAGAAAGATAGAGATTTGCTCAGGTAGCATCAAATCATAAGTAAAATGTTTCAGGAACAGGAACAGTTGTTTCCTGGAGTGACATGATGCAAGCAGTTGGAGAGGGGCATTATTAATACATCACCATGATAACTGCCAACAAAAGAAGAGGGACATACATCACTTAATCAGCTATCTATTCATTACCCAACCCACTATATCCAAACTACAGGGTCACAGGGGTCTGCATATTGCTCTTTTCAATCCTCTCATGTAGATACTGGAGTAACAAGTTATCATGGGCAGGAGTGTTGTTTTGTAGAGTACAGGTAGTTTCAGCTTTGTACCCTAAATAGCTAAGGCCATGCATTGCAATCGCTTCTACCACATGAACAACACACACAATTTTGTGGTTGTTGGAGGTGATAATAGTATAACAGATCAAGATCTATTGACTGGGGACACGCAAAGTCATCAAAACTTGTAGACACTTTCTCTATATTCCTTTCATCTTTATCCTCCTCAGTTGTTCCTGCCTCTGTCAAGTACCCAGAAGCACAACCCAAAGGAAAAACAGCCATTTAAGGTGTAAGAGTAGCAGCAGGAATGTGAATCAGAGGGCATATGAGAACATGAGGGCAACCATTAAGAAGGATATAAGGGAGGCTAAAAGACAGTTAGAGAGGAATAGAGCAGGTGACGTGAAAGATGACCCAAAGAGATTCTTTCAGTGTTTTAGTAGTAAAAGAACAGTCAAGCAGGAGATGAAGTGTATTAGGAATAGTAATGGGGAATTAAAAATACAGATAGTGAAACAGGGAATGTTATAAACTTTAATTTTTCTGAGGTCTTCACAAGTGAGGAAGTGAATAACCTTCCAGTGGTAAATGGAACTACTAAGGACGTACTAAATTTAAAAATTGTAGAGGGAGAAGTACTGTGTAGATTAAATAGTCTGAAACCAAACAAATCACCAGGACCAGATAATATTTACCTTTGAGTTCTTAAGGAGGTCAATGAGTACATATGAAAACCATTGACACATATTTTTAGGAAGTCATTGTGCACTGGAGAAATTCCAAAGGACTAGAAAATGGCAAATATTATTCCATTATATAAAAGAGGTAACCAGGCAGATCCAACCAGCTATAGACCAGTAAGCTTAACGTGCATTACAAGAAAATTAATAAAAGGATTTATTAATGATATGATTGAGCAGCACATGACAAGAACAATAATTTTACTGAACAGTCAGCATTGGTTCAGAACAGGGAGGTTTTACTAACATGCTTGGATTATATGAGGGGGCAACAAAAAGATGTAATCAAAAAGAAGTATATGATGTTATTCATTTTGACTTTCAGAAAGCATTTGATTATGTACCAAATGAGAGGTTGCGCATCAGACTAAAAGAAGTGAAAGTTCAGGATGATCTTTGTAGATGGGTGTTAAATTGTATCAGACACAGGAAGCAAAGATTATGGTATGTGGCATCCTATCAGAATTGGCTGATATTAAGAGTGGTATTCCACAGGGGTCAGGGCTAGAGCCCCTGCTATTTTTAATATATATAAATGATCTGGATAGGAATATAAGTAATAAGCTGGTTAGGTTTGCAGATGATACCAAGATAGGTGGCTTGGCAGATAATTTAGAATCTATTGAATCATTACAGAGGGACTTGGACAGCATACAGGCTTGTGCAGATTTGTGTCAGATAAAAGTTAATGTCAATAAATGTAAAGTATTATACATATGAAATACAAATATTAGTTTTGAATACACAATGGAAAGTCTGTAAATAGAAAGCATGAGAAGGATTTAGGAGTTGCAGTGGACTCCAGACAGTGTTCAGAAGTCATTAAGGAGGCAAACAGAATGTTAGTTTATATAGCACGATGTGTGGAGTACAAATCCAAGGAGGTTATGCTCAAGAGTTAAAATGCACTGGTGAGGCATCATCTGGAATACTATGTGCAGTTTTGGCCTCCAGGCTACAAGATATAGCACCACTAGAAGAATTCCAGAGAAGAGTATCTAGGCTGATTCCAGGGTGGCAAGGGATGAATTATAAGGAGTGCTTAAATGAGCTGAGCCTTTTCAGCTTAAGCAAAAAAAGATTAAGAGGTGACATGACTGAAGTGTTTTAAATTATGAAGGGAATTAGTACAGTGGATTGAGACTATTATTTTAAAATGAGTTAATCAAGAACACGGGGACACAGTTTGAAACTTGTTAAGGGTAAATTTCACACAAACATTAGGAAGTTTTTCTTTATACTTAGAACCATAGACACTTGGAATAAGCCACTAAGTAGTACGGTAGACAGTAAACTTTAGGGATTTTCAAAAATTAACTTTTCTTGAGAAAAAAAAAAAAAAAGTGGATAGAACTGGTGAGCTTTGTTGGGTGGAATGGCCTGTTCTCATGTAGATTGTTCTGATGTTCTAGAATGATGTATTTATATCTATAATATATTATTGAATGTCCTTCCAAAGATAATTTTTTTATACCCTACAATCATAATATGTCACACTGGCCATATTATTTTCTGTAATATTGAAAAATATCTTGCCAACCTTCATCATCTCATCACTTCACAGCACCACAATGTTGCACATACCTGTTATTCTACTTTCTTTAATACCTCCTGCACCTTCCCTATTTTTTTCATTTCTTATCAGGCTACACAGCCTAAATTCTAAAGCCTAAAGCTAGGTACAAAAGCTAGGTAATGAAGCCATGTTACAACTACTCTTTTTGGCAGCTAAGTTATTTAATGAGCTGACATTAACAGTGTTGTCACACAGAGCATCAATTAGTGCATTTACAAGCACATATATATAATCAGGCTAAGGTGAATAACCTGGTTTCTGGTTTCTTAATCTGCATTTATACATGCAAGTAATATTCTGGAGTTCTCCTTTGTCCAAAAGTTCTAACATCTTTAAACTGCACAAAAAAAAGTTAAATGTCATCTTCAGCCACCATGAGTCTGAAAATAATCATGGTACCTGTGATAATTTTCTTGTGTTTTATGAATAGGTGTAGGCATCCTGATGCTTTGTTTATAGGTTTCTCTTACTAGATTGCTCACAGAACACTCTTTTCTGCTTGTTTGTTCATTTGAGCCCTGCAAAGGTGCTTCTTGCCTTAAACCCAGTTCTGCTGGAATAATAACACAGGTTTTTAATTCAATAAAGAAAATATTGAGTTAGGTTACTCATTAATTTAAAAAGTAATCAGACTTTGTAATGCATGTTGTTTTTAATTTGTTACCTTACCGCTTTTGAGATTGTGTTGCTGAGTTTAGCACTTTACATCCCACTCATCAACATAAATTTCTAAAATACTGGGACAGGTTATTTCAGCCAAGAGAAGAAGAATGCAATTTCTTGAAAATTTGCCATTGCAAATTTATTTTGTGGGCAAAATTACTCATGGCTGCTTAAAAGTGTGTACAAATACATGTACTGCCTAACAGACTGCAACAGACATGCGCAGACTACCAAATCTTTAACAGTAACCCAGTTACGGGTTTAAATTGCCACATAATCAGATTACTCATGGAGAAGTCTACCTCTGTTAACCAGGTTTCTTAGAATCCAATAACCCAAATTCTCTAATAAGAGTAAGGGTTTGCACTGCATGTTAGAAATCAGGTTTCTATGAATAATCAGGTTATTGAAGCATGCGTAAACATGCTAAATGTCAGGTAGATACAGCATGTAAGTAACGTTACAAACTTGTGCGTTTTAGGCAATATCAATGCTGATTGAATCCCAAAGGGAGCATTAGGCTCCCCCTAAAACAGTTACCAAAACAGCACCCCTTAATGTCCATAGCGTGGACAGAATGGGAGAGGCAGAAAGGTCTGGACCATACGTTGCTTGAGTTACATGCTGTAAATGTCGAGAGAGATGTGGAGAGAACAAACCAGATGAACAACTTCTTTAACAGGTTTGACCAACCTAACCCACTCTCACCTCGGAGTACTGCACCCTCCATCCATCCTTCTGCTGATACCAGCATAGGAGAGAGTTTCCCCCCCACCCACAATTACAGCAGCCCAGGTAAGCATAGAGCTGAGGAGACTTTGTGCCAGCAAAGCAGTGGGTCCATATGGAGTATCGCCATGACTGCTGAAGGCCTGTGCGTTGGAACTGGGGAGTCCTCTACAGCACATCTTCAACCTGAGCCTGGAACAGGGGAGAGTCCCGAGGCTTTGGAAAACATCTTGCATCACCCCAGTCCCAAAGGTATCACGTCCTAGTGAGCTGAATGACTTCCGGCCTGTTGCTCTAACGTCACATGTGATGAAGACCATGGAGCGGCTGCTGCTTCACTACCTGAGGCCACAGGTCCGCCACGCCCTCGACCCTCTGCAGTTTGCATACCAGGAGTAGGTGGGAGCGGAGGATGCCATCATCTACAGGTATATGCTACACCGATCCCTCTCCCACTTGGACAGAGGCAGTGGTGCTGTAAGAACAATGTTTCTGGACTTCTCTAGCACCTTCAACACCATCCAGCCTCTGCTCCTTAGGGACAAGCTGACAGAGATAGGAGTAGATTCATACCTGGTGGCATGGATCGTGGACTATCTTACAGACAGACCTCAGTATGTGCATCTCGGGAACTGCAGGTCTGACATTGTAGTCAGCAAACAGGAGCACCGCAGGGGACTGTACTTTCTCCGGTCCTGTTCAGCCTATACACATCAGACATCCAATACAACTCGGAGTCCTGCCACGTGCAAAAATTCGCTGATGACACTGCTATCATGGGCTGCATCAGGAGTGGGCAGGAGGAGGAGTATAGGAACCTAATCAAGGATTTTGTTAAATGGTGCGACTCAAACCACCTACATCTGAACACCAGCAAAACCAAGGAGCTGGTGGATTTTAGGAGGCCCAGGCCCTTCACGGACCCCGTGATCATCAGAGTTGACTGTGTGCAGACCTATAAATACCTGGGAGTGCAGCTGGATGATAAATTGGACTGGACTGCCAATACTGATGCTCTATGCAAGAGAGGACAGAGCTGACTATACTTCCTTAGAAGGCTGGCGTCCTTCAACATCTGCATTAAGATGCTGCAGATGTTCTATCAGGCGGTTGTGGCGAACGCCCTCTTCTACGCGGTGATGTGCTGGGGAGGCAGCATAAAGAAGAGGGATGCCTCACGCCTGGACAAACTGGTGAGGAAGGCAGGCTCTATTGTAGGCACGGAGCTGGACAGTTTGACATCCGTGGCAGAGCGGTGGGTGCTGAGCAGGCTCCTGTCAATCATGGAGAATCCACTGCATCCACAGACTGCTGTCACTGTCCTGCTCCACTGACAGACTGAGGAGATCGTTCCTCCCCTACACTATGTGACTCTTCAATTCCACCTGTGTAAACGTTAACATTATACAAAGTTATTGTCTGTTATACCTACATTTTTATCACTCTTTAATATTGTTTTTTTTTATATCAGTATGCTGCTGCTGGATTATGTGAATTTTCCCTTGAGATTAATAAAGTATCTATCTATCTACAGTGCATCCGGAAAGTATTCACAGTGCATCACATTTTGTTATGTTACAGCCTTATTCCAAAATGGATTAAATTAATTTTTTTCCTCAGAATTCTACACACAACACCCCATAATGACAACGTGAAAAAACGTTTACTTGAGATTTTTGCAAATTTATTAAAAATAAAAAAAATGAGAAAGCACATGTACATAAGTATTCACAGCTTTTGCCGTGAAGCTCAGAATTGAGCTCAGGTGCATCCTGTTTCCCCTGATCATCCTTGAGATGTTTCTGCAGCTTATGTCAGAGCACAAACCAAGCAAAAAGTCAAAGGAATTGCCTGTAGACCTCCGAGACAGGATTGTCTCGAGGCACTAATCTGGGGAAGGTTACAGAAAATTTCTGCTGCTTTGAAGGTCCCAATGAGCACAGTGGCCTCCATCATCCGTAAGTGGAAGAAGTTCGAAACCACCAGGACTCTTCCTAGAGCTGGCCGGCCATCTAAACTGAGCGATCAGGGGAGAAGGGCCTTAGTCAGGGAGGTGACCAAGAACCCGATGGTCACTCTGTCAGAGCTCCAGAGGTCCTCTGGGAAGAGAGGAGAACCCTCCAGAAGGACAACCATCTCTGCAGCAATCCACCAATCAGGCCTGTATGGTAGAGTGGCTAGATGGAAGCCACTCCTTAGTAAAAGGCACATGGCAGCCCGCCTGAAGTTTGCCAAAAGGCACCCGAAGGACTCTCAGACCATGAGAAACAAAATTCTCTGGTCTTGGTGTGAATGCCAGGAATCACGTTTGGAGGGAACCAGGCACCGCTCATCACCAGGCCAATACCATCCCTACAGTGAATCATGGTGGTGGCAGCATCATGCTGTGGGGATGTCTTTCAGTGGCAGGAACTGGAAGACTAGTCAGGATAAAGAGAAAGATGACTGCAGCAATGTACAGAGACATCCTGGATGTGGAAAAAGTTATGCGCTGTGAATACTTTCCGGATGCTATCTATCTATCTATCTATCTATCTATCTATCTATCTATCTATCTATCTATCTATCTATCTATCTATCTATCTATCTATCTATCT
>JANRMT010027041.1:120325549-120347035 GCA_026402145.1 Polypterus bichir lapradei | reverse complement strand
TCTATCTATCTATCTATCTATCTATCTATCTATCTATCTATCTATCTGACCAGCTCTGAGCAATATGACAGACTAAATGGTCAGTCACAGTTGATACTGTAGGATGATAACTTTTCTAACCTGCTCTGTATAAAGCTGATATTTTCATATACTGCATCCTCCTCAAGCACCACTATTTTTTTTCCTTAATCCTCACTTTTTCAGCACTATGTTTCTTTTTTCTTTTACCTTTTATGTTGTCAACTCCATTGTATGTCAAGAGTGGGATAACCGGTTTATATAAATACTTTATATAATGGTGGAGGAAAAACAACATAAACACACAGTACTTTTTTTGTTGCTTGAAGAGACAAAATAACCAATAAAATGTACATTTCCATTATTAACACCTATGGATATTGCGTCACCATGAGAGCACAAAGCCTTGTTCTATATTATCAACAATTTCAACCAATATTTCAACAATGTAAAATGATTAAATGTAGTGAGTGGGTTAAGAACATGTATCGATAGTTTCATTTTCATGCGCATGGGGTTGTACCATTTGGGGAGAGGTTGAATCCTTTTCTCATAAAATGGATATCTGAACAAACACAGCAGGGCTTATACCACCTGGGCCATCTTTTTACAGATTTACTAATTTTGTGTGCATTTATTTATGAGAATTTGAAAAGTTCTGCATAGCAGCTTGATTGGTCCTTCTTGAAATCTTCCGGTATTCCTGATGGCACACTCTGCTCCAGCTCTACTCTTTACATAAGGAAACACGGTTGAAATTACTGGATTTTTTTTTATAAATGTGAAAGGATGAATTCCACTGTATTCCCAAATGTTTAAACAATGAGAGAAAATGTGTATGGCTTCTTCTATTTGTGGTATTCTGTCTGCCCCACTCCATTACAATATGATGTGTCTAATATGACGTAAAGGAGAAAGAATGCACGTCAATAATATGAAATGCATTAGGATAAACACATACAATCTGTCGCATTAGTTGGGTGAATGCAGGCACTAAAGTCTATCTGCTGCACTCCTTAAAGTTTAATGAACCCAGAAAAAATATTAGTAGAGCTAACCCTCATCGACTTTAAAATAAAATGCTCCTCTATCCACTATGCTTCAAAGGTGTATGATGACTTCTCTGAATCCTCCCGGTCATTATGAGTGCTTGGAGAGACACAATCAAGCCACATGATAATAACTCACAGAAAATAATTTATGAAAGAGTCAAAGACAGCAGAAAGATGCTTAATTATACATACATATCTTTCTCACACCACAGTCCATATTGTTTGTTACTTTTTCAGCTAAACTTAATCTTTTGTAAGGTCTAAATCCCTTACAATTGCTTGAATTTACATGTTGCATTATATTTTAATTATTATAAGTGCTTGTGTTTGTTTTTAGCATTCTTTCATTGAGGCGGGAGGTGACCGGGATAACTGTAGCACACCTTAAAATTTGCTAACCTGCAAAATCAGCTTCCTAATGATCTACAGAGATAACATTTACAGTCTTAGAACAGAACTTAGATTTGGGCCTAGACTTTAACCACCCATTACCAAAGCAAATTGTAAGTCCTGCTTATTTCAGTCAGAAGACAAATTATTTTCCCCTAATAACAATTGAGGAGGACATCTTTCAAGATTTCTTCATCGAACAAAAAAATTAACATTAATTGTCTCATCTGCTTTTGAAAACTGCTTCTAACAGATCATGGTCCATGAGAGTGTGAACATATCTTGGCAGCACTGACCTTGAGGTAAGGACCAATCCAGTCACACTTAGAGTTGTGCTTGAAAGTTTGTTAACCCTTTAGAATTTTCTATATTTCTTCATAAATATGACCTAAAACATCATCAGATTTTAATTCAAGTCCTAAAAGTAGATAAAGAGAAACCAGTTAAACAAATGAGACAAAAATATTATACTTGGTCATTTATTTATTGAGGTAAATGATCAAATATTACATATTTGTGAGTGGCAAAAGTATGTGAACCTGTAGGATTAGCAGTTAATTTGAAGGTGAAATTAGAGTCAGGTGTTTTCAATCAATGGGATGACAATCAGGTGTGAGTGGACATCCTGTGTTATTTAAAGAACAGGGATCTATCAAAGTCTGCTCTTCACAACATGGTTGTGGGAGTGTATCATGGCACGAACAAAGGAGATTTCTGAGGACCTCAGAAAAAGAGTTGTTGATGCTAATCAGGCTGGAAAAGGCTACAAAACCATCTCTAAAGAGTTTGGACTCCACCAATCCACAGTCAGACAGATTGTGTACAAATGGAGGAAATTCAAGACCATTGTTACCCTCCCCAGGAGTGGTCGACCAACAAAGATCACTCCAAGAGCAAAGCGTGTAATAGTCGATGAGGTCACAAAGGACCCCAGGGTAACTTCTAAGCAACTGAAAGTCTCTCTCACATTGGCTCATGTTCATGACTCCACCATGAGGAGAACACTGAACAATCATGGTGTGCATGGCAGGGTTGCAAGGAGAAAGCCACTGCTTTCAAAAAAAAAAAAACATTGCTGCTCGTCTGCAGTTTGCTAAAGATTACGTGGACAAACCAGAAGGCTATTGGAAGAATGTTTTGTGGACGGATGAGACCAAAATAGAACTTTTTGGTTTAAATGAAAAGTGTTATGTTTGGAGAAAGGAAAACACTGCATTCCAGCATAAGAACCTTATCCCATCTGTGAAACATGGTGGTGGTAGTATCATGGTTTGGGCCTGTTTTGTTGCATCTGGGCCAAGACAGCTTGCCTTCATTGATGGAACAATGAATTCTGAATTATATCAGAGAATTACAAAGGAAAATGTCAGAACATCTGTCCATGAACTGAATCTCAAGGGTGGGTCATGCAGCAATACAACGATCCTAAGCACACAAGTCGTTCTACCAAAGAATGGTTAAAGAAGAATAAAGTTAATGTTTTGGAATGGCCAAGTCAAAGTCCCGACCTTAATCCAATCGAAATGTTTTAAGGACCTAAAGCGAGCGGTTAATGTGAGGAAACCCACCAACATCCCAGAGTTGAAGCTGTTCTGTACGGAGGAATAGGTTAGAATTCCTCCAAGCCTGTGCGCAGGAATGATCAAAAGTTACCGGAAACGTTTAGTTGCAGTTATTGCTGCAAAGTGGGGGTCACGCCAGATACTGAAAGCAAAGGTTCACATACTTTTGCCACTCACAAATATGTAATATTCGATCATTTTCCTTAATAAATAAATGACCAAGTATAATATTTTTGTTTCATTTGTTTAACTGGTTTCTCTTTATCTACTTTTAGGACTTAAGTGAAAATCTGATGATGTTTTAGGTAATACAGTAATCCCTCCTCGATCGCGGGGGTTGCGTTCCAGAACCCCCTGCGATAGATGAAAATCCGCGAAGTAGAAACCATATGTTTGTATGGTTATTTTTATATATTTTAAGCCCTTATAAACTCTCCCACACTGTTAACATTGTTAGAGCCCTCTAGACATGAAATAACACCCTTAGTCAAAAGTTTAAACTGTGCTCCATGACAAGACAGAGCTGACAGTTCTTTCTCACAATTAAAAGAATGCAAATATATCTTTTCTTCAAATGAGTGTCTGCATCAGGAGCAGAGAATTTAAGAGAGAGAGCGAGCGCTCGCAAAGAAAAGCAAACAATCAAAAAATCAATACGTGTGCTTTTAAGTAAAGTGGCATTTTTCAGAGGAGCATCAGTATCTTCTAAGCAAACAGCCTCTGTTGAAACAGCCCCTCTGCTCAAATCTCCTCCGTCAGGCGCAGAGAATGTCAGAGAGAGAGCGCGAGATTAAAGCAAACAATCAAAAAATCAATACGTGTGCTTATGTGCTTTTAAATATGCCGAGCACCGCAATAAAGCGGCATTTTTTAGAGGAGCGTCAGTATCTTTTAAGCAAACAGCTTCTGTGCAAACAGCTCCTCTGCTCACACCCCCTCCGTCAGGCGCAGAGAATGTCAGAGAGGGTGAGAGAGAGGCAGAGACAAGCAAACAATCAAGCACCGCGCGGGAAGCATATCTTATAGCATTGAGGAGTTTTAGTTAATATGTAATACATGCTCTGATTGGGTAGCTTCTAAGCCATCTGCCAATAGCGTCCCTTGTATGAAATCAACTGGGCAAACAAAATGAGGAAGCATGTACCATAAATTAAAAGACCCATTGTCCGCAGAAATCCGCGAACCAGCGAAAAATCCGTGATATATATTTAGATATGCTTACATTTAAAATCCGCGATAGAGTGAAGCCGCGAAAGTCGAAGCGCGATATAGCGAGGGATTACTGTACAGTATTTACGCAGAAATATAGAAAATCCTAAAGGGTTCACAAACTTTCATGCACAACTGTATATCCTTGTCCTTAATGGATGTTTCTTCTTCTTCTTTCGGCTGCTCCCGTTAGGGGTTGCCACAGCGGATCATCTTGTTCCATATCTTCCTGTCCTCTATATCTTGCTGTCACACCCATCACCTGCATGTCTTCTCTCACCATATCCATAAACCTTCTCTTTGGCCTTCCTCTTGCCTGGCAGCTCTATTCTTAGCATTCTCTTCCCAATTTATCCAGAATCTCTTCTCTGCACATGTCCAAACCAACGCAATCTCGCCTCTTTGACTTTGTCTCCCAAACGTCCAACCTGTGCTGACCCTCTAATGAACTCATTTCTAATCCTGTCCTTCCTCATCACATCCAATGGAAATCTTAACATCTTTAGCTCTGTCTCACTTTTTTCTGGTAAGTGCTACCATCTCCAACCCATATAACAAAGCTGGTCTTACTACCATCCTATAGACCTTCCCTTTCACTCTTACTGATAACCGTCTGTCACAAATTACTCCTGACACTCTTCTCCACCCATTCCACCCTGCCTGCACTCTGTTTTTCACCTCTCTTCCACAATCATCTTTACTCTGTACTGTTGATCCCAAGTATTTAAACTCATCCACCTTCACCAACTCTTTTCTCATCTGTCAACCTGTCCATCATCATTGCAAAAAAGAAAGGGCTCAGAGCCGATCCCTGTGTAATGTGATAAATTAGCATCACGGCCCATGCTGCCAGGATGGGTTACTGCTCCCCATGACTATAAAAATGGGATCAGCAGGGCTATTAAATGGATGGTGACATGTACAATATAAGAAATCATAAAATATATCGTCCAATATTCTTCTGTTCATATTATATCTTTAACTTTTGCTTTCAAGTGAAAATGCAATATTTAACGTTTATCTCATGTGCTTGTGATGTACTTGAATGTCTCCACTTGAAAAAATGTGATCACCAATTACCTGCATAAAGAAAGTCCTCTCCTCTCAACTGCATTACACTAAGATACACACCAGAGATCACAGTCTAATAAGGCCAGGAGGACAACTTCATCTGTGAACATCTGAGATAGGTCCCCTACATTCTCAAAGGGGATAACTATCCAAACCTTTTCTGCTTCTTTGAATCCTACCTGTGACAATTATAAGGAAAGGAAAAAAACACACCCTCAATGAATTCCAACACCTTCATCAGACTGTCTATTCAACACTAAGTATGTTAGCACAACTTTCGTTTGGCATATTTAGTGGCCCAAGAATCTCATACTCTTGTAGCAGTTCACTTTTCTTCTTTATTTTAAATTTCTTCTTGAATTTTTTAATGGTTATCAGTTCAAAGAGAAGATTAAATATTTTCATCAGCGTGAAACCCCATGAGTATGGGGTTTCATGGTGAAGAAAATATTTAATCATCCCTCTGAACTGATAATCATTAAAGAAATTACAGATAGAAATTTGAAATTATGAAGTTAATGAAATTCAACTTCTCTTTTCTTTACAAATGATTTTTGCTTTTTTGTAATTTTTACATTTTGATTAGTTAACAAGCTTTACACCAGCTAATTTCTCAGTAACATTTACATCATGGCAGATTTTCTATTATCTTGGATTTTACATTCAAAGTCAAGTCAATTTGGAAATGTTTATTAAATCTTGGCTTTGAGATCATATATGGCAGTTTAGGAACTTGCTTGTATGAATGAATTAAATTAAAATAAGGGTCTTATTGGCGCCTTCCATACAGGTGCTGGTCATAAAATTAGAATATCATGACAAAGTTGATTTATTTCAGTAATTCCATTCAAAAAGTGAAACTTGTATATTAGATTCATTCATTACACACAGAGTGATGTATTTCAAATGTTTATTTCTTGTAATTTTGATGATTATAACTGACAACTAATGAAAGTCCCAAATTCAGTATCTCAGAAAATTAGAATATCAATTAAGACCAATGCAAAAAAAGGATTTTTAGAAATGTTGGCCAACTGAAAGGTATGAACATGAAAAGTATGAGCATGTACAGCACTCAATATTTAGTTGGGGCTCCTTTGGCCTGGATTACTGCAGCAATGCAGCGTGGCATGGAGTCGATCAGTCTGTGGCACTGCTCAGGCATTATGAGAGCCCATCTTGCTCTGATATTGACCTTCAGCTCTTCTGAATTGTTGGGTCTGGCGTATTGCATCTTCCTCTTCACAATACCCCATAGATTTTCTATGGGGTTAAGGTCAGGCGAGTTTGCTGGCCAATCAAGAATAGGGATACCATGGTCCTTAAACCAGGTACTGGTAGCTTTGGCACTGTGTGCAGGTGCCAGGTCTTGTTGGAAAATGAAATCTGCATCTCCATAAAGTTCGTCAGCAGCAGGAAGCATGAAGTGCTCTAAAACTTCCTGGTAGACGGCTGCGTTGACCTTGGACCTCAGAAAACACAATGGACCAACACCAGCAGATGACATGGCACCCCAAACCATCACTGACTGTGGAAACTTTACACTGGACATCAAGCACCATGGATTCTGTGCCTCTCCTCTCTTCCTCCAGACTCTGGGACCTTGATTTCCAAAGGAAATGCAAAATTTACTTTCATCAGAGAACATAACTTTGGATCACTTAGCAGCAGTCCAGTCCTTTTTGTCTTTAGCCCAGGCGAGACGCTTCTGACGCTGTCTCTTGTTCAAGAGTGGCTTGACACAAGGAATGCGACAGCTGAAACCCATGTCTTGCATACGTCTGTGCGTGGTGGTTCTTGAAGCACTAACTCCAGCTGCAGTCCACTTTTAGTGAATCTACCCCACAGTTTTGAATGGGTTTTGTTTCACAATCCTCTCCAGGGTGCAGTTATCCCTATTGCTTGTACACTTTTTTCTACCACATCTCCTTCCCTTCGCCTCTCAATTAATGTGCTTGGACACAGAGCTCTGTGAACAGCCAGCCTCTTTAGCAATGACCTTTTGTGTCTTGCCCTCCTTGTGCAAAGTGTCAGTGGTCGTCTTTTGGACAACTGTCAAGTCAGCAGTCTTCCCCATGATTGTGTAGCCTACAGAACTAGACTGAGAGACCATTTAAAGGCTTTTGCAGGTGTTTTGAGTTAATTAGCTGATTAGATTGTGGCATCAGGTGTCTTCAATATTGAACCTTTTCACAATATTCTAATTTTCCGAGATACTGAATTTGGGACTTTCATTAGTTGTCAGTTATAATCATCAAAATTACAAGAAATAAACGTTTGAAATACATCAGTCTGTGTGTAATGAATGAATCTAATATACAAGTTTCACTTTTTGAATGAAATTACTGAGATAAATCAACTTTGTCATGATGATGTAATTTTATGACCAGCACCTGTGTATATATATATATATATATATATATATATATATATATAATATATTTTTATACACAGTATATATATATATATATATATACACACAGTATATATATTTTTAATTTGCCTTTTATTCTTTAATACACGCCTCTTCAGTGTTGAAATCTAGCAAATTGGAGGTGATGATTTTAGTGCATTGAGAAAGCGGAGGAAAATAAAGGCAATACCAATGACTCTGGAGAATGATTACACTAGATCGGCTTCTGCAACTGAGGGTAATGAACCAAGGCCAGCTGTAAATTTAGCAATTTGGAAAGGCATACCTCTTTGTGCTAAACTAGCTATGCTCCATTTTTATGTGCTCTGTATTTAGAATGACTGTTTAAAGAACTATTTTTGGTCAATTGTCTGATTTCCTACGGCTCATAATTACTTGACAGCTAATTTAGACAATGCCAGGCTGTTAGTACGATTAGTATTCTTCATAGCTGATGAATAAAGCAAGAAGATGAGATGTCTGCAATGAAACATTTAGAAAGTCAGAAAATCAAAGTGAATGTAATTGTAAAAAAGATGAGTTTCATCTTCATTGTAATGACCTCTTAATGTTTTAAAATTAAATATTATGGGTTATGGTGGGGGAGGAATTTGGCAGTGACTGAAAATGTGTTCACTTTATGCTTATGGAAATTCAAGGTTAAACATTGTATTACATTGATACAGTAGCTGATATAAACAGTAAACAGAAGTTGTGCTAAAAAATAAAACTGAGAATATAATAAAATATAGTTAGAGCCCAGCCTTGGAAATAAATTGTGGGAGTGACGATGCTTCACAGACATCAATAATTCCTGAGTGGGTGCCACAGAGCTTTATCAACATTTGCTAAGGGTAGTGGAGCAAAACCTCTAGATAGTGAAATGGTTGACTGCATTGATGCTTGCTTTTCTTGTTTTGTTTAACTCTGGCATTTTAATAGTGAGTAGTAGAGTTTGAACAAAATTTAAGTGCTTTGGTTAGCAAAAATTTGAAGGAGCTGTTAGGAGGTCATTATTAAAAAGAAATTGCAGCAGAGCAAAATATTTCTTTAGTGTACGGCTGTTATATTCATATCCAAAAATTTTATTTTTTGGAATGTTTATTATAGCATAGCAGAATAGAGGTGCAGAGGTTAATGCTGCAGTTTCATAATTCTAGGGGACTGGATGCAAATCCAGATCTCTTTCTTGTCTGTGTGCATTTTGTACACTCTCTCTCTCTTTGTATTTGCATGGCATTCACTGAGAGTAGTCTGGTCTCTGGTGTACATCACATAAAATCTTATGTTAGGCTAAATAAAACTAAAAATGCATCTGGTATGAACGTCCATGCCCTGTTGTCGACTGGGGCTCTATCCAAGGTTTTCTCCTGCCTAGCATTTGATTTTACTTGAATTGGCCCTGGCTGTAATCTTAAATTGAATTTAGATGGATGGTTTGAAAATGGATTAACAAGTTACAGTTTGAATATTTGAAATATATATTTAATCTGTAATGGAAAGTGATGCTGGAGCAGATGAGTTAGAATTTGTGAAGTTTCTTTAGAAACTAGGATCAATAATTGAACGAAAAAGAGGACTACAGACAGAATTTATGCAGATAATCGGAGCGCAATGGAGAAATTGGAGAATGTGTTTTAGAATATTCTATGATAAAATGACAGCTGCTAAAACAAAATGAAACATATACAAGATGGTGGAGAGACCAGAAACAAGTAGAAGGGTGACTGAAAGAATGGAAGTTCAAAAGATAAGACTGTTATGGGTGAACAAAACAGAGTGTACTCGGGAATTTTAGACATGAAAGGGATGTGGTAAAAGATGATATATAGGACAATCCAGTGAGCACAACATATATGAAGACAAGATGAAACAGTGTGCTGAAGAGATCATTAGAGAAGAAGAGGTCACTAAAAAGTAAGAAAGGAGGACAAAAAAAACAGGATGTGATAGTCAAGGATATGCAGGAGTTGACTGGAAACTGAAGGTGATGGAAAATCCAAATGTACTTCCACTGTGGTGACCCCCGCTAAGGTATAAGATTTTATGCTGTACACCCTGCAATGCCTTTCACTGTGGATATTCCACAATGCAGGAATGTTCACATTGTCATCAGCCTTGGTTGTATTATTTCATAACTTTCAGAAACAACCTATCTGTGTTGTTCTCTGCATTGCTTCTCATGTTCCTGAATAAATGGATGGGTTGCTTGCCGGCTTTGCGTTTTCACCTTATTCCTACAGCTAATATGGAGAAAGGCATCAAGCTGTAACAAAGCTAAATAAGCAAAGGAAAAAAATACACTTAAAAAAAAAAAAAGAATTAGTACAGTATTGTACAATACTGGTTTTTCTCAAATGGAAAAATGTGTGCAGTTTTTGGAGATTCTACTTTTTTTTACAATCGTTTCTCAACCAGTTAAATATTTTCACAAAAATGTGTAAACCTTTCATGCATAATTCTCATTCAAAAATCTCCAAACATAAAATTAAGATAAGTTATTAATTTAAATGCCCTTTAGATTAAATAATAAACCCCATAACTTGCAAAGAAAAGTGTCTTACAAAGTGTTCTTTATTATCAAGATATTAGTCATTGTTCGCTCTTTCTCCTCTCTTGTTGAATGTCATTCATAGCCACTGATAGTTTATGTTAGTTCCTATAGTTCCTAATCCTTGCTCTTCTGGCTAGTCTACCCCAGAGCACACTGGATGCAGTTTGACATTGTCTATCTGAGTGTCTCAGGATTGTTAAAACTGAAGTCTATGAAGAAAACCTATTCACATACGAAAAAACAATGCAAGCACAGCACCTTAGAGAAACCAGTAAAAACTTATATCAGGCTGTGAAGTAAGCATCGAAGAGACACTACTGCCATCACCACAATATTGAACATTATATATGACATGACTGGAACCCTGCTGTTGCTTTTTTGTGATTATTACTTGCCATGGTGGCACCTCAGCAAACCTAGTCTGTATTTCTTAATTTCCAGAAGATAATGAAAATAGTTGGTAATGTATGCAAAAGCAGCTGGGACATGGTTACTTAATTCTAGGTCTACATACCATACACTAAGTGATATTTTTGGAATCAATAAAGGAAACAAAATCTCATAATTGAAATTAATTTAAATGTTAAAATGTCATTTCACTTAGCTAGTTGTTTGTCATTTATACTCTTGAGGTTTGCCTTAAGAAGTAAAAATTGCTTCATTCTTTAAACACACATTCAGCTTCCATTTAATGCAAAAGGAAAAGAGGTTTGAAGTTCACTTGCTGCCCAATAATCACATCAAGTAGTCTCTAAGTAGAGAGCACTGGAAAATAACAGAATGTAACATGTGTCTACACAGAGTGAACAAGGCTAACAATCTGATGTCACTCACAAGTCCATCTCACTGGAAAATACCTGCTAAGAAAATGACAGGCTGTCAATGACAAATTGTATAAACTTGACCAAAATTGAAACTGAGATGTTAAATAATAATCTAGTGTTTTATTAATCCTTTAGAAACATTACCAGCACAGTAAGAATATTATTAAACCAAAAAAAATTGCTGGGGTATTTGTTAAATAAAGTCAGTTGCCTGCAACCTTTTAAGGACTTTATTTAAATAAGCTGCTATGCATTCTTTGAAATGTAGTAAATATACTGTTTGTTTTTCATTGTTTATTTCATTCTTGCAGTTTTATCATGCAGATGTACCGTAAATTAAAGAATTAAATAACTAAGTAGAAATCATAGAAAACTAACATTTTATTTAGTAGAAAGATTGCTTTTTTATATGACAGAACTAGAAACCATAAAATAAAGCTAAACCAGCATATAATTTTTTTTTTAAGTATATGTGCGTCATAGCACCATTATAAAATTTTAATTTTAATTGTGTTCCATGTTTTCCTTTAATCAGTTACTGAATTCAATTAATCCAGCCTATGCTAGGGGGATTATCCCTGCAGCATTAGGAGCAAAGCAGGAGCAAATCTTCAATGGCTGTGCCAATTCATTGCATGATACACTCATGCATAGATTCATACATACACACACACACACGCGCACACACACAACACTAATTTATTATTATCAGTTAACCCAGTATTAACCTCTTTAGTATGTAGAAAGAAAAGTCTGAAATATGACTGAGATTTAAACTCAGAAGCTCTGAGGCAGCAGCAGAAGGTTTTATGCCACCATCCTGGTTCTCATTTAAGGCATTTCAATGACCACAACATTTGTGGTAATGGTAAAAAAAAAAGGAGTAGAGCCATTATAAAAATCTGCAACACATGGAGATTAAATAATCAGAAGTTAACTGCTTGGGCAGTAACAGCTTGACAGATCAAAATGTTTTGGAATCAGATTTATAGCAATCATATAACTCAGGTGGCCGCTGTGAATAAACCAAAAAATTTAACATCTTGTTAATTTACAAACCAAAAGCCAGTTTATTTTTCCATTAAATTTAATTGTAGTAATTTTACTAATTTTTAAGTTATGTACTCCAGTAATATTTTTTAAAATGAAGCATACCTTATTTTATTAACATTAATGCTTAAGGTTGATTCCTTTTACACTTGCTTGTAAGGCAATTGGAACATCTCAAACTTGATTTTTAAATTAGAGGTACTGCACGTAACCCTGTCTTATTAACAGCATACAACATGTAAACATTAACCTTTTTAACACTGAGCTCTACAGCGCATTAACACATTTCTGTGCATATTGAAAATTTCATAAATATGAGCACAGGAACAATGACTGAAAACCGCATGTACAGTATGTAGTGTAGAGTTCCAACAGCTTTAGCTTTACGATATTTAACTGTGGTAGCATTTTCTCCATCAGAAGACATTAAAATGTCACTGACATAAGAGTTAATGTGTTTCTGTTTTGTGACCACTGTGAAAGCCAGATTGAAACTTTTCAAACAGGTCATGGAGGTTGAGCTTGGACTGAAACTGTGAGGCTACTGCTTTTTCTAAAGCTTTGAAAAGAAAAGGTACTTTGAGATTAGCCCATAATAAATAGTATGCCTATCAAGATCTGAATTCTTCAGTAAATATCTGCGATATAGAAATATAATCAAAATTTTCTATATTACATCGGAAATTTTGCTTGCCTATATGAATTCAATTCACTTTTATTAAGGGTAATTAAAGATCAACACAGTAAAAAATAATTGCAATTAAAATATCAACAAAAGAAATGTATTTAGGAAGAAGAATATGGTAATCAGGACAGTAAAAAAGGTGTTTAATTGCATTTTAGGGAACCATGTTAGGGCCTACAAAGCTTAATCTATGAGTTGACTTTGAAGTCTAAAGTCCTGTGTTGTCTAGATTATCATTAAAAACAAAACACACAATTACTGCTACTAATGTGGGGAAATAATATATGGCCATTCAGATGTCTAATTTGTGAGAATAGCCTCTATTGCAAATAGTATGCAATAGTTGATTTTGTTTTCATTTGTTAAATTGCTTTAATATTCTTGATGGGTCAGAAAAAAACTTTTTTATATATATTTTGAACAAATTCAATTGACGTTTTTGATAAATTCATAGTTTGCTTGATCATATTCTAGTATTTGTTGTTTGACTTTAAGAATATGTGTGCAGTTGTTCTTCAGTTTCTTCAGGCTCTATTTTTATTAGTGCTACATTTCCTGAGACCTGTTTTAGAGATCAGTTAAAGGTGTGTGTCATTTGATTAATGTACTTCTGAAGAAAAAGCTTTGAGCTTTTTGTAACACAGATGTTGTGTAGGAATCTAAATTTCACACTATTTTAGTTTTCTTCAATGAATTTATTAGTAAGGGCAGCAGCAAATCAATGTAATTATCTGTGATCTGTTTCAATTAGGGAAGTGACTATAAGCACAACAAATAATAATTAGAACTAACTTATGATTATGATAATTTGATGGCTCTATTAAAATTTGGCAAAAAAATATTGGAATGGAAAATCTTTGCAATAGGTTTTTCCATATCAGTGTGAATATTAAAATCACCCATCAAGATTATTTTATCATTGCTTGCATCTAGGTCTGATAAATGTTCATTTTCCCGAATACAGCCGCAAATGAGTATAGCCAAGACTGTAAACTAGTTCTACAGTTGACCTTGATTATTATTATAATGTTCTAACATTGCCATCTTAAAATGAGCAGAATCATTTAAAGTTTTTCTAAGTGATTTGCAAATAATCATTGAAATTTTTTAAGGTCACCTTTTCAACTTAAACTGGTATGGTAAATCCATCTGTCATGGTGTCTGTGTAGGCTATCCCTAGAATGTACCAGTTAATTTACCAGTAACATACCAGGCTGAGTGCATGTGTAAGAAAAGCTGTGTCAAGAATACCAAGAAAGTCAATCTGGTAATTTGGTTGTCTGAGACCTAATGGAATTCCTAGAAATTTTGTTTAAATTAATTAAGCATAAGAGACTGGTTTCATAATTTCACTTAACTTTTCTTTTCTAAACTCTTTGAAGAGTGAAGAGAAACAGTCAGCGTTGAAATATTGGAGCTTCTCATTTTCCAAGTACATGAGAAAGTTGTTATGCCTAATTGTCACCATACACATTTCCACCATTGCAAGGAAGAGCACACTCTGGTAGGATGTGCCACATACATCTCATAATAGCTGAGCTCTGTGAAAATTTCTTGAACAGTTGAAATGGAGTAGTGTTTATTAATGTAAGATGATTCTGTTTTTCAGTTTTCATCCTTTAATGTTAAAATTCATTCACTGAAAGCATCTTAGTATGATGTACACAATACATAGATATATAGATAGAGCAAATTGATCACTTCAGCATTGATGCTTGCCAATGCTTATCTTTTAAATGGGGAAAATTGATGGGATAGTTGAATTTTAAATCCCAGTAAATAACATGGATGCAGCTAGTAAGTAAATTGAATTCTGACCTTGGCCTTAGTAAATTATTGTTCTGTACTGTGGCATTCTTGTTGGACTTTAGTGTACACACTTAAGTTTGCCTGCATGAATGCTAAACGTGTCAGTCAATGGGTAAAGCCTTTTGAACATGGCAGCACAGAACATTCTGATCAGCCCTATACTTGTCAAAATGAACTGTTGTAAAAGCAATAAAGGAAAAAAAAAAGTGAACTCATCAGTGAGAATCAAAACATGACAAAAATAGCAGCGGCATTTAGAATAGGGGATCCACACAGTCCAAGAGACAATGGAAAACGTGGAATACAAGTAACTTTCTTAAGGGGTGTAACATCTGCTGATTAAAGAGCACAAAATGTGTTAGAAAAAATCCTTACAATTTTTAAACACTCATCGGTAAAAGGTGATGATTGCATAGCAGTGGTGACAAAACTGGGTTTTATCGTTTTGATCAAGAAGCTGCATAATAGTACAGATTGGCATCAAGCAACATCTGCCAAAAAAAAAGGTATATCAGTTTATTCAGTCTTCTAGATAATGGGATCTGCTTTCTGAGATTAAAGCACATGCATATTGGTTAAGTTTTTGTTACAGGGTGAAAAAAGTTAAAGTTACTTATGTTTAAATGCTTTAAAAGTATCATTGTGCTTTTTGTTACAATAGCCAAGGAGAGAAAAGATCATCCTGCAACACAGCAATGCTTGGAGACATTCTGTTTGTCTCTGATTGGAGAAAATTAAGAACAGTGAGTGAGATCTTCTTCCTATCCACTCTAAAGTCCAGGCCTAGCCTCCTAGAACTAGAAGATTTGTAAAAAAATCAGATTTGAAAGTAGCCCAGTGAGATGAGCGCAGCTGTAAAGGCAGTAGTGCATTGCTGTTTACACATCGCAGGAATGGGGTTATCCACAAAGGGATTTTCAGATTGATAGAATGGGAGCAAAAATGCATCGATTGGAATGGAAATTTTGAGGAGAAAAAAAAAACTAAGGTATACTGATTTCATTGATCTATATTAATTTCCTGTTATCTTTATTAAATTGTGTAATTATATGTTGATCACTTTTGATATATGGCATTCTTACTTTTCTTTGTATAAATTACATGCTTTTTATTTAATTACAAGAAATGTAATGTCTTAAGGTACTGAATCTTGTAAATGTGTACTTTGTTCTGGGCATATAAATGGAAAAACATAACTTAATGGGATGTGTTAAATAAACTGTTGCCTTCTTGCTATATGGCTGCGAGACATGGCCGCTATCCAGTCACCTGAGATGAAGACTGGATTCCTTTGTTACTGTGTCTCCCTGGAAAATCCTTGTTTAATGTTGGTTGGACTTTGTGTCGAATTAGTGGTTGCTCATGGAGTCCTGAATGAGGCACATTACCTGCATTGTGTGGGAGTGTCAGTTACAGCACTACAGCCATATGGTGCGTTTCCCAGAGGGTGATCCAGCTCGTAGGATCTTCATTTTTGGGGACCCAAGTGGCTGGACCAGGCCAAGGGGTTGCCCACATAACACCTGGCTGCAGCAGATAGATGGTCATTTCCGGAGGGTGGGACTGGACCGCCTGTCTTCCTGGGGGATTGCCAACCGGGATCCCAAGTTGTTATGTCGTGTAGTGGGTGCGGCAACGTACTGTACCAGTGCATGCTCCCCAACTTGACTTCTGGTAAAGTCTTCATTTCACATGAGCTGGAAGAGTGACAGTATTAAAATAAATATCCTTCCAGAGGATAACAAATCTTCCTTTTAGAAAAATAACAGTTTTTTAGAGATGCAAAAGACATTAAACTAACTACCAGATCCTCTGCTGAATTTCAGATATACATATTATGTCACCGTGGAAGAAGTTGAAAAGAATTATCCTAACTTTTCATTTTTTTTTTTTCTGGTATGGAAGCTATACTACTGTATCTTGCAGTAATAAAAATGTTGAAAGTAATGGTTTGCAAGAGTTTACCAGTTTTTTCAAAAAAATACACCACTGACCTAAGGCAATAATAAGTACGGAATCTTCAAATTAGACTATTAGGTAAAGAATGATGAGTCAGCATTTGACAAATTATTTTCCTCCTCAATTTTTGTAATGCATGGTCTAATTTAACTGAAAATTACACATCTTGCACATTTCTCTCAGCACTAATTCCCAGAAATGCATCCAGTGAATGATGTAGTTAGGTATATGCCTCACTAGGTAGTATATTTTGGAAATGTTCCACATTTACAGATTATTTGAATACACTTTTGCTTATCTGTAAGAGAGCTTCAGATTCACAATAATTAACCCTTGACAAAACTATATGGAGCAACATATGAATGGAACATTCCTGATCTACTGTATTGTAGTAACTTGCACTACATATATCATAATACTCTATATAGTACATTGCTAGCATGTGACATTATCTCACCAATTAGAAGAATTCTATCCCATTACCATAGTATAGTCATATAAAATGTCATATTTTAGTTAAAACTCAAAAAAATCCCCTTTACAAGAAACCCTGTAAACTTCTTTAGAATCTGGCAGACACTCTTCAATGTTGCTCTAAGTTAAACAAGCATGCTGTTTCTTTAAACTGAATATCTTAGCTTGATTATTGATTTTTTTTTTAATTTGCTGACTAGTTAAAGAGAGGAGGGGATGTCTGATCAGCTTTGAATAAGATACAACACTGCTTTTTTTTATATACTGCTTCCTTATACTATCCTAATGTAAATTAACTCATGCGTCATTTTCTAACCTGCTTAACCAGTTCACAATAATGGGTAACTGGTTCCTATGCCAGCAGCATCGGGTACAAAGGAAGAGCAAGTTCTGCAAGGGCTGCCAGTTGATTGTAGGGCACTTGGATTCACACACCTACACCCATTCACACCAAGCCAAATTAAAGTCTTCAAAATATGAGTGAATGCCTGGAGAATCTAGTGACAATCCTCATGAAGACATAGTGTGAACATATGAACTTGGCACAGGCAGTGCGCAGTCCTGAGATTTGTATGTTTTAAATCTAAAGTATTTCTGTTTGGTTTGAAAGGTTTCTAATCAAATACAGTTGTGCTTGAAAGTTTGTGAACCCTTTAGAATTTTCTGTATTTCTGCATAAATATGACCTAAAACATCATCAGATTTTCACTCAAGTCCTAAAAGTAGATAAAGAAAAAACAGTTAAACAAATGAGACAAAAATATTATACTTGGTCATTTATTTATTGAGGAAAACAATCGAATATTACATATTTGTGAGTGGCAAAAGTATGGGAACCTTTGCTTTCAGAATCTGGTGTGACCCCCTTTTGCAGCAATAACTGCAACTAAACGTTTCCGGTAACTTTTGATCATGCCTGCACACCGGCTTGGAGGAATTTTAGCCCATTCCTCCATACAGAACAGCTTCAACTCTGGGACGTTGGTGGGTTTCCTCACATTAACTCCTCGCTTCAGGTCCTTCCACAACATTTCGATTGGATTAAGGTCAGTACTTTGACTTGGCCATTCCAAAACATTAACTTTATTCTTCTTTAACCATTCTTTGGTAGAACGACTTGTGTGCTTAGGGTCGTTGTCTTGCTGCATGACCCACCTTCTCTTGAGATTCAGTTCATGGACAGATGTCCTGACATTTTCCATTAGAATTCTCTGATATAATTCAGAATTCATTGTTCCATCAATGAAGGCAAGCCGTCCTGGCCCAAATGCAGCAAAACAGGCCCAAACCATGATACTACCACTACCATGTTTCACAGATGGGATAAGGTTCTCAAGCTGGAATGCAGCGTTTTCCTTTCTCCAAACATAACGCTTTTCATTTAAACCAAAAAGTTCTATTTTGGTCTCATCCGTCCACAAAACATTCTTCCAATAGCCTTCTGGTTTGTCTACATGATCTTTAGCAAACTGCAGATGAGCAGCAATGTTTTTTTTTTGAAGAGCAGTGGCTTTCTCCTTGCAACCCTGCCACATACACCAATGTTGTTCAGTGTTCTCCTGATGATGGACTCATGAACATGAACATTAGGCAATGTGAGAGAGGCCTTCAGTTGCTTAGAAGTTACCCTGGGGTCCTTTGTGACCTCGCCGACTATTACACGCCTTGCTCTTGGAGTGATCTTTGTTGGTCGACCACTCCTGGGGAGGGTAACAATGGTCTTGAATTTCCTCCATTTGTACACAATCTGTCTCACTGGAGTCAGTGGTGGAGTCCAAACTCTTTAGAGATGGTTTTGTAACCTTTTCCAGCCTGATTAGCATCAACAACTCTTTTTCTGAGGTCCTCAGAAATCTCCTTTGTTTGTGCCATGATACACTTCCAAAAACATGTGTTGTGAAGAGCAGACTTTGATAGATCCCTGTTCTTTAAATAACACAGGGTGCCCACTCACACCTGATTGTCATCCCATTGATTGAAAACACCTGACTCTAATTTCACCTTGAAACTAACTGCTAATCCTAGAGGTTCACATACTTTTGCCACTCACAAATATGTAATATTCGATCATTTTCCTCAATAAATAAATGACCAAGTATAATATTTTTATCTCATTTGTTTAACTGATTTCTCTTTATCTTCTTTTAGGACTTGAGTGAAAATCTGATGATGTTTTAGGTCATATTTATGCAGAAATATAGAAGATTCTAAAGGGTTCACAAACTATCAAGCACAACTGCATGATCTACGATGAACTGGAGAAAAAAATGTGCTCTGAATTTACTATGTATAAAATAAACTAATATTATAAAATCAATTAAATACTTATATGTATTTTTTATTACAAAAGCTCCTCATTATTTTTCTATGTTTAATATTGTAATTATATGGACAATTGCTATATTCATTTAAAAATCTGTAATGATAAAGTGTTAATTAATTTAAAAGCAGGCCCTGTTGTAACCTAACAAGTTTTTCTTTTGAAAACTGAAGTTCTGTTCTTTGTTCATCTCTCTTTAGCAGGACTAGATTTCAGCTGTATTAACAGCATTTGCAAAACAATGAAATGTTCTGCAAATGTAGCCGTAACCTTTTATGTGATATAATGTGCTATTGTAGTTAGTAGATGTGAACTGTGAAATTTGATTCTGCAGTTAATTTAATACACTTATGGGCTTTGACTTTTCCATGTTTGCAAATGTCTTTCAATAAAGACATCTTTATATATTTTCCAGGGAATGTTCCCTCTGCAAAATTCAAATACAAAATTTATTCTCCTGAGTTCAGGGGGAACATAGCCATCTCAGCTTCTATTTTGGATTTATACTTCACACATTAACTTTGAGCTTTTAAAGATATAGATAGTGTGACCTATTGATTAAGAAGCAAGATTTGAAATCTGAAATGTGTTTGCCTCCAACTTATTTGTGGCACTTAGTAAGGTTTGTATGTCAAATGCATAAATATCTTTTGACAAAATGAAACATGCAAGATGTTTTGGAATAGTCCTTAGCTTCAGAGGTCTCATTTAATTTTCTATCCTGTTTTTGTGGTGAATGTACATTATTGTATCAGCTCAAGTGATTTAAGTGATCACTATTTAAGTAATGCTGAACTCCAGCATCTTGGCCAGTGTGATTCCTTGAAGTTGGGGTGACTTCTATTTTCTTTTTTTTCTTTTTTTTTTATATAACAAGCATGTATATAATAAAACTTTGATAACATAATTGGATACTTTGGTATGAGCAACCGTTATACCAGTTCTTTAATGGAAAGTCTGTTCCTCGAAACAACAAGACGTGATGACAACTCTATGTAGTGTCTGTGCATATATACAGTATACTGTGTGTGTGTGTATATACGTAAATATATATATATATGTGTGTGTGTGTATATATATATATGTGTGTGTATGTATATATATATATATCTATACTAATAAAAGGCAAAGCCCTCACTCACTCACTGACTGACTGACTGACTCATCACTAATTCTCCAACTTCCCGTGTAGGTAGAAGGCTGAAATTTGGCAGGCTCATTCCTTACAGCTTCCTTACAAAAGTTGTGCAGGTTTCATTTCGAAATTCTACGCGTAATGGTCATAACTGGAAGGTATTTTTCTCCATTTACTGTAATGGAGTTGAGCTTGACCGCCGTGGGGGCGGAGTTTTGTGTGACATCATTACGCCGCCCACGTAATCACGTGAACTGACTGTCAACGCACTATGTAGAAAACCAGGAAGAGCTCCAAAATACGCTGAACAAAACATGCATTATATAATTGAGAAGGCAGCGAAACAATAAGAAGCGAGCGAGTGACATATACTACCATATTCATCATTGCAGCTACTTCGGAAACAAAGCAAGGTATAAACCTAAACTTTAAATTAACTTAATAGACAGGCTGCCGCTGGCGTTTTGCATGCCCACGGGTAATGCGGGATACAAGTTTAATGAGAGGACGCAGGATATAAACGAGAGTTTTGATCACTTTGTAACTAAGTTAAAATTGCAGGTGAAGGGGTGTGCTTATGCAAATTCCGAGAGACTGTGTTTGTGGGGGATTGACAGTTAAGGCGGGTGGGGGAGTCACGTCATCATCTCCCCTCCCATTTACCTCATTTCTCTCTGAGCTGAGCTCCGCGGCTAACGCCGTCTTCCGAAGCAACTTCGTCACACTGCCACCAAATACAGAGAAATCCACAAGTTAATACACACTCTGTCTCTAGACTTTCTCCACACTGAATCCTCCAGGCACTACTTACAAAAGGTTACATTGACAATCGTGTTACGTTATTTTTAAAATGTTTAATTTTCTTAGCACAAGCACAGCTGAGAAGCTTCGATGCATGTGCTCCATAACGCGTTAAAAAATAATGCATTTAATCACACTTTGCATTACAATCAAAGGGGAA
>JANRMT010027041.1:120292950-120310549 GCA_026402145.1 Polypterus bichir lapradei | reverse complement strand
ATATAGATATATATAGATATATATAGATATAGATATAGATATAGATAGATATAGATATGGGAACAACACTCATATCAATGACAAAACAATTACATTAACAATCATGTTACGTTATTTTTTAAATTTTTCCTTTTCTTTTTCATACCTTCTTTAACACACTACTTCTCCGCTGCGAAGCGCGGGTATTCTGCTAGTATATATATATGGAAGAGAAGGTCTGTGATACGGTTTGCATATTTGCAGCTGGAGATCCACAAAGAGAGAAAATTAATCACGTATCATAAAGTAGTTTTTATTCCTGATCTTTCAGGCCCTGCCAGGGGCCTTCATCAGATGATAATGCTTAGTCTTACAAAAACCAAAGGCAGTATATAGAAAAATTACGGGGGGGGGGGGTGTATTGGTTGTAAACTTATTATGAACATGTTCTTCTTAAGTTTGCATATGCTGGATTCATGTCCAAGTGTCTGTTGATGGCGTTCTCATTTGATAGCCAAGATTCGGCCAGCTCTCTGGCTCTTTTAGTACTGGCCTTAAATCTTACTTGTAAATTGTCCCAGTTAAATGTATGTCCTTTTGATTTAGTATGCGTATAGATCAGTGATCATGAGTCCTTTCTTCTGACGGTGTTGTGATGTTCATGTATATGTGTTGCGTTTCTTTTTGATGTTTATCCTATGTATACCGCTGGGCAAGAACTGCATGGAATGCTATAAACGGCGTTTCGTGTTTTTCTGCTGTCAATTTCTTGTTTTTAGCATTAAAGAGGACCGTGCACAGATTGTTTGTAGGGTTGTGTGCTATTCTGACGCCTGACTTGGCCAGGATGCGTTAAAAGTCAGTGTCATGAAGTAATAAAAGGAATAGATATAAATGTCTGCATGCACTGACTTTTAATTACACCTTTTAATTAAATTGAAACCTTCAACTTCCCCTTTATCCATAAACATCTGTTCAAATGTTTCCTTATTTTCAGAACCTCCTGCTGCTTTGAACATCACATTTCAGGGGACCTACACATGTCGGGATGGCACAGTCATCAAAATGGGACAAATGTGCAACTTCCAAATGGACTGCCATGAAGGGGATGATGAGGGAGTCATGTGCCGTAAGTATACTAGAAAACAACTTGTTAATTATTTTGGTAACTGTATTTTAACTAATCTTAGAATCCCAGTCCAAGAAAACATTTGAAGTGGAAAGTTCAACATCAAATACAACTAAATAAATATAAAATTCTGATTGTGTTTTTGTTTATTTTTTTTAATTTAAATGTTTTATACTGTTGAGTAAATGGCCCTTTTCCACATCTTTGTATTCCAAGAATCAGGACACATTTAAATTGCTACAGCAGTTCTTTGGGAATATTGATTGTCACTTAACTAGCTCTTTCAATGTTCTAGCAAGAAACAGATCATCGAATAAATCATTTTTGAAGGCCCAAATTGTTAGAACAATGTTTACTGATTCCAGAGAATACTGGCAAAGCTAATTTTGTGTACGGTCAACAGCCATACACTAGGGTACAAGATCTTTGTGGCAGGCAAAAAAGAATAAATTAAAAAGAAAACACAGCAGAAGCTACAGCTTTAGTGTGCTGTGCTCTTTATCAGGTAATATTAATGCTGTTCAAAGTATAAACTCTGTTTCTGTTATTAATTGTTCATTTATGCTTATTTTATTCATTTCACCATCTTTAAACTACAGTTGTCACACCTCTTAACAATTCTGGCTCCAATTTATTTTTTAAGTTTTTGAAGATAACTTTACTGTAAGTTATTGTAATACTAGGGTATTGTACCATGTTAGCCATTATGAATGCTGTGAGAAGTCAACCAAAATTACACCTTTTATTGGCTAACTAAAAAGATTACAACAGGCCCCTGCTTCAGGCAAGATGTAATACGGAAACTGGAATTCCCTGTGTTTATATAGACACTAGGACAAATAACAACATTGGAAAACCTTTAAGTGAGAAATCTTAAATGTAAAAAATGAATAGACCACTTCAGGCTAAGATCCATTTAGCAGGAGAGGAAAACAATGTATAGTCAAGATCGTTGGATAAGATAACTGTCCAACAAAATCTTTTGAAGTTTCTGATGAGTTTTTCAATACAATGTGGATCTGTAGACAGGTTGTCTGTGTCAGTCCAAGAGATGCAAACAATTCTCATATCTGGCCATAAAACTCTTGTCTCTATTTAAACTATGTTGTAATGTGTTAAATTTTAGCACGAGTTTCACTACCCATTCTTTTCTCTCTTGCTGTGTTCTGAAGTTGCCCATAAGAACTGTGACTTTAAAGTCCCTCTCACAGTGTCCATAGCTGTGCCCATAGAAGTGGGCTGCTGCAGGAATATCTATGTTGCCATGCTTGATGTGGAACCTGTGTAAATTCGTTCTTTGGCAGAGTGTTTGTCCAGTTTCTCCCACATAGAGTGCAGTGTCAGGACATTTAATACAGAGAATGAGGTAGACTACATTAGATGATCTGCAGGAAAATAGATAGATATTTTATTAATACCTTTATGCGATGCTCTAGTTGGCAGTTTGGTATAATTATACCGTCTGTATTATAAATGTGAGCACACGTTTTACATCTTTTCTGTAGGCAGGGAAATGTGCCATGTTCTGTTGGTCCACTTAGGGAGTTTTGGACAATTAGTTGTTGCAGGTTTAGCGATTGTCTGTATGCCAGGAGGGGAGGCTCTGGAAATACATGTATCCTAGCCTGAAGAGGTCTATTAATTTTTTACATTGAAGATGTCTCACTTAAAGGTTTTCCAGTGTTATTTATCCTGGTGTGTATATATATATAAACAGGGAACTCCAGTTTCTGTATTGCATCCTCCCTTAAAAAAGGGCATGAGTTGCCTTGAAAGCTTGCATATTGTAATCTTTTTAGTTAGCCAATAAAAAGTGTCATTTTGCTTGAATTCTCATTATAAGTTACTGTAATATTTAAGTTATTGTTGACTTACTATCAAAGCTTACTTGCAAAGCTTTAGGTTATAAATAAATATATCTATGGCTAGTAGTTGCCTGCTATATGTTACCTCAGACGTTAGGTGCTGTTTCTCTGTCATTGATTTTATAATGACACTCGGGGTGGCTAAGTAGGTGCCATAGTGTTTCTTACATGAATAATAGTTAACATGCATTCTCAGAGGCTAAGCACCATTCCTTTGCATGTGTTTCACAATAAAACCACACAGGCTAGGCGGCTTAACTTAGTGTGTTACATTTAATTCAAAGCATAACTATTAGCAAAATACAAACCAATTATGAACATTCAGACTATGAACCTCAGAGGTTGAGTTTCCCGTGTGTCTCTATGAGGAGCAAAGGTTATACCTTTTTAGCATAATACTTGTCATACTAGAGTAAATGATCAGCAGTGGATTACAATGATTAACCATTTATTAATCAGCAAGCCTCAAAATTATATATACAGTAACAAACAGTATAATTACATAAATATGTGATGAATAATGGGTAAGAATGTAGACATGTATTAAGGAAGATATGGGCAGTCCCTGAGCTGCTGCATCAGAGGATTCTTCCCCCTGTGGCTCAACATAAAAGTGACACAAGACATAAATACATTAATAACAAAATATAGACAAAAATGAAACCTATTCAGTAAATAAGATACATAAAAAACAAATAACATAATATTAATATGTATAAATGAACAACAGATTAAATAAAAGGAAAACACACTTGAACCAGGGATGAGACATTGGCTTTACCATAACATCTATACCCCTGACCCTCCCATCAATTTCTAGCAATGTTGTCATTTGATGAAGAAGCAGGAAATTAGGGGAACTCGGGTTGTGCTTTTGTAAGCTTTGTTTTTTACCTTTGCAAAAGCCAATTTAGAGTTATTCTTCAGTCTAGTGATTTTTCTGTATTCTGTATGTTTTAAAGTTTTGTATTGTTTTTATATTTTTGAAATTTGTCTGTCAGTTTGTTATTTTTTAGTTTATCTCATTTTAAAAAATTACCTTGCTTAATTTTTTTCTCATTTTATAATTGGCCTCTGATTAGTTTGCTCTTATTAGAATGGACCTGTTGCTTGGATGTGAACTCAACCTTTATTTAGTAGACTTATTCATATAACTAATATTTACATATCTATCATGCTTGCTTAATTATTGTTTCAGTCTGATCTGCATGGTAATCCAATGTTTGTGCTGCCAGCCTTAATTGGCATTGCATTTTATTGAAGTCTGACAGAGCTGCTTTTTCTTCCAGTGATGACTAAACTGAGCTGTATACATTGGCAGGTCTGTGAATTTGCCTAAATAGTGTATGCCTGGCAATATTAGTTTATACATACAACATAAATAGAGAAGCATTTTAACAACCAATTTAACACAGACATACCTAGACATAATCGTCAAATTATTTTTCACTACTCTTGATTATAATTTCTGAAACCTGGCAGGTTTTGTTTGGGTCGAGTCATTTACAGATTTGAAGCAGAGTGAGAGATGGTGCAACGGGTGACAGAAGACCTTAATAGATTAATGTTATAGGCTGGAAAATTAGTGTAAATCCACGGTGAAAACTGGAAGCTGATGATTTTAGAAGTTTCCATAGATGCTTCTTGTTCTTGAAAGAAATATCTACTCTATATATATAAAATCCTAAGCCTAAAAGTGTAACAATTTTATGTGACTTTTTTTGTCACGCTTTAAATTGGCCTTATTTTAAAATCTACATATATATGTTTGGTATAATTCTTTTCAGAATTTATTGAACTTTAATGTGATGTTACATTTTCAGATTCTTATTATGTTTTTAAATTATAAACTAAAAAAATATCAAGAATTCCCGTGAGATGAGACTTTGTGGCAAAAGAGTTAACCACACCTGGGGCCAGAAATAAAAGGCAAAGAGTAGGACAGCTTTTGTACAGGCTTTTAAATGTTCGAAGGACTGCATCAGATGCAAATGCAAAAGCAGCTGATCGAGCAAAGATGAGGTAAAAAAAAAAAAACTGTATTTGTTTCCCATTGTATCACCGTTTAAGAGGGAGTTTCAGGGGAGCAACCGTGTCTCCTTAGGGTGTGTTCAGTCCTCCTCTTCACAACACGAGTGGTAGAGACTAGTTATCATATAAAATCATAAAGGATTAGAGGAAAATACCTTCAATAACAGACCTGTAGAAATGGTGTAGAATAAAGTGGGCATTTCCCATTTTGCAAGACTTTAGTGGCACATAAGGCCTGTTAAGACAGCAAATTTAACAGGAATGCAGCAATCCAGGTTCACCCCCAATCAGTAATCCTGAGAAAACTGCTTAACTGCAGCTGTTACCATACCATGATCATTTCTGTGCTTCATCTTATAACAAAAGTGTAAATCAGAGTTGAACTGGCATCTTTGCAGTGGATACTTCAGGCCAGAAGGTGCCAAATGGACAGCCAAGTTCAAGCAAAGAGCTATAATTCAACAAATATCAACTAGGATGCACAAAATAATAGTCCTATAAGCAGACTTGTTCTGCTACTGGAAGTGACTTTAATCCAATCACCACAGGCTAAACCTTCAGTCAAAGAAAGCTACATACATCACTTCTGTTTTGTGCACGCTTTGAAACCTTTACTCCCTGAAACTTAAAAGCTGATGAGCCACTCTATTTTTGGGGAGCTGAAAGCTGAGATGCACTTTGCCAAGCCAAGCTCTGTGCTAGTAACTGAACCCATTCTGAGAAGCAGACATTACTTCAAGAAGGGAAATTCAGCATCTAAACTCTTGTGTCATGTGTCAGAAAGAGTGGTGTTTTTGAAGTTGCATAGGACACAGTAGAAAACTTAACAAGGATCTGAGAAAAGTGCGTCAAATCACAACATGAACAAAGGTCCACAAATGAAAAAGTGCATCCTAACACAAGAAGAGTCCTCCACTTTAAACTGGAGCAACAACAACTCCACAAAACATTGGACATCATCACTGAGGTTGTAAAACTGTTTATATGTACCAAGATAAATTAGAACTCTAAACAGCAAATAAATAGCCAGTCTTTTTTGCGTTATGTGTATCTGTTTCATCTGTCTTGTGCTCTGTCTTCTATGTCAATATATATGCATTAATCAAATTCCTATAAACCTTGTGTTTATCAATAAATTATTTCATTCTGTTTTTTACAAGCAGTTATCTTGATTTTACTTCAAGATATTTTTTACTTCAGTTATCTTGATATGAGTCTGATGCTTGGAGACTGCCTCCTGCAACAGAGAAAGGGAAGGAAAATAAAGTAGAAGCCTTACCAAATTTAATTACCAGCATTGCTGAAGACAAAACTATATAATATAATAACCAAGTTAAAATTATATTCATCTTTCCTACAATAGTCATTGTGCAAAGTCAGTTTGAGCAGGAAAGTATAATTACCTTATTATAAAACGCTTTTAAGAGGAATCTCAATTATTTGTTGAGCTTCCACCAAAACATTGAATATTCATGTACTTTAGAGAAGGTCACTTCCAAATTTTATTTCATCTGTCATCAATCAAATTGTAAGCCCTCAAAAGGAACAAAAATATAGATACAGTAGCTGGCTATTTGGCAATCTCAGCAACTTGTTTCACATACTGTACACTCTTGCATTGACACACACAAACTGAATCTCCGGGATATCTAAAAATGTTAAAAACTGGTAATGATTTTCCATAATAAATATTATGTTTCAGATTCAGAACATGTTTGAATAACGCACATGTTAAAAAACTGTATTAGATCAGTACCTGTATATACTAACACAGCAAACTATTACAGTTTATTTGAAAGAACAGAAACAACCTGATAGAAACTGTGCATACATCATTTGACGAAGATGATACTGAAAGCTGCATTAGTGTAAAATGTTTTCCTAATAATTTTAGAGCAGAAACAAAATGGATCTATACCTTAGACCTTAAACTCCTATTATACAATATATCAATTCAACAGAACAAACACTGGCCCAAGTCATTTTTAGAGATATTCCTCAGATTATTTGTTGTACTCCTGGTTTATATGCAAACCAAATGTATTTAAAAATTCCATTAAGAAATCGGATCATCATACACATTCACCAATGTAGACTGAGCTGTTTATTCACATAACTCTCAGAAATGGCTAAATGAAAAATGATTATATTGATTTGGTTTGATGTTGGAACACTAATGTATAGAAGCAACATGGTATGAATTTTTGTTTGTTCTGCATCTAATTCACTATAATGTGATTTATAAAATAATTAGACAGGTTAGCTCAGGTTGGGGAGCATGCAGAAGTACAGAGTGTTGTTGCACCCACCACACAATGAAACAGCTCATGATCCTGGTTGGCAACCCCCCAGGCCGACACGCGGTCCAGTCCGACCCACTGGAAATGACCATCTATCTGCCACTGCCAGGTGTTACGTGGGCATCCTATTTAACTGTCCAGCCACTCGGGTCCACAAAAATGAGGATCTTGCGAGCCAGATCACCTTCGGGAAATAACGCCACATGACCCTAGTGCTGTAACTGACGCTCCTTCATAATGCAGATAATGTGCCTCATTTGACTCCATGAGCAACTGCTTGTTCGAGACAAAGTCAAACCAGCAGTACCCAAGGATTCTCCAAAGAGACACAGTACCAAAGGAGTCCAGTATTCATCTCAGGTCACTGAATAGTCTTCTCCATTCATTATAAGACAGGTGAGCATGTCATTGATGGCATATTTTTTAGGATTTATCAAGTCCCTTTATATTTTCATGGTAACTATTATCAATAATGCTTTAGGTAATTAATTTCTGGATTTGCTTAATGCAATTTTAGAGTTGTCAGGTAGTAGTAAGCAGAAGGTAGAAAGCATCTTTGGATGGGATGCCACAGGATACACACAACCACAATGTGCCAGTTTGTAACTGCAAATCAACCTAGCCTGCATGTCCTAGGGAAATATATTTGAATAAACTTATTTTTACCCGCATCAGCTATGCTTGTGCATGTGCCAGTTCAAATGCCTGTTGGAGTAGCCTTTTGAACTGAGACTCAGGACTGTCTTTGAATCTAGTGGTCTTAAGGATTATTTACTGTTTGCAAGAGAATTGACTATACAAGATGGGTTTCATAAGGTTCATAGGGTCAATAATCTCACATGTACAGAATATAATGAAATTCTTACTTGCATGTGCTAATCAACATGCAGCTGTGATGCCCAAGTTCTCTGCAGCTGGCATTCTTCTCCTTAAACCTAGGACATCAGAAGTCATAAGCCAAGGATGGACTGGGTAGTGAGGGGTATCGCACACACACAAACAGTTGTGGGTAGGTGTAAAAATCTGCAATCTTTTTATTAACAGTCAAAATGGTCAAAAAGTGCAGTGTGGTCTTCCCAAATGAAAAAATAAATAATGCTCAGTAAAAAAGTGTTTCAGTGCAGGTTAAAAGCATCAATAAATAATCCCATAAATGTTTAAAATATCCACAGGTTAAATAAAGCCCAGTGATGGCCTGTCCATAAAACTCAATATGAGCCTAGGTGCCTCAAATAAAAGGACATCTCTGTTCACCCTGTAAAGTCTCCTTGGCAATAGCGGACATCCACTGGCAAGCACAGTCATCCTTCAATCAGGTTCAGGTTCATGCCACCCTCCCTAGGCATTTAGCAAGGAACCCTGCTAGCCCTGCTCCCTTCCTTAGGCAGATGATCATTCTTGATCGTTGGGCACTAAGCAGGAGTGACCTTGTCCCATGGGCGTGTCTACTGCTCCACCTGGGATCACTTCCTAATCACTTGCCTCCTCCCTACAGCAGCCACTTTGCCATGATACTTCCTCTTCTTTCCTTTACCTTTCTTTTTGGTTTAACCTACAGTCTTTCTTTTTTTCCTTTCTCATTCTTTTTAATTCATCTGCCCATCCTGCTTAGGCTCTTTCACAAATGTGGGTGTAGGTACCTTGATTATAATCCCTGGAGCACTAATGAGGAAACTGGCTAGGCAGACTGATCTGCACATGAATGGTATGATAAGCCAGTTTCCCTATCAGCACCATGGGGCAGCTCCACAACGGTACCATGCACACCTACAATGAGCCTGAGCACACTGTTTTTAATAAAAACAAGCTCTCTGCCATGGACATCTAAATGCGCTTAAGCACAGTAACATCGCCACTTTCCAGTGCAGTGAGTTTGTATGACCAACTTACATTGAATGTTTTGCCTTCCTTCTCTGAAACAACAACTTTAACTTGCAGTTAGGTAATTGCTCCTTTAGGATTAAATTTGTGATAGTAGCTATAATTATTAAATAAACACATGGAGCAATTCCATCATTTCATGTACTGTAATTGTTTACATGTTAGAGTAAGTAATGGTAAAAATGATCAGAATGTAAAAGCAGAATTTCAGGTTATAAATATCCAAATGTGCTAGGATTTAATGAATTACAAGAGCAATGATATCTTGCTGAAATGCAAACCTGATTTAGTCTAAAATATCCAGTACATTATACTTAATGCATCGTACCAGATGGACCAAAACATTTAATTTCAATAGGGGTGAGTGCCATAGATCAGTAAGCATTAAGACAGTTCACTTCTGTGTCCTCTGGTATATGGAGAATTATAGTCTTTAAAGAAGGCACAAATCATCAGTGAGTCATTAAAATTTGCCTGTAAAAATGTATTTAAGTAGTTGTAGGTATTAAAAATGTGTCTGACACACTATCTGTACCAGCTGCTTTATAGACATTGACTCAGTTAAAAGCTCTCTATGTCATTCACAGAAACAGGGAAGCCTGACTCATACAGGCCTGCAAAAAGCACAGACTTGATTATCACAATCAAAAACGGTGTAGAAAGTTCTACACTCCAGGAGGGAAAACTGTGGATTTAATTGGATTAGACCATGTTTGGTAACCCATAAGCATTTTATGTGCTCTATCAAACTCTGTGTTTATTACAGTTTCTGCTGTACTCAGTTTCAAGTTATTCCCAGTATTGACAAATTCTACCCTGATACAGAGTGTGTAGAACCTCCACAGTGCCTAAGCCAGGGATATAAAATACTTTATCATTTTAATGAACATATTTAAACCTATTATTTTATATGTTGGTATTGCGGTTCTCATACTCAGGTCTGTGGCTATTTGTTTTTGTTCTTGTCTAAGTGAGAAATACAGTTTGTAACAGAGCCTGATTTACATTTCTGACCATATTGCAAAGTTTTTTGAATATATTTATCACAAAAATGAGTATATTAGAGCTATGTTCCCATAATAATAGATATTAAGAGAACCAGGACCTTTTCCCATAAGTTCTTGTTGAGCTGTCTAAGTCATTTTCATAAATGTTTTAATATAAAGGAATTCATGAAACCAGAAATTCAATATGTAACAATAGAACAGTCTGTATTTTTTCAGGTATATAACCCACAAAAGTATACTGCAGTTACAAAGTAAGTTGAATTTCCTAGTAAAATGTTATTGATATGTTGTTGAGTATAAGGTAAACTAAGAATGACAAATACAATACAATACAATACAATACAATACAATACAGTTTATTTTTGTATAGCCCAAAATCACACAGGAAGTGCCACAATGGGCTTTAACAGGCCCTGCCTCTTGACAGCCCCCCAGCCTTGACTCTCTAAGAAGACAAGGAAAAACTCCCAAAAAAACCTTGTAGGGAAAAATGGAAGAAACCTCGGGAAAGGCAGTTCAAAGAGAGACCCCTTTCCAGGTAGGTTGGGCGTGCAGTGGGTGTCAAAAGAAGGGGTTCAATACAATACAATACACAGAACAGAACAAATCCTTAATACAGCATAATAATAAAAATTTTAGAAGTACAGAGCAGAATTTAACAGTAGATGATATCACATAATAAGATTTTGATATTTTTAGAGTGCTGGAGACCTCATCCGTCAAGCTGCCTCCCCATTTGGCCATTCCACGGCTGAAACGTTGCTCGGCCAGCCAATCCGATGAAATGGCCCCTCTTTCCCATGATTCCTGTGATCCTCCACCAGGGATGACTTTACCATAGGCAGGCAAACAACTTGGCAGGTGGGCCGTGGCACCAATTGCCACATTTGAGTACCGAGAACAGAAACAGAATAGGTGAGGGTTAGTATTCAATTATAATTATCATGTTACTTATGTTTTAGTGCTAATGACTAACAACAGAGATGCAGTATGTACAGTTAATCAGCAGCTCTAGTCAGGATATGCTAAACTGAAGTAGTAAGTCTTCAGCCGGGATTTAAAGGCTGGGACCGAAGGGGCATCTCTTATAGAAGCAGGAAGACCATTCCACAGTTTAGGGGCCCTGTAACTAAAAGCTCGGCCTCCCACTGTTATTTTATTAATCCTTGGAATCATAAGCAGACCGGCATCTTGAGATCTTAATGTGCGCTCAGGTTTGTAAGTCATGATAAGTTCAGACAAGTAAGCTGGACCTTGGCCATTTAATGCTTTATATGTTTAAAGGAGGATTTTGAAATCTGCCCTAAACTTAACCGGGAGCCAGTGTAAGGATTTAAGAACTGGAGTTATGTGTTCATATTTTCTTGTTCTTGTAATAATTCTTGCAGCCGCATTTTGGATTAACTGGAGGCTGTATAAAGAACAGTTTGAACAGCCAGTGAACACCGCATTACAGTAGTCAATCCTACTAGAGATAAATGCATGAATTAATTTCTCACAATCCTGTTTATTTAGAAAGCGCCTTAATTTCCTAACATTTTTAAGATGGAAGAAACATGTTTTGGACAGCTTTGTAATATGTGCTTTAAATGACATGCTAGAATCAAAGATAACTCCTAGATTGCGGGCTGATTCAGTAAAATTAATTGGGATTCCAACTGAGTTAAATGTCGACAAAATATTGCTGTGATCAGCGTCATTCCCTCCAACAATTAACATCTCTGTTTTATCTGTATTTAAAGACAAGTAGTTCTCATTCATCCATTCCTTTAATTCACTAACACAACTAATTAAAGACAACATCGGAGAAACTTCATTTGATTTAAATGAAAGGTACAACTGGGTGTCATCTGCATATGAGTGAAAATTAACATTATGTTTCCAAATGAGAGATCCCAGTGGAAGCATGTAAAGTGAAAACAGTAAAGGTCCCAATACTGAGCCCTGCGGGACACCATAAAGAACTTCTGTGTATAATGATGGGAGTACTGTCAGCACATTTCTGTACATATTGGAATCGATTTGATAAATAAGAACTGAACCAAGCGAGCACGTGGCCTGTAAGACCAACATCATTTTCTAGCCTGTGCAGTAAAATAGAATGGTCAATGGTGTCAAATGCTGCACTTAAGTCTAATAACATAATTACAGTGGAGTTTCCTTCATCAGAGGATATCAGAATGTCATTTACAACCCGTGTTAGTGCAGTTTCTGTACTATGACCAGTGCGAAAACCAGACTGGAATTTCTCAAATAAATTGTAATGCATAAGGTGTGACTGAAGCTGACTGGCGACTACTTTTTCTAGTATTTTAGAGAGAAATGGTAAATTTGAAACAGGCCTATAATTATTTAGTATGTGTGGGTCTAGGTCTGACTTTTTAAGTATAGGTTTAATGACTGACACTTTTAGTGCATCAGGTACTGTGCCATGCAGTAATGAACTATTGATAACGGTTAGAATAGGTGCTGCAAGAACATCCATTGCACTTTTTACTAGTTTTGTTAGCACTGGATCTAGGGAACAAGTAGAGGGCTTCATTTTAGTAATTAAAGTTAAGACTTCCTGCTCAGTTACAAGATTAAAATTACTAAAGTGCTGAATGCAATGTGCAGCAGGGTCTGCTAAGCTAGTATTTGGTTTGTACTGTGATGCTGAGATCTGGGATCTTATATTTTTAATTTTCTCATTGAAGAAGTTCATAAAGTCTGTACTGCTAATATCTGTTGGTATTTTGCACTGTTGATCTGAATTGCCATTTGTTAATTTAGCCACTGTTCTAAACAGTACCTGAGGATTTTTATTATTGCTATCTATTAATGTAGAATAGTATTCTGAGCGAGCTTTAAAGAGGGCTTTTTTATATTTATTAACACTCTCTGTCCATGCAATTTGAAAGACATGTAGCTTTGTTGTTCTCCATCTACGCTCCAGTTTTCGACACTCTAATTTAAGAGCTCGAGTATTTTCATTAAACCAGGGAGAGTTTCTATGCGCTTTGATCACTTTTGTTTTAAGGGGAGCCACTGTGTCCAGAGCATCTCTCAAGGTCACATTATAATGTGATATTAGCTGATCTAAATTGTTTTCCATGTTTACATTTGATGTTAACTGATCTAATTGGTTTTCCACAATTACACTCGACTTACTCAAGGTGTCTATAAATTTTGAAGCAGAATTACAATCTAGATGTCGCACTGTCTTTGTTTTAATCTGTGAGTGCGTTGGCATGGGCAGAACTAAATCAAATGTAATTAAGAAGTGATCAGAAATAATTACATTTAATGGAGTAATATTTAAATTTTGAATTTCAACTTTGTAAGTTATAATTAAATCTAATGTGTGGTTATGATTATGAGTTGGACCTTTGACAATCTGACAAAATCCTACTGAATTTAACAAATAAGTAAAACATTTGCTAAAAGTGTCAGTTTCCACATCGATGTGTACATTAAAATCCCCCATCAGAACTACGTGATCATAATTTATAGCCAAATCAGACAGAAGGTTGCTAAATTCAGTCATGAACAATGAATATGGCCCTGGTGGTCTGTAGACTAGCACTATAATTGTGTTGGAATCTGTTTTAATATTTAAAACGAATACCTCGAAGGATGTAAAGTTGCCTAAATTTTTAGAAGTGATTTGCATTTTATTACAATGAATTATTCCAAGGCCTCCTCCTCGACCAGAATCTCTAGACTTATGAAGGAACGAGTATCCATCTGGTGACGCCTCTGCTAGGGGAACAGTGTCACATTTACTAAGCCATGTTTCAGTAAGAAGACACAGATCAGATTTTGTACTTAATATAATATCATTTACCAAAACAGCTTTAGTGCCAAGAGAGCGAATGTTCAATAAACAGCATTTAAAACTGCATGGTTTTTTCTGAACTGGTGATATATTTTTTGTTTTAATTTGAAGTAAATTTCTATTACAGATGCCCCTGGTGGAGGGTCTGGTTTTATCCCTTGGTCTAATTATACACCTTATTTTTTGGTTATCAATTAATTTAAGGTTTGTGTGGAAGACTAGATGATATTGCACAGTATAGGTTTTACACCTATAAAACATAATTGCACTTATAGCAGTTTTTTAAGAAAATAACTAAAGCCCTGACCTCGGCGTTTAGTTACATTAAGACTCCTGCTTTTAGGAAAAGTCCAAAAACTTTTCTAAAATATTATGACTTTTATTCATTTCATCATTTTTATAATATGTTCAGAATGGAGTATTAAGTGCTTTATGATGAATTTAACATTTATATGTAATGAGTCAAACAATTTATTCATTGCACATAAAAATAGAAGTTTATATGTGTTTAAAACGAAATTGAATTGAACAGGTGAGACAAGAACTAAGAAAAAAATAAGTGTCACAGATTTAATATAGGAAAATTATATTTAGAACTTAAAGAAAGTGCAAGCATTCAGATTGGATTTTAGTGTTTGTATTTCACAATAATTTTGCCAGTGTAGCCACATAATAATATTTTTTAAATCTTAATTTTTGCTTGCTTTTTATTTTTATGTTCTTAAAAATATACATATTGGTAATTGTTTGGAGGATGCCGAATAGAAGAGGATAAACAATTAGCCTTGGTCAACCAGACTTAAACTTCACAGCAGTATTGATAGTGTAGCTGTGTCTTTTCCATGTTCCCAAAATCTACTGAGTTAGCAAGGTAGGATCCAGCATGAGTCAAAAGCATAACAAAAGTAATTTCTCAGTCCAGTAAAGTTTGTTTTAAGAGTTTACTGAAAATTTAAAAAGTAATAAAAATCAAAAATTCAAAAAAACATTCTTACACACACGGGATTAAAGGCAAAAAGAGAAAAATGTTTCTTGTATAATCTTAGCTTTTTCTTGTTAAACTTCAATTACTTTCAATACTTAAAGTTTGTGTTATTTCTCTTTGGCAAACAGGCTTCACTTAATACATTCAGTATATTCTGTAAGTACGTATGGTATTGTATGGTTTGAAGCTGTTTGCCCTCTATGCCTTACCAACTGCAAGGCAGATCATAAACTGGGTCTAATCTATTGTCAGAGGGACAATAAATAATTAGAAAATTCAATTTATCGTTTAGCTTGTAGGGGTTATAATAGAACCTCCTATTGTTTATTCTCCAACATATTTATGCAAACATTTTAACATAACTAAGAAAATAATTGTAACAATTTAACATAACCTTACTAACTAACAAATGGCTCTTGCAATCAGATTAGGTTTGTTCTTTTCCAGGAATTCTGTTACATAGATGCATTCTTACTAACTGTCCATTCTTTTTTTTTTTTTTTGTTTTGTTTTGTTGGAGGGATTTTATCATTTCAATGATGTCTTAGTGAACTCTCAACTACTGTTTATTTAAATAAATGTGTTGTTATATAACTGAATGTTGCTATGTATGTACACTTCTGTTACTGTTTTGTATTTGTAAATGTGGCACACACCGTGAGCCTATTTCCAGTGGTGAGCACAATGTACATTTGAGCTGCTGATATCATTTTTAAAGAGGAACAGATGCTACAAGATTAAATGTTTAATTTAAACATAAAATCCCTCTACTGGCCCATTTAGTCTCGGTCCTTGCTACTGGGATTTGTTCCAGATGCTACAGATCCTGCAAATTAATTTAGCTTCTTTATAGATTTGAAGATTGGAAAAATCTTTGAGTTCTACTATGTCCTTTAAAGTTACTGAAAAGCTGCTTTTACTTTATACTATGGAATTACATTGTATGAAATGTTTACAAATTCATTAAAAAATGCTGACCTTTTTCACTGTAGATATTATGCTTGCTGTCTACAAAGTGTCTTAATAGTACCTAGAAAACCAGATATAATCTGAATACCACCTAAGTATAATATTAGGAAATCACTTGCCTATTAAATTTCCTTTAAAATGGATAGATAGACTTCAAGAAATCAAACTAAGGAATAACATTGACTAGGGATTTTTATAACTTTACAGCAAATAGATAAATTTAATGTGTTACATATATAATAACAATATGAATATACAGTCATTATTTAATAATGAAACTTTTTAGATAAAGTGCAGTGTTCTAGGGTCCAGTGTTAGTCGCTGAAGACAATTAATTGCTGTTTGCTAATGGGGAAAAATAATATGCTAATGATGAAAAAGTAAACTTCAACTCAACATTTTAAAGAGACAAATTAAAATTTTATTGTGTAACCTGTTGATTAAAAAATACTCACCAAAACTTATTTTTTGTGTATAAACCATTTGCTATTTGACAGAGTTAACAAAATATTCAATTAAATTTGCTAAAATTTAAATGCATTGAATGACATTTAAAAACAAAATTGATCAGAAAGATAAGGAAAAGGTAGCTAAGCTCTCATCAAAGTCTCAGCCGGTCTCAAGTTCGCAATATGTCCTGCCACAGCCTGAGCTGGAATAGACAGATGAAGGAATAGATCAGGCAGGACCACATGATGCAGCCAACAGCGAATGTGTGGGAGCAAAACTGTGAGTGAGGTAAGCAATAAGAACTTGCCAATCTCAGGCAGCATATCTGAGCATCTGTGAAAGGCCTTTTTATCCCAGCTGTCAGCTACTACCAACACTACCCCTGAGTCCACAGCATCAACTCAAATGGGGTATAAAACTCCACCTTCAGAGCAGGAAGAAAATAGAAACAAGTTTTTTTGAGCTGAAGGCATTCATTACCACACTCAAGGTAAAATAAATGATATAAAGATGGATATAAATTAAGAAGGAGCGCGAATACACAACTGAACAGGCAGCATAATAGAGAACCTGCTTCAGGATATAAAAGGCCAGGAGGTATGTATAAGCAATAACTTTGATGTAAACCTAAAAGCAATCTATCAAAAACTGATGAAAAAATACAGGAAAATCTAAGAAAAATTAAGGATCAAATCAGACTCTTATGAGAACTCATAAAATTATAATGGATTGAAACTTTAATTGTATTTTAAATTCAGACCAGGGCAGATTATCAGTTACAATGGTGATAACATCTAATACCGGAAAGACAATCACACAATTTGTTAACTTATGGAGACTTACGGAGATTCTTAAATCCAAACTCAGGAGAATATTCCTTCTTCTCACTAGTACATCACAACTGCTCTAGAATTGTTTGTTTCTTTATCAATAATAATTTATTGCCCACTATCAAATCTTGTAAGTATGTATAGTTATGCTTCAAATTTAATTCCTCAGCATCACAAATTTTCTACTATTTTCAAATAAGAAATTTTGCAAAAATGAGCCTATCCAATTGTCCCACCCTCTCTCCCATTTCCATTCCAGAAGAAATACTGATCAGCCTTGATGACTCAAACAGTATCTCAACTATATACATATATATATATATATATATATATATATATATATATATATATATATA
>JANRMT010027041.1:120253167-120292940 GCA_026402145.1 Polypterus bichir lapradei | reverse complement strand
TATATATATATATATATATATATATATATATATATATATATATATATTGTGGACTTGACCCAGGACACAGACAGGCGGACATGTTGTTCTTCAACCACCACATGTTTATTATTTACACTATTTACAATACTTATGGTCACTCAGACCCAGTTCCGTGCACAAAACACCCCCAAACACACAGTGTTTTTTGGAAAAAAAAAAAAAAATCACCCTAAGTAACACATAACACATAATTTTCCTCTACTGCACTGGTTATATCAGCCCTACCCACTGTTTTGCAAACTTCCCTACAAATCTTCTTAGTTTTCATCATGTTCACCATGATCTTCCATTGCTCTTTGCAGTCATGCATGTGGGTTCACTGTCATGGTCATCTGAAATCACACTACTTTATTCTTTGGTAGCTTAAATCATATTCACCTTTCTTGTCATCCTTCATCCTCTCATTGTGAAAGTGTAAAGTCAGTGACCTCTTTATTGGATCTATCTACCTTCTATGGGGTAAAAACCCCTTTTGTCTTCAAAACAGTCGGAATTCTTCAAGAAATGGATTCAATAAAGTACTGGAAATGAAAGCCAGTGCCTCCTTGTCATTCTGTGTTACATTATCCATGCCACTATTGCTCATAAAGTCACAGAGATCTTATGATTCTGGCGTGGATGTTGAAGTGTTGTTACTCAAACTGATGACATGTTCCATGGGATTGTTTAGATGTTTCTAAATCTTTAATTCACAACAAGAGTCTGAGAAAGAGGGGTTAACGTCTAATTATTGTGCTAACTATCAGAAATTTTATTACACATTAGAGCAGGGGTCTTCAACCCCAAGGCCGTGGCTGTCTGACAGGCCGCGAGACTCACTCACTGAAGGGCTACAGCAAAGAGGCTGCCCCCTTCACTGAGGACACTTTTCAGAACGTTAGGCAGGCGGGGCTTTGCAGTGGTGCAGAGAGAGGAGAGAGACCGAGGTGAGAGAGTATCACAACAAAGTATTTTTATGGCCCCGACAGTTTCCCCATATGACACGAGTCTATAGAAATCTTGTTACTATGAAGTTCATTCAGCTGGTGATACTTTCATTACAACGAATTGACCTTGAAATGCCTGACTGAATCATCCACAGAGCAGTTAGTTCTGTGGTCGCAGCTCAGTTGTGCACATTTGCACAACGATCCCCAAACAGAAACACTGTAAAAAAATGTTCTTTCTTCGAACTTTCCTCGTACTGTTTTTTTTGCTGTTTTTGTTTTCTGCAGTTTTCAGTGATACCTTTTGCTTATTGCTCGTCAACATTTGAAAAACATCCATCGGAATTTAACTCATTGTCACCCTTCTATAGAAACGGCAGACACGAAAAAAACGATAATAGTGTTAATGTTTGTGATGTGCAATCAGTTGGAATGACAAATGCAATGCCATATGTATTTGTTATATGCAAAAAAGAAGAAAAATCTCAGGTTGCAAACGTATGTGAACTGCTGCATTTGAAGACGGCGAAAAAGACGTTTTTATGTGGTTCAGTGATGCTCCTTCAAGAAACATTCCTATTAATGCGGCACTCGTTCAAGAAAATGTGTGGTTTTTAAACTCTCTTAAGACCTCTGTCAACGGGACAGCACGCTGTGAGCCTGCTGTTTCCCTGCCCCGGCAATGGACAAACAATCTTACACAGATGCTGCAATCGCGCTTCGGGATGCACTTCAGTGTGACGTTCCTGTTGGGTGGGGGGATCCCAAAATAGTTCAGAAACCTCATAATATGAAGAAGAAGAGGAGGATTATTCGGCTTCTGATTGATAACTGTGCTGCCCACAACATACTTCCACATTCATATAATGTTCGCGTTGAATTCCTCCCGCCCAATTGCACAGCAGTGCTTCAGCCATTGGGTTTGGGCATTATCCGCACCCTGAAAGTGTATTATCGCAAGGAAATGGTGAGAGAAATTCTCATCAGCATAACTTGTAGGCAGGAGGAGATCTAAATTAGCACGAAAGAAACTATTGAAGCTGCTTCCATTTCCAACATCCTATCTTTGTGAGGCAGCGTTTTCTGCAGTGACAGCAACCAAAACGAGATTACGGAGTAGACTGAACATAAGCAACACACTTTGCGTATCAATGTCTTCCATCGTCCTCAAATGGGATTTTCTGGTTGAAGGAAAACAAGTTTAGGGCTCCCACTTATTCTGCATTATGGTAAGCTGTATAATTTCTCTTACGAAATTATAACTTAATAATAATAGAAATGTAATGTAAATTGTGTATAAAACTGCCCTAAGAACCCGCCCCTAAAAATCCCAGCCCCCCACTGGTCCCTGGAAAAATTTTCTTCCAGTAAAGCGGTCCTTGGTGTCAAAAAGGTTGGGGACCACTGCATTAGAGTGTCTACCATATGCTTAGTATGAGCATCTCAGTGCTCGTATATCAAAACGTTCTGATTTTCTTCATTTTGCCCTTTGGTATTTTCCTGAGAAAACTGGGGTGTTTAAATTCAGGTTAAAAGAATATCAAATGAGACCTGCTGCTCTGATGTTTTGGCTGAAATTAAATATTACATTATGCAAAGTATTATTTTACTTTGTTTTTAAGCATGACACTATGCTTTCACTTTCTGGTTGCAGAGTCATGAGTAAGAGGGGTAAACTTGCTAACTACTTCCACTCTGCTGACTGCCCAGTATTAAAGGAACTAATGCTAGGAATTCAATAATGCCATAATTTTGTTCATTCAAAACATTTTCCTTGAGGTTGTGTGTAAAATGCCAGTTAGGCATTGAATCAATCAGGGAAGTGTAGCCTTATGGATATTTGTCATTTGCTTGGTAGCTATCAATTAACCTTAACTTGTTTCCCTTCTTTTGTCCTTAATTATTCATAGTAAGTTTAAAATATTGAAAGAGCAGGTGTTAGTTATTTTTTTATACCAGTTCAACATTTTAAGACACACAGAGACAGAGAGCATTGTCTATCCATACATTTTTATGATGTCTGATGTTTTATCCTTTATAAGGCAACAGGGAGCCAAAACATTAACTGGTAGCACTGAAAGTCATGCTGAGACCAACCTTGGAAGGACTCCTTGTCCATTGCATAGCTATATATGCCTGGAAAGTACCTGCAAAGTCCATACACTAAGTGAATCAAAACCTGTTTCTTGGAGCTATAAAGCACCATGTCTAACAGCTTATGCAGTCTGGGAGATTAATGTTAAATGTCTCCACCTATTTTAATAACTATTGCTATTATTTTTGTTTCAATACAGAAATATTTGTTTCAATGCCTGATGAAAAATGCTAAATAAATGGCTACATAGCATATAGTTAACTCTGCTTGTGCAAAACAAAGCTGACTTGTAGTCATCCAATATAAATATAAAATGTAACTTGTTCAAAGAAGGAATATATCTAGACACAGCAGTGGCTATGTTTTATTGTAATTGATGATCATTGTTTTCAGACTTTGAGCAGGTCGGAGGATTCAAGCAAAGGTTCAACTATGAAATATTCAGACTGTGACCTTCACTTTACAGTGATTAGTATGTCATAAACAAGCAGTAACTTGATAATATTAGATTGTTTAATAAACATTGTGTTCAGAAAGGTGTTTTTGCTGACTGCACTATGTTAAAAATTGGAATCAAGTAGAACATAGCACTGGAGACTCTTCTTAAAAAAGAAACAGTTGAATAAAAATTAGCATACAGACCAGGTGAAATCTAATTGTTTCAGAGCTAGAAATTATATATGGGTTCAGGAAAGAATTATGTATAGGGGTCATTGGGAATGGGTAAAAGTAACACCCACATGTTGATGATACATGCTGCTGTGCTGTACCATACAATTTTCCTTTGGTGCATTAAGGCAAGCACTATGGAACTGGTCTTCGGTGTATGCGGTTTGACCTTGAAGGTATAAGGTGGATTGTTGTTGGCATTTCAGAATGTCCTACTTGATTTCTATTCAAGTCCAATTTTTATTTTTTGGTCGCCTACAAACAATACACATAGTACAATATGTAGTTATATGCACAGGGGTTTTTTTTATCTATACTAATAAAAGGCAAAGCCCTCACTGACTCACTCACTCACTCATCACTAATTCTCCAACTTCCCGTGTAGGTAGAAGGCTGAAATTTGGCAGGCTCATTCCTTACAACTTACTTACAAAAGCTGGGCAGGATTCATTTCGAAATTCTACGCGTAATGGTCATAACTGGAACCTATTTTTTCATCCATAGACTATAATAGACGTCTGCTCGATGCCTGTAGGAGGCGGAGTTACGCCTCCCATGTAATTTAGTGCCTGCCCATATAAGGCCGTCCATCAGCAGCAATCCAATAGAAACACTGCCGCTAAATATTCACGGGTGAAGGACTGTGCTTATGCAGAGGAAGATGAGATGGTCAGGGTGGTGTTTGGCACAAACTCGGCGAAACTGAGAGAGAAACTTTTAAGTGCCGGGTCTTAGCTAACCTTAGCCGTGGACATCGCTCGAGATGGCACCAGCACAGCTGAGAAGCTTCGATGCATGTACACTGAGCGGCTCACGTGAAATGACGCAGTGCACAGACAAAAAGCAACAGTTCCAAAGAGTGCTGAACAAAAACCGAATTACACAATTGAGAAGGCAGCAAAAAAATATGAAGCGTGTGACACATGCAAACATATTCATAAGTGCAGCTGCTGCGGAAACAAAGCACACGGTGGAAAAAGTCAATGTCCCGCTAAAGGAAGACAGTGTAAAAAAAAACTTGTGCATGCAGTGTGTCACGTCTCAGATAAAGAGAAAGACGAGCTGTTTATTGATGCAGTAAGAAACGAATCGATGAATGAAACCTGTCATCTTTACAACGATTGAAAAAATATGCGGTTAACACAGAAAGACAGATCACCAATTGAAGCTTTTTATTCGCCATCAATGATTGTTTTGGTAAAGCCATACTCAGTGTATTCATTAGATGAACGGTAAAAAAGTAAGAGCAAGGTGAGGGTGACTTATTGAGGCAGCAGGCGAAACCACAGTAGCACGCGGGCTCGATGCTTCGGTGCACGTCAACTCGATCTGAATTGCGCGATCACATTCGAAAAAATATATCTTTTCAAGTTCTATTTGGTCGACACAAATATCTTTGGTTGGAATGTAAGACGAATTTACTCTTTACATTTGTATGGTGAAGAAAAATGTATGCAATGATGACTAAATTTAACTATATGAAGTCAAAACTTTTATATATAAAGTCATTCCCGAATATATTAAGTCAAAACTTGATTATATAAAGTCACTGTCGGAATAAATAAAGTCAAAACTTGAATATATAAAGTCAGTGTCGATATACCTGTATATAAAGTCAAAACTTGTTTCTGAATACATAAAGTCAAAACTTGAATATATAAAGTCATTCCCAATTATATAAAGTCAAAACCTGAGTATATAAAGACGGCGTTGGAATATTTAAAGTTAAAACTTGAATATATAAAGTAAGCGCTGGAATATATAAAGTCAAATCTTGAATATATAAAGTCAGCGTTGGAATATATAAAGTAAGCGCTGGAATATATAAAGTCAAACCTTGAATATATAAAGTCAGCGTCGGAATATACAAAGTCAGCGCTGGAATATCCATCCATTTCCCAACTCGTTGAATCCGACCCCAGGGTCACGGGGGTCTGCTGGAGCCAATCCCAGCCAACACTGGGCACAAGGCAGGAACCAATCCTGGGCAGGGCACATGTATCATTTTCAAAACATTAACCGAACAGTGTTTTTTTAATTTATTTTTCTGAATACGTTTTTGTTAACTTAGTTCAGTTCAGAGTCGTTTCAATCAATATATTTTGACTTTGACTTTATATATTCAGGAATGAGTTTATATACTCCGATGTTGACTTTATATAATCAGGAATGACTTTATAAATTCCGACGCTGACTTTATATATTCAGGTTTTGACTTTATATATTCCAGCGCTGACTTTATATATTCCGACGCTGACTTTATATATTCAGGTTTTGACTTTATATATTCAGAAACAAGTTTGACTTTATATATACCAACACTGACTTTATATATTCAAGTTTTGACTTTATATATTCAGAAACAAGTTTGACTTTATATATACCAACACTGACTTTATATATTCAAGTTTTGACTTTATATATTCAGAAAAAAGTTTTGACTTTATATATACCGACGCTGACTTTATATATTTAACTTTTGACTTTATATATTCGGGAATGACTTAATATATTCAAGTTTTGACTTTATATATTCCAGCGCTGACTTTATATATTCTGACGCTGACTTTATATATTCAAGTTTTGACTTTATATTTTCCAGCGATGACTTTATATATTCCAGCGCTGACTTTATATATTCAAGTTTTGACTTTATATATTCAGAAAAAAGTTTTGACTTTATATATACCAACGCTGACTTTATATATTCAACTTTTGAATTTATATATTTGGGAATTACTTTATATATTCAAGTTTTGACTTTATATATTCTGACGCCGACTTTATATATTCAGAAAATCAATGTATTTGCCTGTTTGGCACCCCATAGTATATGTACGTGTGTATATATGTACATATGTATATGTGTGTATATATATATATATATATATATATAATATATATATATCAGCAACACTCATGACAATGACAAAACAATTACATTGTCAATCATGTTACGTTATTATTAAAATGTTTCCTTTTCTTTTTCATAACTTCTTTAACACACTACTTCTCCGCTGCGAAGCGCGGGTATTCTGCTAGTCAGAAAAAATTCTGGAGAGGTTCATAGGCGCTAGAAATCATATATGGCCAAAACTTGTCCCTTTACAAAATTCCACTAGAAAAGCATGGGATAAATGATTTCTTCAACTTGTTCGTCACCATCAAGAGTGACTACCTATAGTAAGTGATGGCACCTCACATCATGACACCTACCCACTGTATGCTCTACTAGGATTTTTGTCTAGATTGCTGCATTTTCCAAAATGTTTCCATGTGCTAAACGTGTGTCTCAACCCTATTGGCAATGGTGAGGTTTAATGTTATTGATGATTCAGTGCCAGTGTGTGACAGGTGTCTGGTCACACTTACAGTAATCTAACTTAAACACCGTTAACATATCCGACGACGCCACCCAGTTTTTTTAAGAGACTGGGAACTATATTTTACAGAAAATAGCACAGAGCGTTCTTTAAATTGGGCTGTGAGTAAACACACTATGAAAGACACAAAGTAATTTCAGGAAAAGCAACAGTAATGTCTATTACACAAGGCAATAAGTACATTAAAAAGATAAATGAACATGAACAAAATCTAACAATATCAGGAACAAAATTCTTTTTTTAGAAAGGAAAGCACACAGTCCACACTCTAAAAGTCCATTAAAAATAAGGATTGGAGGATAAAACCTTTAGTGGTACAGAGTCCAGTTTGCGCACTGTTACCCCAACAACTAATCTTCCAACTGTCCACGGATGCACTCTGTTCACCAGACACTTGTTTCCCAACAGAAGTTTTATCAAAATCGTGGAATCCTTGTCAGCGTCTCTTCATCGTTTCTTTTTTTCCACTCTGGGCTCCTTGTGTTGCTGTGATCTAGGCACGCCTCATTTCTCGCCTGCCAGCTTTGCTCTGTCCTTTCATGCGGCTTCCCTCTCTCGCTGGACCCACAACTGGCGTCTCCTTGTGGTGCTGTCTCTTCCTCCCTGGAAGTAAGTGTTGCTGTCCTTGTACCTTACATCGTGCCAGCCACATACCCTTGTCTGCCTGTGAGCCCCTGTGCTCTGTCTGAGTGTCTTGGCAGCATTCTCAGTGGACTGTCCCTCTCTTTGCCTTCTCCAGCCCAGAAGTTTAAATCTCCTTCAGTCCCTGCAATTATCAGTTCTGGACAATCGAATTAAACGATGGCACATCTAAATTTCTTGGGTTTAACAAATAATGAAAACACAAGTTAACAAAATGTATTCTTACCAACTGTCAATAAGTACACAGCTGATTAGAAACCAATATTCTCAGACATGTCATCTCCAAGTCAGGTAAATACCAACATCCTCCAAGGAAGGAGCAGGTCTTTTATCACAACTTTGTATTGTTTGTATACTCAACCAGCTAAACTTCAAAGCAGTGACTCCTTTGCAAGACAGCAAATACCTACATCCTGCAGACAGCCCTGACACAATCAGTAACTGGATTACCCAGGAAATCGAAAAAAGGGCCCCCTTCTGACAAGTGTGTTTTGTTGAATGCTGTGGCTGTTCCTAGTTCAGGCAAGTTTGGCCATGACAAGTAGTCAACAGCATATGTTACAATGCATGTGCCTTCAACTTCTATATGTTGTGTTAATACAATTCAAGGCATTACATCAACACCATATCCTGATGTTTGTTTACTTAGAAAACTTTGAAAAAAGTACTTTTTCCACTTCACCTACAGTCCCTTTCCCACAATTCTGCAGTCATAGCAGTATAAGTATTCAAACTACTATTTCAAGGCACAATAGTTGGAAGGATCATCCTAATGTCACATCTTTACATCAAACATTTACCATGATGCAATAAGCTAACCAGCTTGGTCTGATTAGAATCAAAATTTAAGCCCCAAATACACTATTTTTATATTAATTAGAACATGTTGTGTAAGCAATCTTAAATCCCGTAAAAGTAATGACTATTAGGTCCCGTTTAGGTGTTAGAGAAGCTCAGTTGGAGAACACTGGTAGTGGTAGTAACTGTACCAGGCATGTACGCCTAATAATTTGTTTAAGTTCCTATGTTGATTTTCAATGCGTCTGGTTTTCAGTTATGATGATCTCTTTTTCTTTTTACATTACAGAGTCTTTATTACCGGATGTATATTTTGCTGAACACAAACCACTGTTCAACCTGTTATTGTTATATTTTGTAATTTTATAGCTCTATATCTATTATGTTAAGATGCAACATAATATTGAAGTTTTATACTGCTTCGAGAACAAAATGAAAATGATAGTGAATAATAAAATAAAGCCATACCTGTATTTAATATTGCAATTTTCTTTCTTTATTTTTATGCTAATGTAATTGTTGTGCTTTTATGCATTTCTGTTATATAATCTATTAAATTATCATTTCATTATCACATAAAATAGCAACATATAAACTTTATTTGAACATAAACCTTCTCTACTTTATGCCGCTATGGATGGATATTTATTTATGGATGGAACTTCATTCATGAAATGCCATTGGGCCTTTGCAGTGTTTTGTGTTAATATGGTGTAATGCTACTACAAAACGCAGCCTTGCTGAGTGTTATACGCATGTATTCATACAGTTCTTTTCGACTCAGCAAATTTTCTAATAGGGTTGATGAAGCTAGTTATATTTGGAAGGTAATTAATGAGTGGGTACATCTTACAGAAAATCCCACCCCTCATTCATTATTAGAGCCAGGCTATTTATTGATTGCAGATTTCTTAATTCTTTTTACTATGGTTTTTTCATTCAGATAGGTCTGCTGAATTGATTTTAAAGATTTGTTCATTTCATTCACTATTTCATTTGAGACTAGAGAATGAGGCTGGCTCAGATGGAGGAAAGGTGTTGTGGTGCATTCAACAACCACTTAATGGCTAAACAATTGTGAATCTAAATGATTTACTCAAGCCATCACTTTAGCAGCTAAACAAAATTTTTACATCCTAAGAGGTTGTTCCACATCATCATAAAATGAAATATATATAGAAAATGATTAGTGTAAAAAAGAACCCCTTGTGTTTTTCCCCCCTCCAGTGCTGTGTTTATGTATACAGTTACACAAGCACTTTACATTGTATTCTTATTGTACAAAATGCTTTATACAAAAATGGCAGTACAAATGCATGGTTATTGTATAGTATATTGTTCTGTGCCTGAAGGCTGCAATCCTTCATATTTGGTGGGACCAGTAGGTTAGGGATTATTAGAATAGTTTTACTTTAAGTAAAATTACTAAAATTAGTACTTGTTACTTTAACAAGTCTTGTTTAAGACTTTACACCCAATACCCCCCCGCCAATTCCTCCGACCCCCATCCACCCCTTCCACGTAATTTATTGCTATATATTGCCTTTGATTCTTGTAAGTCTAAGCATTATCCTCTGATGAAGACCCCTGGTAGGGGTTGAAAGCTCAGGAATAAAAACTACTTTATGATACGTGATTCATTTTCTCCCTTTGTGGATATCCAGCTGCACACATATATATATACACTGTGGTGGCCAGGCCCAGTCGCCATGCCTGGACGGACCAGGACAGGGACTGTGCCTTCCCAGGACTATGAGAGGGCAGCTGCCCCGCCTGGTATGGGGGCCACGGGGTTTGAGCATAGAAGCTCAACCCTATAAGGGCCTGTGGCCACCGCCAGGGGGTGACCGGACGATTGTGCGGCCTTGGACGTCAGCACTTCTGCCACACTTGGAGGTGCTGGCGGAAGGAATACCCAAAATACCCAGTGGGCTTCCGGGTGCTCATGCGGCACTTGCGTCACACCAGGAAGTCAATCAGGCATCAAATTCAAAATGAGTGAAGATTTACAAAACAACAATAAAGTTTATAAGTTTGAACATTAGACATCTTGTCTTCGTAGTGTATTCAATTGAATATAGGTTGAAAAGGATTTGCAAATCATTGTATTCTGTTTTTATTTACGTTTTACACAACGTCCCAACTTCTTTGGAATTGGGGTTGTATACAAAATAAAGAGAGAGATATAGGTACTGTATAAATATAGAGAGCTGACAACCCTACAACAATGGCAACTATTAATTTAACACTCCACCGATCTGGACTTTGACAGGGTGACCAAACAGAACACTCTCCTCAAGTTAAAAAACACATGCAAGCCCACTTGCAGATTGCATAAGTCACATAAGGGACTTCTAGAATTTGAAAAACAAGAATCTCTGGTCTGATGAAACCAAAATGTCTGGGTAAAGCATGGTGGTGACAATGTCGTGCCCCGGTTTGTTTTTTCAGCCATGAGGACTAGCAGATTGGGACAAGGTTGAGAAAAGCTAAAGCAAAGTACGGAGATATCCTTAATGAAAACCTGCCCCAGAGCGCTCTGGATGTTGAAGTGGGCTAAAGGTTCACTGTCCAAAAGAACAATGACCAAAAACACAAAGCAAAGACAGCACAGGCGCATTTTAGGGAAAACTCTGGGAATCTCAATGAGTTGCCCAGTCAGAGCATAAACTTTAACCCAAATGTTTAAAATGGTTAAAATTAAAAATTAAATTTATTAAATGACATTACTTATTAATATTGTTTGTTGGACACTTGTCACTAAAAATCACTTCTGCTTTCTCTTTCTTTTTTAACTTAATCTTAAACTGATAAGGTGCTTAGACTTGTTATCAGCTCAGAATACTGTTGATCTTTGTGAAATACATAAAGTCACCATGTTATATTAACGGTATAGTTCAAACTAATAAAATGATTTACTATAATCTTGATTTTAAATGTTATAGATTACAACTTGATTTGATGTGAAAATGAATGGTTTCACACCAAAGCTGCCAGTAAGGTTGCAGGTTTAAAGAATTTTTGAAAAATACAATATATGGATCTAAATGTTGCATTTTGCAGTCTGATTAATCTCAAATGTAAAATTTCTGCATTAATTAATGGAAAAAGACTACCTTTATAAAATGCTAATACCTGTTCCTTTCTTGTCTTGCCATCATTTGTTTTTTATTCTTTTTTATATCTTGTACTTAATAAAGCAGTCTCTGGTGTACTTAGATTTGATTAATCATCTCTGGTTTTGGATGGGAGAAATCTGGCCTGCAGCACATATTTAAATATTTATTTTCACCTCCCAAGACAGGGACCAAGGTCTTCTGAGTAGTGAGCCTACTTGTTAGGATATTTTTCTTCCTGTTATCAGACATTGTTCCTGTCTGCTGATGCCATGTTGGAGTAGAGATAAAAGTATGGGTACCTCATGATCTTAAGGTGATCACAAAAGAATGTATGCAGTATCTACTGGCACACCAGTGTCACATCACTAGCCTAAGTATTTTATGTATGTGTGTGTGTGTGTGTGTATATATATATATATATATATATATATGTATATATGTATATGTATATAAAATGTGTGTGTGTTTTGAACATCTGGAGTCGTGTCTGTCTGTGGCTGGGCTATCTATTATTATATATATATATATATATATATATATATATATAATGTATAAAACTCACACCAAAGGAAAAGTGTGTATAATTAGAATGATATATTTTTTATTTTTTCTTCTTCTATGAAAAGAAGTTGAAATTGCCGTCTCATTGTATATCCACAAATTCCAAGTTATTTATTTATTTTAATCTGCAATACAACTAACTGAAATTTTTTGCACTGGAATATACAAAACTATATGAAAGGATCATGAAATGAATTTAAAATCATGCAACTTTTGAAGTATAGTAGAATTTTTTTATTTCTGTAAATTAGTAGCCCCAAATAAAACTGCAGATGATTTTGTGTTTTATCTTTCTTCTAAAAAATAACGGGCACTATATCTGCTACAGTTTGCAGATCTTTCTGAAAGTACTAAAAATGTTGCAAATATGTAATTTACTTAGAAGGCAAATACCCCCTGGGTAGTGAAGACCATAAATAACTTAGTGCAAACATAAGATGTTTTTCCCCGAATGTAAAGACAAATTTGTGGCAGTGTTTAGTTCTCCTAACGTAATAAGAGCACATTACTTCACTCATATTTCAGTAAGAGTACCTAGCAAGAATAAGGCTTCTTTTTTTCACCGTAAGTTGTTGCATTCCATTATTGTACATGTTATCTTTGATAGTGGTTAGCAAACATCCTGTCTTAATGGCCTGGCTCAGCCCATGATTAATTTATTTTGAGACAAAGTAGTTTTGGCAGTACAGTACATGGCGAATGGCTTGTTGGTAAGGTAACTGGCTGAACCCTTAGATTTTATAATGGCCTGCCACACCCACCACACAACAATACCTGGATTGGGACCCAAGTGCAGCCGGAGACACCTCAACACCACGCTGGAACAGTGTGAGGTTTTTTTTTGTTTTTTTTTTTCTTTTTTTTTCCCCAGTGGCCCAGTCCAGTCCTAACAACAATCATGTCATTGCATGTGCTAGGTGATGGCGGCTGTCCGCTGAAACGCGGGTGCCTTCTGCCTTTCCCTGACCCCCAGAATGCAGAGGAGCGGTGCTACAATGCAACAAATGATTTTGCGCTTTCAGTTGCAGAGCACAGCCAGATACTCTTGAATGCAGGTGATGGGATCTCAATGCATCAGGAGCGAGGCTACTGAACCAGCCAATTAAGTTCTGCAGCATTATGACTGAATATGTACGAGGTTTATTAGCATGTCAATGAATGTTTTTTTAGGGTGGGTGCATATTTTTAATCTCGAAGGGATCTGAAACAACATCAACATCTCTTTGCTACTCTGCTACATGAAAGAGTTATTTTTGTCTTTTTTTACCCCCTCAGTGCAGATTAATTCATGACTACTTTGTGCTTATAGATACAAAAGTTGAAGCAGAGGGGATCAGCATCCAGGATCCAAAACTTCACAATGCATCCATTTTCTGAGCACTAAGGCATCTAAGTATAGGGTCACTACGAGCAGTGGTTCTAAAATATTAACTTCTTATAAAAGTTAGCCAATTCGATATGGTTTGAGCTATATTAATTAATGTTAATGGTAGACTTGTTCAAATTATTTTATTTCCTATATCTTCTTTAATCATATCTCACGCTGCCTAGTTCTTTGTCCAACCCCTATGTATTTCCATGGCATTCCAGTAGATGCTGCTATAAAGATACTTACACCACTGCATGCATGAATGCAATGTCACATCTTGGCAGTCATTGTTGTGTTCATTGCAAAACCTGTTGCAGTGAAAAAATGCATGGGAGGAAATAATATTATCATTGAAAGATTGGCCGTAAAGTAAGTTGTATGAAAGAAATTTGCTGGTGGTGGGAGAGTTTTTAATCTACAGTAAATGTTCCTGTTTTTTATTTCTTTGTGGGTTTAATTTTTCTCATAGAACAAAGAGAGAGAGAGAGTGTATGTAAATATGTAATTTGTGTAACCAAAGTATAGCTTCTATTCAGTAGGTATTTTAGCCATAAAGTCATTTATCTCAGTATATGAATAATATCAGGCTGGAATGAACATGGTTTTCTTTTCTGTTGTAATAGGGAATTACACACCATAGATTTAAAGGAAAGTACAGCTTCTGTGACATCTACTTGGAGAGTCACTGACATCAATTGAGCTTTCAAGAGCAATCTAGTGTTGAAGGGTTTTCAGCTAACAAACTAGAAAAGAATTGAGGATGGAAAAGCTTGCTGGTGTTGAAGATATTCATAATCTATCTTGTTGAAAATATTATTTGTCAGTGACTGAGCCAACCATAAAACAAAAAGCCATTCTATCAAAATGGCAGCAAATGCAAACACAGATTGCCTTTGTCTCATTTCTTAACAGCTGAATCTGTCAAGAGTGCATCCTGTAGGCTTCATGTCACTTAATAACAAAATGAAGTTTGCCTTGAGACTTCATTCACTACGCGTCTCTTTGTTTCTAAAGTATAAAGATATGGTATGTCCATTTCTTCTTTATCAAAAAGAGAGGTATGCGATAAATGTTTCTCACTTGAGAGCATTTAATATTTATTTGTCCTTGACTGAAACCATAGTTTAAAGATTTAGTTTAACTTGAAACTCTTGGCATGAATTAAATAATTCAGAATGTTAGCATTCAGATTTAAATTGGCTATAAAGATTACATATTGGTAAAACTGTGGGCACAACATTTGTGCACCAAGACTGAAACAGGTGTTCAAAGGTTGAATTATTCAACTTTTGAACAATTCAACCAATTAACTATTTGTTCATGTTTGTGGTGTGGTAAAAGCAGCTTATTTTGGTATTTCTTCAGGTTTTGCTTGTTTGCACTTTTATTATATTAGCCTACAATTACCTAATTTACAGTATATATTAGTGAAAACATGGTTAAGGAAACAAAGTTTTATGCTTTTTTTGACTGCACTTAGTCCAAAAATATTTGTTTGGAACTGGAGTCTATCCAGGCCACATGTTCTACTATATAGTAAGGTGACACTGTCTTTTTATTGTCCATCCGGTACTTTTGAGCACTCTGATTTGTCAGTTTGACTTTGTGCTGATTGGTCAGCTTTCCCTTTGGTTGCTCAATCAAACCTATTTGAAGCAGGAAGAGATGAGGACACACATGCAAATGCCAAGAAGCAGTGCAAGGTTCAATTCCTGATTGTGACCATTTTTAATTAATAAATACTAACCTGAGTCACCTTCACAGATGAGAAGCATAAAGCAGACAGAAGGTGAGCAACACACAAGAAAATGACAGTCTAGGAAGCAGGCTTTACTGGAATACATTCAAGAGAGAAAATGCAGACCAACACAGATTCAGACACACAAGGATATTGAAAAAAGGCATAGGACAAACACTCATAGTTCAAGTAAAACAAGAGATATGAAATATTTAAATTCTATCATTTGTCTTTAACAGGTAATATCGTTAGTTAAGTATAAAACACAAATCAGCCCTGAATAGCATACTACCTCCCTAGAGGGCACACATTTACACTCATCTATACAATCCGGTACAGGCAGAAATTAGCCAAACATGTTTGTTGTTGGGATGAGTAAGAAAACCAAAACTCTGGAGATAACCCACAAGGACACAAGACATGCAAAGTCTATAGAGAAGGCAGTAACCAGGTCGTCAAAAAAAAAAAAAAAATTTTCAAGCATTGAGGCAGTACTTCTAATTAGTATACTACTCTTAGAACTTTTTTTTATTGTTTTCCTATTATATGCATGTATTGCATTGCAGAGAAACGTTTAACACTACTTTTTTATGGACCCAATATCCTGGGTTTGATTCCCGTGTCTGGTCATTTCTTGTGTGGAGTTGGCATGCTCTCCCCATGTCTGCTTAGGTTTTCCTCCATTTACTGAGATTTTTCCTCAATACCCCCAAAAAACTTGCTGGCTTGGTTAGCTGGCTGTTCCAAGCTGTGTATATGAGTGGGCTCAGTGATGGACTGGTGCATGTCCAGGGCTGATTGCTGCTTTGTGCCCAGTGCTGCCAGGATAGGCTGTGCTTTTCACACCCCCTGACCATGAAATGAATTAACTAGGTTTCAGATCATTGTTATTACATACCATTATTATTTACAGCATGTTTTAGTCAGATGTACAGTCCTTAGGCATAGGGACACAGACAGTGAAATTAATGATCAGTGCTCAATATACAATAATGTCAAGAAAGGATAACAATAATCAGATTTGTAAATTTTTATTTAAATTATTTTGGGGTTTATATTGAGGTGATGAAAGTGACACATTTCTTTTATATTCTTTTTGTTATGCAGTACAACAAAAGATGAAAGATACAAAAAGCATGTTTACTTTTCCCAGTTACATTTTTAATCTTCAACAACTAATTAATTCCTTGCTTTGTGTATGCAAGCAATCTTTAAAGTCCTTTGACTTCAGATTCAAAGCAAAAATACACATGCTTACTAATTTACAACAGTAACACAAACAAAACTTCTGATTTAGTCTTTTTATATATTTTTCTTTTCTCTTTACTCCATTTCTGAATATGCGAGGAACGTAAATGCTTTTGATGGCACTTAAGAAAAAGAATTTTACAGTCTTCACCCAACATTGGTGCTGTTAAAATGCAGCCATTAGCACTCACACCACGAATTTTGATTAAATAGCTTGTGCTTCACAGCTGTAGGTCATTTTACAACTCGCTAGGAGACTTCAGAGAACTGTATCTCTTTGATGAAGCTGAATTAAGGGAAGATTGTTCTTCTTTTTTTAAATATCCTATAAGTCATGAAAAAATTATCAAACAGGCAGCAGGCTTCACTTTCCTACAGTAACTGCGCATGCTGATGAACAGTTTCTTTCTTCAAGCGCGTTATTGTACCTAAGGTAGAAAAACTGAATATAAAGAACTACCCACACTTGCACACAGTGATCAAAGGGAACTGTAATGAGTTTGGTATTGTAAGACACACAAAACCTATAAAAAGACTTCATAAACAAAGTTGAAAGTACAGTATGAACTTGGTTAATATGGGGGGTCACCAATTTTAGTCACTTTACATTCAGTTCTCTAGCAATTGTGATTTGTTAGGATTTCTCTTTCATTACTGTGAGGTGGTGACTGCATGTTACAGTATTTACTGGTGTAGCTTACAGGTGTTAGATTTAATTATTTAATCATATGAGGAACTGAGACAGATGAAATGACTGATGGATGGAATTCTTTTTGATACCAAGTGAACATTTCTCTTTGACCTTCATCCTAAATACTTGCTTGACTTTAACAGATTGTCTCCTCACTTCCAAGCCATTATCTCAAACGTACTAACTTAATCCCTATTCTCTAATGGTGAGACATGCCAGTGCTGATTGTGCCTCCTGGGAGTTATTATGTGCTACATTTATACATTTAATCTTACTTCTATGCACAGGTGATTTTCTTCCTGGAAGTTATTGCTCTTTTGAAGAGGGAAGCTGTGGATGGCAGTTTTTGAGTACTACACAAAACAGCACACTTTGGGGGATTCGGGAGCGACGAAAAGGAGCATTTCCTCAACATAATAAGAGCTGTCCATTCTCAGGTAATACAAAGCAAGAATATTTCAAGCATGATATTCTGACTTAACCAACATTGACTCCTGATTACTTTATTAGTGACCAACTTTTCTGGTAGCACCTATGTTTTCTGCAGAACATTGGACTCTTCCAACTTCCTGAATTGACCAAGGATATACTTTAGCTTATTAAGTCTTAAGGACTAAGAGTCAAATGACACATTTTGTAACGATTTCTTATTAAAAAGTATTTATTGACCTTAATCCAAGATGTAGTGGCCTAATGAATCCAGAATCCTTGGCCTAAATACACCCCTAGTTATTTTATGTGTTGTAGAAGAAATTGTTATCTTAAATATATATCAATTAATAATCAAACCGAAGAACCAGGCAGGAGGAAGCTTGTCCACTGCATCTTATATTTCTTTTCATGAAGATGGATACACTCTATGACAGCATCCTGTAATGGAATGGTCACAAAATAAAGACCGAGAACTGTATTTATACATAACTGAATTTACATAACAGTGCTGAATTAATGCTTATATACTCATCTGACATTTACTTTGATTGGTTCATTGGCTTGCACCCTCTGAATATTTACTCTGATTGGTTAAAATACATTAGATGTTTCTAGTAGAGAGTATAACCAGCTTAAATTCCCTAAAATAAAAGTATCATTTCACTATATTCTTGGTCCTTGCAATACTTTTCATTACTTCTTGAGTTCGTTTGTGCATGTCATCTGTCAAGTGTTACTGGGTACATGATAGCCAATTCCTTGAACCATCACCCATATCCTTCTTGTTCTTTGTTGTTCACTTGACCTTTATCTGGCTTTGTGATATTAATTAATTGACATTTATTAACTATTTTATACTATTTTTAAGATTGATGCTATATTTTTTAAAAGTGAAAAGCATACCAAAACACTTTATGTGCAAAAACTATATTCCCCTAAGTGACTATGTGACACCTAAGTCTCGTCTTTCTTCCATAGCATGGACTCACATTATACTTGGTTTAAGCAGGTTTGTGAATGTTATCTGGTGTTATGTTATTCTAAGATTAGACAACAATATGTATCCATATATACAGTCAAGAGTAAAAACAAAGTATTTGTTACTTGTGTACTACATACATAATAAATACAACAGGTAAATGTTCATTTTTAAGGATAGCTGAGTAAGAGCACAGAGTGGAAAGAGACCTATAGACTTTATAAGTTGTACTGTAATTGTCTGCATTTAATTTATCACTGCAAGCATCACTGTTGTTCCAGTTTTTATTAGTAGTTAATCTCATTGTCACTAACCTCTATTTTAGTCAACTTTTTGAACATGTAAATGTATTTGAACCTGATTTACTGTAGCAAAAAATTGCCGTCATGTGTGCTTTGTGGATGGACCTTGATGAACTTCCAGACCACTTGCTACTTCAGGCCGCAAAAAAACTAATCAAACAAAGCTACTGGTTTTAATAGATTTTAGTAGGAATGGTAAGCAGAGATTCCACGTTGTTGGCATTGTTATTTAAGTAATGACTGTATGTCAGAAGGAAAGGCAAGATATGTTTAATATCTACTGTATATATTCACTGGAAATTCAGATGTTGAGCCAATTAAAAACAAATAGTAACTTTTGTGGGTTGTTTCTTCATACATCTAATTTATCATATTTTATTAAGTTTGCTTTGAATTTATTCAAAAGGAATCTAGGTTTTTCTTAGCTCTGTCTCAGAGCTGTGTCCACTTACTTTTTGTTTTTTGCATGTTCATGTCCCATTAATGAATATTTTAAATTTTCCCTTAATTATAATGTCATTAGTTTAGTAACCATACTCTGTTTTTGCCATTGGTCATCTACTGTGTTACACTGATTTCCTAAATTATTCTACTCCTTTACCAGTGATTCAAATCTGCAATATAATTTAAGTATATTTGTGTACTTAAATATATTTCAAAGCTTTATTTTCATCTATTGATTTGCATGTTCTTTATTGTACATACTGTCTTATCTGCCTGCAGTTATTTGTAGTGTATGATTATTTTGAACTAAATATGCATGTAATTCAAATATAACAAGCTACATTTTAAAGTCTAGTTTTGGTATCAATAGGCACTGGACTGCACATTTAAATGAAATAAAACAAAATCTGTCTTCTCCAAATTTGCATAGCATTTAGCGACAGGTGTTCTGAAGCCAGAATAGAATACCTGTTGTAACACTACAACTGATTTAATGAAATGTCAGATGTTCAGCTTTAAGCCAACAGTTTCCTGTACTAATTGTGTTTGTTTCCCATTCTAACCTGCAGTGTCACACAGATTTAGTTAATGTTGTCTCTCGGGGAGAAAAATAAATAAATAATTCTGCTGTGTGCCTGCAGTGCTTGAATACTGATTCTTTAATCATGGCTTATTAATGAAATTAATTTGTTGGGTTATTTATTGGGGCAGCATGTTGATATAGTGATTAATCCGACTGCCTCACTGCCAGTATGGAATTTGCATGTTCTCTCTGTTTCTATATTGACATATTAAATACATCCATGTAAATGATATCAGCAAACAGTTGTATCCCCTCATTAGTATTGATGTGAACTTGCTCTGTAATTAGCTGGCATCTCTTCCTGGTTTCATTACTGCTTTCTAGTTGATGCTACTGGAATAGACCGTTGATCCGCACAGCCCTGGACTCAAAAATTTGAGAAATAGCTGCTTGTTATTTTATATTGTAGTGAAAGTCAATAAACAGAGTAGATGAACAGGACTGCAGCCATGACTGCAAATCATTGATTTATCCATCCAATTACTAAACTTGCGTATTCAGTTTCAGGGTCATAGCAAGCTGGTGGTATCATTTATCACAAGGCACAGACTAACAAAGGATGAGACACCAGGCCTTTGTAGGAGGCTATTCAGCTATTCTAGTCATGTGCAAAATAAACACGTGATTTAAAGTTTGACATGTTTTTTTATTCTCAGGCTTAAAGGGTAAACAAATAGCCTGTTGAAAAACACACAGTATATATGAATAGGTAAAGGTCTAAATTGTGAAGTACAGCATTATTTTCTCAGATGGCAAGGTCCACTTCATTCTCAAGATGAAAGGGCTAAACTGTGAATCATTTTCTATTTATTCCTAACCAGAATACAATAAGAAAGCAATAAGCATTATAGTGTGATTTTTCTTTTTTATTAAATGTTACAAACATTCATTTACAGCTTTTCAAATGTAATTTTGACTGATATAGAAACAATTAAATGTTATGTTTTTTGCTGTCATACCTCAATAATTTAATAAATGGATATGAACATTTTGTCATGGAATTATGGAAGTACAGCCAATGGCCTAATATTAAATTGTCCTGGAAGTTATATTTATAAAACTTGCATACTCCCAAAAAGATGCTGAAATGTATGTCTACAACTTTCCAGGAAAAAAACAGTATTTATAAAAGAAAACCTGATGAACCTGCATATATTTACAGCAACTCTGAGTGCACAACATTTCAGGGTAACTGGGAAATGAGCAAGCAGGGAAATGCAGTCAAAACTGCGAAATAAAGACTCATATTCATATCACCAAGTTGGTATTTTAATGTGCGTTGACGTGACAAATATATTAAACCTTAAAAGAGATGAATATGATGTTGAAACTCTATTTTAGTTCCCTTTAAAGAGGGCCAATTCTGTATATTCACTTCTCAAGGATCAGGCCAATAGGTCGGTACTATCTTAGCCAAGCTTCACTCCGTCATGCCCGCTGTATTGGACGGCATCAACTGAGTTTTTGTATGGTGTGGAAGCACACACATAAAACATACCATGTTTTTGCTAACATAAAAAGGTAGTTTACAGCGGAGTCCAGTTTTCATAATATAATTGAATATCATTACTGCACTTTATAGTAATAATGGCATCTACTGAGAATGAAACTGGTTCTGTTAACCTTAAGCTGCTACATTCCATTAACTCACAAGTCATCTGTGATTCTAAGATGAGACTCACAAACGTTATGGTTCAGTGGCCTGGCTCAACCCAAGAGTCATTTATTTTGAGACAAAGTGGCTTCAGCAGATGTGATGGTATTGTATGTTATGACTGGCTTGTTGGTAAGGTAACAGGCTGAACCCTCAGTTTTTCATATAACCTATACTATTTTTTTGTAACTACAATCATGTCATTTCATGTGCCAGTGGGTGATAGTGGGTGCCCTCTCAAAAAGGTGGCACCTTACGCCTTTTCGCGGCCCCTAGAATGCACAGATAATACATTATAATGCCACTCAATCTGTTGTGGTCTGAATTGCAGAGTGCAATGCAGGACTTGATGCATCAGAATGGAGGTTACTCCACCAGCCAATGAAGGTTTACAACATTGTCACTGCATATGTATGAGTTTGATTAACATGGTCCATATATGGTTGTTTGAAGGTGGCAATCCAAGCAGGGTTTGAGGAGCATTCACGCACATTTACAAGGTGATTGAGATTTATAAAGGATACATTGTGTAGAAATGTGTGTGCACCAGGATTTAAAATTCAAATTTTTTTATTAGGCATACTCATGTTAAAGATTTTTGGTATATGCATATTTTCATGCTCAAATCCAAACAAAGTTTTAAGAATGAAACCCCTGGACACCTGTTAGGTGATAGAGATAAAATCTTTTGGGAAGAAATGTGAGACAGTCATAATTAAAATGAATTTTTGTACTTTGGGTCAACATCAATTAATTGTGTTCTCTATTTCGTAAAGTTTTAGCCAAAGAATGAATTGAATAAAATTCATATTTGTCATCTTAGCTCAAGGGCATCTCTGACAGTAAATTTTATTCCACTTCTAGATTAAACATTTTGACTACAAATTTTTTATGATTTTTTGTGACATTGTACAAACTAGGTCACTTAATTAAAACAGTGTGTGCTGAAAGTATGCAACATGCACTAGACTGGATACAATTCTGAGGTACTAAATACCATCCTTATTTCATTAATCAGGTCTTCTCCTGTTACTTTTAAGCATTTGAATTTTGACCCATGGCAACTGATAAGAATGTGCATAGCACAAAAATATAATCCCTGAAATGATATGCGGTATAACTTCCTGAAGTAAACCCATCAGTGCAATCTTATTTATTCTTTGAAATGTTCTCATCTTTATTCATAGGTCATGCAATGGTGCTTGGTGGTGGCAATTTTGACAATCAGCAGCCACTTGCATTGAGAAGTCCTGTGTTTCCACCTCCTCTGAGAAACTCGCCTTGTCAGGTAAGTGATGGTCCCGGGCTCCATACACAGGGAAAAGTCTTTGAAAACGTTTCTGCTGTTTTATTTTATACCTGTATGTAACCAAAAATACGAAGGAAGGCCGGAGAAAAATATAATAAAACACTAAGGTCTTTGTGTTCAGTCCCTCTGAGCAATTTGATTGGTCTGATAGGCTTTGGTGACGCAACAAAAGAGGAAGTGCAAATGTAAGCTACAAGTTGCAGAACAAAGGTGCATGAGGCATGCCGAGAGAGTTGCCTTCAAAGATGGCAAGTATAAAACCAGATAGGAGGTGAAAAAGGTGTCTCAAAAATAGTGGCAGAGTCTGTGAAGCAGGCTTTACTGGAACGCACTCAAGACACAGAGAACACCAGTGAAGAGAGGTTCATACACGCAAATATAGAGGAAAAGTGCTGAAAGTGTATGAAGGGCAAGAGAAATTTTTTTGCTATTATCCTATTAGCTGTCTTCGACAGGTACCATGGCTAGTATCCAAAGAAAATACACTTGGTTATATGGAAGTAAGCAGTAGACATTCTACCATAGAACTGAAGCAAAGGAAATGGCAGAGAGAAGAAGAGAGAGTAAACAATTTAAAAAAGCAGATGATTTTTGTTATTAGTACCTGTAATTAAGACATGCAGTGTGGATGTGTATGGGTTTCTTTAGTCTACGGTATATTTGCTTTGTTTTCTTTTATTTTTTAATATTCATTTTCTTTTATCAGTTATTCCTTATTCAACTATTTGCTTCTTATGTTTTTCCTTTTTGCAGTTTTTACCTGTATTACTTTCTAGCTTATTGTTAATTTACTATTGTTATCCATTTCTTTAGCATTGTGATAACTGGCTTTTATCTTACAGTAAGTAGATGAAATGGAACGATCTTGATTTCAGTGATTGCTATGGATTTTAGTATGCTTATAGCTAATAGTCTAATAATAATAATTTTGATGGAATTGGCTCTGGTGCTTAATAAACCTGAATTAAAACAAGAAAATTAAACAATGAGTGAAATAATTGGGCAAACAAAACAAGGTATTCTCTTTAGACTATTCTATTCAGGCTTTTCAGTATATCCTTCCTTGATTATAGAAGTACTGTACAAGAAGGGATTGTTTTCCCAATAGCGGCCTATGCTGAGATTTTGGGGCTGAAGTCCTTACAGTGCATCTTCAAACTGGGACTGTTGTTAATGAACTGTGCGTCATTTCGTGTTCGCTGTTTATGTCATAAACCACTCTAAATACAGCATATACTCATGGTTAATCAGCAGCTCTGTCTAAGAGTTGAAATATTTTGAGTGGTCATTTAATATCTAACCTATGTAAGCTCAATTTCATGTTTTTAAGCAAAGTTTTACAGATTTACATATTTACCACTAATAAAGAGAGCCCCAAATTGAATCCAACTGCAGTTGCTTCTATTAAGTTTGAATAATTTCAAGTTTACTTGGGATTCCTTCAGTAGCAAGGCTTTCAGTTAGATTGATAGAGGATTTAAAGTAGGCCTAGTTGACGGAGTACAATTTTCTGTTTGACTGCTCCCTGCAGTGGATTAGTATGCTGTCTAGTCTGTCTAGTAGCCAGATCTTGCCTGTGCCTGATGCTAATACAAAAGGCTATGGTTCTCCCAAATCGGTTTTGGGTTAAAAGGGGCTCAGAAAATTGAAGAATGTTGTTTAAAAGTTTTGATTATTCTATTGGATAAAACAGAGGTTAATGGTGAATTGATTGACAGGTTTCCTTCTCCCTCTGTGCTGATAACGCACGACGAGCATCACTCTCCTTATGGCTTCTGGAAAACAATACAGACATTCGTGAGGTGTTCAAGCTACAAAACAGTGCCCTTGAGCGGGGATGGCATCAGTTGGTTGTTCCTCTACATGGAGTGTCAGAAAGGTAAGCACCCAACATGTGTTCACTTAAACCTCTAAAATAATTCTCAAGCTATTTTTCACAGAAAAATAGCATAGTTTTAAGAACATTATCAAATTATGTCCACTGTTATTTTCTACACATCTCATCTTTCTGCATTTTAAACACCTGGCTTTCATGTTTTGTTTTTCCTAAAAAATATTTATATTAACAATCAAATATGTGTTTATTAGGTGGAAATGTCTGCAGCTGTTGTGAGTACTTGGGTTAGAGGGTAGAAAGGTTGTTTACGGACTGTCTCTTAGCTGAAGAACGCACCAGAATATTAATTGGGATTGGCTTCTTGCTTTTCCTCTGACTAACATTCTTCTTCAAACAGCAGGCAGAATAATTGGTTATCATCTTTCAAAACATGTGTTTTAATACTATAATTTCTCTAGAACCTCTAGCTTCTACCTAATTAAAATTCTATATGATAGTTTTGAGGAATGGTTTGGAGCTCTGACTGTGCAGTCATTTAATATACTTTATTACATTTCTAGTCTCTTTCACTCAGTCTAGTTATTCATACTCTCAGCCACTTTTCATAGAAAAGAATAGTGGCTATATTATATGGAAAGCCTGTTTATTAAAAGTGAAATAAATATTTATTTGTGGAAATTCATTTTTTTTTATCAGTTTAACAATGACATTTCACATATCAATTTATTTTACCCCTTTCTGGTTTATGGGATACAAAGCTAAGTCCTGTCACACCACAGCTGATATAGCACAAACAACATAGGTGACCTCTACAAATTTCATTTTTTTTTTAACTAAAATAGAAAATAAGGGTACAGCATTTATTTAAGTATTTTGTTTATTTTGGCAGATTTCAGTTAGAATTTATCTTCTTGGCTTCAGCTGAATTCAGAACTTCAACAGTTATTGACAACATCTTCCTCAGCATGGATTGCTTCATGACCTGTGAGTATCAACAAAGCACTTTTACCAAAAAAGTATCATAATGCTAAAGTGATGTAAAAGCAATGATGGGATATGACAAGGAAGGAGGTAGCCAAAACGTTATAACTAAGGTATAAGTGAATACCAGCACTTCACTGTGGATAATGTGAATTGTGGAAAAAATATGGCAGAAAAAGGGATGCCAAGAATGATGTCCCAGAAAGCTTTTTATAGAATGCAAATAATAGGATCAAAATAGGCTGAGGACTAAAATTTAATCCTTGATTAAATCAAAGACGAAGGAACTGATGCATTGACTTCACTAGGTACAGAAGTACCAGCTCTTTGAGTTGAAGGAGGTCTCGGCTGTAAGGTGCTGTATATTGGTAACAGCATAATAAACTCCAAGGCAATTTAGTTCTTCAAACAGCTAAGATGTTCCCAAAGTGACATCCTGACATTTTTTAAAAATCATAAGCATCAATAGGCCAGCAACCCAACTTTGTTCTTTCTTCCTGATTGCCAAGATGATTATCATAAAATAGGTTTACTTGCATCTTAAACACAGTTTCTTTTAACTCCTTCCTGTGTTCTTTAGTACCTAATTCACCTCAATGAAATCTCTAATTCATTTGTGATCAAGAATGAAAAGGTTACATTTGCTTTGTCTCTCATGTTGCAATAATTCTGTTGCAGCTCTTTTCTGCACATCCTTTCTGCTTCATTGTATGTTTTGCTTCTGCTTTGAAAAGGGTGTTGGATTCTCATGTAAGTGTTACTGAGATTAAGTACAGCACCCTTTCCAATATATAGAGGTTTTTATTCCCTAAATTTACATTTTATTTTACTTATATCTAACAAAGTTATCCAGCGTTGCCTGGGTCAGAAAACAGATGGCTGGAAATGTAAAAAAGCATAAACCTTTGCTGGAAAAAAAAACAAAAAAAAAAACCTTGAAACACATATTGCAGGCTTTATTAAAACCTGAATGGGACACCCCCAGTAATGTTTTTGGCATGACCTTTGAAATGGGTCAGCTAGTCCAGTCTTGTAGAATGTGAACTTGAGGTCTTACTGAGATGTACGTATCATTAGTCCTCAAAACAGACAGAGAAGTACTTTCTATAATTTCAATTATAGATTAGTTCACTGTTTCAGATTTAGCTTGAGAGAAGTTATTTCGATGTGTTGTTTACAGTATGTTTCTCTTTTACACACCCAAAAGATGCTTCTGGTGGCAAACAGATCTCTGGTAACCAGCACAAGTGATTGACACAGTAGTGCATGTGATGCCGGTTTATAGCAGTGTGACAGTCTGAGCAAATATCCAGTACACGACACACATATCTCTGTTGCAACATATTTTAAAAATAAAAATGTGATATCTTTCTCTTTGATTAAGCAAATAAATAAAAGAAAAAGCTCCACGAAATCATTAAAAAATAGTAATATCCTTTTTTATGATTAAGTAAGTAAAATGCTGTAACTTTCAAATCAGTTAACTAAGTTGCACCTGATTGTTATGCTTTGTGTATGCTTTCTAATTTCTTAAAATAATAAATTGCTTATTTTGCCACAATTAAAATATGTAGACAAATGAACTTAAAATCATTTTTTTTGTTAATTAAATATCAGTAATGGTATTTGTGCCCTTTTTGTGATGATGACTGACTTTTAAGCCAATTTAGATAGAGTTCTTCTTGGAGTGGTGTGCCGAATTGAACATTACAGAAACCATCATAGAGGAATCATATGGTCCCTGTTCCATTACATGTTTTAACGTCTGGGATTAGATAATGAATGGATGGATTGACATACAGGCATCAGAATGTTACTGATGCATCATTGAAATGTGAAATAAAACAATATTTTCTATTCATTTAATTGTCCTGCAGCCAAGAGTTGCTGAAAAGTCTGTGTAGGACTTACGGATGGTCGAAACTTTCCCTAACTTAAAGGTGTATAGAAGTACTGTCAGAAATAAGTAGCAGCAGTAGTATATGGCTGTCTATCATCTCCTTATTCAATTTTCACATTCACTGCAGCTTCAAAATGAACTTGATTATGGTGTCTTTAAAGCAAGTGCCATGAGTTAAGCAAATAGCATCTGCTAGTAGTTACTAATACTTTAATCAGAAACACATTCCTGTTTAACTAACATTCCAGATTGTAGTATTTCACCTATGAAGGTCAGATTTCTTCAGCTGAATTTTGCTAGGAGTGTTTCTTACAATGAAACACTATATTAGAACTGTATTATTTTAACATATTGTTAAAAAGTCTTTGTTTATTTGTTAAATATTTTGGAATTTGTGATTTATCACAGGTCCTCTAACATCCTTATTTGGAATAACACCATTTTTCCATGGAAAGTCTATTGTGATATATTACACCACATTACCCACTCACTTATCTCAATGAGAATAGGATGCCACATTTTACCTGAAATTAGAAAAAAAAATCTAATCTTCCCACTCAAGTACACTCAAGAAAATTTTCAAATCTGGCAAAAATGTATTCATCCATCTCTAAAACAATTCAGTTGTGCCCCTGTTAACCCTTTAAATTAAATCTCTCTCTCTCTCTTTCATATACAGTATATATATATATAATATATATATTTTTTTTTTTTTCATGGCATTCGCAGTCTGAATCACAATCTGAATTAGGGCGAAACACGTGTCGCAAACTCTTTGCATTATTTGACAGTAAACTATTCAACCATTCTATGATCTGCTTCTCGCAACTGAAAGAGGGCACTGTGGCGGATGTTTGCTGACTTGCAGACCAACCACAAACATTGCCTGGTAGGTAACCACCCATACAATCAGTTTGTGATTCAGACTACCAATGCCATGAATGTAATTACCCCAGTCTACACGCTGTCAAATAAACGAACCACACGCCGTGGCGCAACTTAAAAAGGCTTCGCCGATGACGTCCGAGGTTCAATTCCCCGAGAAGGGGTGCAGTGAGTGTGTACGCCTGATGAGCCCAGAATTAGGGCGAAACACATGTCTATATAGATATATAGAAATATATTGAAATATATATATATGAGGAACTGCTTTATATTTGGTATCACAGTAATTACTGCTACTTCATGTATCAAGTCTGTATTTTGAAGTCTGCACGTAGTGGTTGTCTGTGAGGAGTTTGCACGTTGTCCCCATGTCTTTTTTCCTTATTTTCAAAGACTCACGGTGTTAAGTAGCTCAGCTGTGGGTATGTGTTTCAGTGGACCCTGGAATGAATTAGCTGCCGGGGGTAAGCTCTAGACCCAATGACATTGAATTGGATTTATCATGTCATGTTGTGTTACTTGACTTTAGGCTCTCTATTCACATTGTTTTTCAGATTTGGTAGTGTAGTGATGTTGATTGATCTGATTTGATATGAAACATATTTATTGTAAATTTGATTGAACTCTTTTGTATTGTAATTCTTATCTGTAGATTTTTCTAAATCATCAAATGGTACAATTAATTTTAGGCTAGTTGTCAGATATATACACTGCAGATGATTCAAAGTGCAGTAGAAATTCTAGTGTTCAGCCAGCCAAGGGCAGCACATCCTCTTTTTCGATCATTTCATTGGTTCCCTGTAAAGGCACATATTAAGTTCAAATCCTTAATATTTGCCTACAGAGTAGTCAATGGGTCAGCTCCTGTATATATGGAGACACTTGTGAGATCCTTCACTCCTTATTGGCCTGCTCATGTTTGCTGATGAATGGCATCTGGTGATGCCACCTCTATGTGGCATTCAATTGCACTCCAGGCTTTTTTTGCTCCTGGCTGGTAGAATGAGCTGTCTACCTCCTTTAGAAGTCCTGACTCACTCAATGATTTTAAGACGTGATGAACATCATCTTAATGAATTTTGGGCTAAGTAGGTTCCTGTACCCTAGGAATTATAATTTTGGTAATCAATTTTGTATCCCCCCTGTAACACATATGGATGCCCCAAATGGTTGTTTAATCTATTATGTTTTCTTTTGTAGGTCACTTTGGATAAAAGCGTCTGCTAAGCAATAAATTTAAATTTAGATGAATTTATTCATTACCTTTAAAGAGAGTACCTGATAAGATTGTACAATAAGATAGTACTGTGTAGATGGCATTCAGCCTAAATTTTAAACATACAGTATTAATCAACCTGTTCTGGGAGGGAGCACCTTGTAATCATTCAAATTTAAAGACTGAATATAAGCTTTTTCAGAAATTTATTTAGAAAAATTAACTGAAACGCTCATACTACCAGAAGAAACAAATCAGTATTGTACTAGTTTAAGGGTACTGTTCTGTTTATACAAAATTTACTTGCCTGAAGTTATTGCAGGCTACCAGCAACTTGGTAAACAATGGTTCTATTTTAGTAACTTCAGTAGCTATGTGATGTTTAAGCCTTGTTTGAAAAAATCATCTATTGTAAGAACTTCATATATTACTACAGAAAAACACTACTAGTTTTGTTTATCATGCTATTACATCAGATATATGAAAAGGGAAGTTAAGTACAAAAAGGCATGATTTGCTTACTTGTACTGTCTGATGCTGCATGTGTGTCATAAAATGAAACAAACTACACCTCATGCCTTTGCAGTGCAAACTGTAAGAGGAACAGTCATGATGACCTTGTATGTACCCATTGACTTGATGGCAGTGAGTTCCTGCAATGCAGTATGACCTCTTCATTGTAAAACACATTGCAAGCTTTTGATTATTATGTAGATTTTACTTTATACAGGAAGACCCAGATACTTCTGCTATTCACAATACTTTAGTTTTCTTTTAAAAAAAAAAAAAAGATGGATTTGAATACCACCTCTGCTATGTCTGAAAGTAATACAACATCCTAGGCTGATTAGGATATTAAATAAGTAAGGATTCTGAACTCTGCTTGCAACATTTAATCCATCTATAATTAAAATATGTGTACATTTTACCAGTGTTGATTTTTATGATATAATCACATTTGAAGGATTAAGACAAATGTTTAACAAAAAAGGCAGTTCCTTTTTTCTCACTATCAACAACATAATCATACCCGTCAGTCATGAAGTTTGGATCATATTTTTATACATTCATAAACAAACTACACAACAATTCTGGATGTCCAAACAGGAGAAACATAACATAATATTCTCAAACTCCCTTAATCCAAATCAGGGTCACATGAGAAGCTGGTGCCTATCCTAGAAGCACGGGGCACAAGGCAGGAAACAGCCAACCACAGGGCGCCTGTCTATTGCATGTCCAACTCACACGTGCATTCACAATCATGAGGACCCAATTTAGAATTTCTAGTTCGCCTAACATACATGACTTTGGGGTTGTGGGAGGAAAATTGTACAGACACAAGGACAACAACCAGCTGCGTGATTTGAACCCAGTGCCCTGGACCCATGAAGCAGCAGCACTACCCACTGTGCTAACATGTTGCCTTTTTATAGGAATAATGTTAAATCTCCTTCACGTGGATTGTGTTTAGAGTTAGGTATTGCTTATTGTCCATTTCTGCACTGCTTTGACTCAATGATAGATAGTGTGTTCTGTGCTGGCCAGATCAATTCCCCTGACAACAGCTTCTGCATGATAAAGGTATACAATAAATATGATTCTCATGGTGGAGTTTGGGTGAATGCAATCTGAGGCTAGAGAGTCCCCTTGGTAGTAGTAACTTTATTAAACACATACTTTTTTTCTACTCTGGGGACAGAGATTCAAAATAAAGACTTGCAGTTGTGGCTTAGTAGGTTTTATTTCAGTGTTAGCATGTGATTTTAACAATTAAAACTCATGATGCTGTTCATTTGCACGTCAAAACGATATAATGTATTTATAGAAATGTTAGCAGTTTTGTATTTTGTATAAATATTTAATTACAGAAGGGAAATTTATTGCAGATGTAAATATAGTTATTCATTATTTCCCACCATTTTATTTATTTACTTTGGTGCTAAAACCTTTACTAAAAAGATGAAATGTAGAGCAGCAAAATACAAAAACTGTTTGGCACAATAAAATAAACAGTTAAAGTATGCATTTATAGCTGAAAAGCATTATGGGTGTCAGGAGAAAACAGAAAATCTCTTACTTTGATAGGCTGCAGTGTTTTGTGACAGATTGTAAGACTGAAACAAAAGTTTTAGTGTTTAAGTCCACATAAAATTGTCAATATTAGATAGCTAACATCACTTTTATTAGAGAGAGGCAGTGGATTCGCAGGATTATTCTTGTAATTGTTACTAGATGTGTTAATGGATTTTTTGCAAAGGTGGTGAATTTGGAAAATTAGAAATAAGTGTATTGCCCTCTGACATTGTACTGCTTCTGTGATGGCTATCAGAAAATAACAAAAAACGTGAATAAGCTACTGAGGTCATCATTGGTACTGCAGTAAGCCTTTACATTGTCAGTTCCTCACTTACTATAGCCGGCTCAGAAAACCTTTAGATTTTGTCACCACTTACACTCTAGGTAGGATCCATTGGAATGTCCATCGAAAAAGAGACAGGTGCTAATATAACATGTCTGTTCTTCATGCATTGCTGTATTCTTGCCATCTTCACAAATGTTCTCAATGATAATCTAACATAAAAAATATTCTACAGTTTTATTGAAAGTCTGATTTTTACACTTGCTATAATTGCAAGCAACACATTCACTCTAAAGAATCTTTGCAGAGGGATGAAGGTTCAAGTCTTTAGAGTCTTGGTGCTTCCTGTCTTGCTATATGGTTGCGAGACATGGACTCTATCCAGCGACCTGAGACAAAGACTGGACTCCTTTTGGTACTGTGTCTCTTAGGAGAATCCTTGAGTACTGCTGGGTTGATTTTGTGTCAAATGAGTGGTTGCTCATGGACTCCCAAATGAGACACATTACCTGCATTGTGAGGGAGCTCCAGTTACAGCACTACAGCCATGTGGCGTGATTCCCTGAGGGTGATCTGGCTCATAGGATCCTCATTGTTGAGGACTAGAGTGGCTGGACCTGGCCAAGGGGATGCCCACGTAACACTTGGCTGCGGCAGATAGATGGTCATTTCCAGCGGCTGGGGCTGGACCATGTGTCTGCCCTTGTTGCCAACCAGGATCCTGAGCTGTTTCATCATGTGGTGGGTGCGGCAATGTGCTGTACCAGTGCATGCTCCCAAAGCTGACCTGACTGACATTCACTCTCATTTAAATTAACTTAATATTTTCAGACTTGTTCACTTGGCATCTACACCTTAAGAATGCTTTTGGTGAAGCCATACTGATAAGATAAAAAAGCCTGAAACCCCACCTCCCCAACATCTGCCACTTTTGTCTTCAGTGATGTCAGAATATTTTCAATTTACTATTTAAGTGCCGTTCTGTGTGAAGTTGCATCAGTGAAGTGTACTTCACAGCCAGGCATGAGTGAAGAGGGTCTACACATTTGAACAAATAAAGCTTTATGTTTATTTGATTTTTTTTAACTGTTTAGTTATGTAATAAATGACATAGACATTAAAAACACTTAATGTAAATCAGCAGTGGTCAGCTCTAATCAATGGTTGATTATTTTAATCTTAGAATATTTTCATTTATAGGCAGTCTTTCTTTCTTGATGTGGTTTAACAAAAAATATTGTCTGCTCATCCAGTCACTTGGGATAAGTAGCTTGTTAACAGTTTATCACAAACAATAGGCCACCCTACTCAGTGGTTATCAGAATGGCTATAAATTCTTGATCATTGAATCAAAAAGCAGGGATCCATGTTGTGTCAAGATCAGAGCCCTGACGATGATTGGTGAAGTTTGACATTTAGCTGGTCCCTTTCCCATTCAAGAAGCTGAAAGAAACGAGTGACAATGGGAGGCTGCTTCCCTTGCTTGTGTTGTCCTCCGATACATTGGGTGGCAGGGGCATCCCTTGTGGCTAGCCCCTATGGATCCCCACAGGGCAACATGAGAATTGTGGTTCCATGGGGCTGTCTGGAGACAATTATTTTAACATCAGAAGTACTCTGAAGTCAGGTTTAAAAATAAGCCCTTCACTTTTTCCAGGCAGTCGGGAGAGGAGAAGGGCAGCACTTGCTTGGGAGGAGTGGAAAAGGAAAGAAAGGCTTGTGCACAGAACTGTGCTAATTGAGAAGAAGAAACCTGTGTAGAGATACCTTGTGAAATAAAATTAATTTCTTCACAAGACTGTCTCCATGTAATTGTATCTGGGATTGGGGCATCTGTGACACCACCCAGTGACCACAACTGGTGCCAAAACCACTATCTCCTGGAGGCACTTCTGTCTGGGTTAGGCAGAGCCACCCTAGAACAGGAGATTCATCTTCCAACAGCTCCACTGGATGAGCCCCATGGATTCAACAGGGCATTCCTGTGGAACCACAGTTTCTGTGCAGCCCTGCTGCCATCCATACAGGGATTCTACACAAGAGATGCTGCCGCTCAGTGTATGGGGGATGACCCAAGCATGGGAGGCAACATCCCACTGCCCCTCAATTCTTGTTGTATTCCGACCGGGAAAGGGACTGCTAGCTATCCTGGCTGGGATGCTTCTCTATTCCAGTCATTCATCCACTATGCCGTCCTCCCAGCCAGGTAAATTATTTACCTTCATTCCTGCTGGGATGCTAGTTGTTGTCTACCATCTGACAGTTTTCCCCGCCATGCCAGCTTCCTGGCTGGGACAGGGAATATCAAACATTTCTTACTTTCCATCCATCATGGTGACATTTTGACCAGGTAAGAGAATGGGATCCAGCCTAGCTGGGACACCAGTCCTTCCATGACAGTATGCATTGCATAACATTCAGTTGTGTTCTGAGATTGATCTAAGTGTTTTAACAGTTGGAATTTTTTAAATATTTTATTTACTTCATCAAAAAGATTTATGTGCTTATGAAATGTTTTATCACACTGGTCTGTGACACGTGACCAAGATTTTGCTCAGACTGCCGCACCTCTATTTGTACAAGCAGCATGTTCAGGTATAAGCTGAAAACTCGTTTAATAGCTTGTACTGGCTACTTGGAGGCAAAAGCAGCTATTTGACGTGTAGAAGAGGAAATTGCTGTATACAAAATATAAATTGATCTTTTCAGAGCTAAAAATTATTATGGTTGGTAATAAAGTGTGGAAAATATTTGTCTAATCCCTTGGTTTTTTTTTTTCTCTCAAGCCAATGGAGATTTTCCACCTAAGGTTACATCAGTTACATCAAACAAGGCATTTTTAGGTTTGACTGACAACAGGAAAGCTCCTCAACCCACTGATAGAAGCTTTGAAGAAGAGCTTCAGGAATCCAACATCACTGGTAAGGTGGAGTAAATCACAATAAGATGTCTATCTGAGAAATGAGTACTGTATTAACTTTCTTGCTAGGATGCATAGTTTCACAATGAGCTTTCTGGGGATTTATATAGTTTTTCTGAACAATGTAGAGGGAGTCATGCAAAGATGTTTCAGGACAAAGCCACGATTTTCTCATTTTCTGAACTATGTTACTACTGCTTAAATGATGATGTCCCTGGGAAAAATGAAATTGTTTATGATTTATAATGAGTGCATTTGCTCTTTTTTTCCAAATGTACAGTTACATACTATATATATAAAAATCCAGTTCATGTTGATTTATTTTAAGATGCCTCAATCTGAAGTTCTGTCATCTTGTGGTGGACAAAAATGCAAAATACAAACAATGTTGGGAGTGGGTGAATGTTTTGTTGTGGACTCGCATACACCATGAGCAATCTCAATTTTCAGATTTGCACTGTGGTAGCTTCCACTGACCTGCCAGAAACCTGCAACCTCTAAAATACTATGGCTCTCAGAAACGTTCTCTCATCAGCCTGCGCTAACTATAGCTCCTAGTTTTGGCAGAGAAGAGATTGCTTCTGAACACTGTGAGTGGAGCAATTTCTGGTAACATCAGCTTAGGTCTCTCTTACTCAGTCCCCACCTTTACTGTGCAGCTCCATTGCCTTCATTATTGAGACAATACCACATTAATAAACTGTTTTCCTTTTTGTTTTGTTTTTTATCAGATTTAATTCTGGTAGTCTTCCTACTTTTGTAGGAGATTTAGGGAAAAGTATTTTATGTCAAATGTGTTATTTTGAGGACTTATTGTTATAACAAGAAATATTTTCGACATTGCACAGTAACTGTTGAGTCACGTGAGTAGAGAGGGAAACTGACAGCTGACTAAATGCTTGCATAGCAGTCAAAGTTGTCCACACTAAAATTATTAAATCAAGACCCTGATAATGTTTTACCTTTTCGTAACAATAGGTCTATCACACTTATGATGGTAATTATAAAAATAATACATTTTATAACATACAGCTTTTCCCATACTCAGCATACATCAACATAAGCTTGAAAATCTAGGTGATTGAAGCATGAAAGTTAATTATCATTATTTATGAATGTGGTAAAATGGGGTGGGGTGTGGAGTTTAACTGAGTGCCAGGGTGCAAAGAGCATGTGAAAGCGTGCACCAGCTTAATGAAATGACTGCTGGGTTAGCACCAGTGATGTGTGGTGAGGTTCATGGCTGGTGAGGCACTGACTCCTTCAGAGACAGATTTACAAATATATGAACCTAAAAGAGTAACTTATTCACTATTCAAATGGCAGCATGCACATTGACTGTTGGTTATGGTTCATATCTCATCAGTATTCTTTACACACACATAGGTAAGGTACATATTTGAATAGGAAAGAACGTTACATCTGCAGCGGCAAGAGAGAGCGCATTTGCTCTGCACCCTCTATGCGTTCAAAATTTCCTGTTGCATTTCCACAATTCATACTCATACAATACAAATGAAAGTATAGAGTGGTGTATAAAAAAATCGGACTTTAATTTTGACCTTAATTGAAATATTTAGTTGTTTTCAAAAGCTTTTAATTCTGATGTTTTAATCAATTTTAATACAGACTGTTCCACAACAGGATAACAAAAACAACATAAGAATATTTTATTTAAGGTTAAAATTAAGTTTTTAAATATTGGATTGTTGCCCTGCGGTGGGCAGGCACCCTGCCCAGGGTTTGTTTCCTGCCTTGCACCCTGTGTTGGCTGGGATTGGCTCCAGCAGACCCCCGTGACCCTGTAGTTAGGATATAGCGGGTTGGATAATGGATGGTTGGAATATTGGATTGTTTTTTTTCTTAGTCTGATCCAATTTTTTATAAAATTGAAAACCGTTTATAGTTTTACCTTTGTTTGTAAATAAAGTCCACGCACCTGTCCTTCTCCACGAAAACCTCTGACACTTTCTTGTAAAAGTCCTCCTTATTTTCATTTAGTTTTAAAAGTCTCTCTGCCTCAATGGAGATTATCGCCAAGAAGAACAGTAGTAACAAGCACCTGTTGGACTCACATCTGCCCCCTTCAGGGCGGCACGGTACTCTCTGCCTCACCTTGTGCCTTTTCACTGCGGTTTTATGTCCAATCAGCAAGACTGAATATGTCACACACATTCATTAAAGATATTAGCCAGACTGCGGAAAGTCAGGGTGCATAATAAACGTGTCTCCAAACATTATATTGGCGACATACAGAGAGACAGCAACAGGCACTTGCCAATTGCATGCATCAGCCCAGTGTGTGAGGGAGAGCGCAGTTCAAGGTGAGGCTCGGGTTTCTCCCCCGTATTTGAATAGGAAATGCACAAATTTAGTGATTTTGACTATAACGATCAAAATTATTGGAATCATAAAGAAAATACATTTATAGCACAGACCAGTGGACAAATTTATTTTATGTTATCATTATTAGTTTTTTTACTTTTCATGATGACAGGTGAGGCTCTGTCTCACCTGCCACCCCTGACTGCACCTCCCTGGTTAACATAGGGAAGGGAATGGAAGTTTCTGTTGAAAAATTTTTGTTAAAGAGAATTGGTTTTAGAAGAAGAGATTGCCTGATGGAGAAGTACCATAGAATGGGAAGGGCATCCCATCCCTGTGCTGATGAACCAAAGAGATATAGAGCAAAACCAAGGGTTGTGTGAAGGCACTGTATTGTGGCCATGATCCTATCTACTGAGCAGCAAAGCAGAAGGGATAGAGAGAGTGTGATTGACCATGGAAATAAGCGGAATGAGAGAGGTGAGACACAGCAACATCTGTGTAAGGGAGCTGTGGTAACCAGCAGAGGTGGCACCTCCATGAAATGCAAGGTGCCAACATGCCAACAGAGGTGGCAGTTCAGGTCAACCATGACAGACTGAGTTGGTGGATCTTCAGGATGCATTGGGCTGCATCAGGGGACACCCATTGTTCTGACGAGGACAGAGAAAGTGAACAAAAGAAAGCAACGGGTTTTATTGCTTCACCTGTTAGGATTTTAACTTATTTATTTGTATTTTCTATTTTTTTAACACTAAATGAAACTATGTATTTTAAGGCACAGGTTTATAGGGTTTATTTATTTGAAGTATTTATTGATGGATTCATGTAAATATGCACTGTTTTGCACACTTTCTGCACTTGAGTTCTCAATTTTAAAAATTATGATTAGAAGGCTTAAGGTTTAAGTCTTGCTTGTCTGCCTCACTACTCTGCTTCACTAGTCCTGGTACATATTGCATTACTGCTGCTTTTCACAAGTGGCTTGGTTCCTGGTGCTATTTATTATATACAGGAACTCTCAGTAGGCTTTCTTTTTTGTTATTCTACCAAACATACTGTAACAGATACTTATTCAAATAGTAGATGCATTTTAAATTAGTATAGTACATTTTTTTTTCTTTTTTTACTGCTTATACTATTGCTTATGATTTGTTTGCTACTTATTACATGGGACAGGGTGCTTGTTTCTTCTGTCTTATTTGCTGTAAGTCCTCCATTGTATACATTGTTATGGAATGAATTTTCTAAGTCACATTGAATATTTATTGTCAGTACAATTCTTGAACATGTCTGCAGTACATTTATTCTTTTACGAACTACATTTGGAGTAGATGATATCTTGGAAGAAAACCAAGGGCTAATTTTAGAAATTTTGGAAATAAGTTAATAAAAACAAAACAGGAATCAAGGTTAGTCCAGCAACACAACACAGTGAGCCTACTTCTATGGAAGGCTATTTCCCCTTACTTGGGCTTATTACTGAAAGCGGTTTAACATTTTGTATTGTTTGTATGGGAATGGTAATCTCTAATAGAGGAAGAGGTTACACAGAATAGTGAGTACTGCTTATACAGTGTTATAGTTCAAGAATTTTGGTGTAAAATCAAACAACAATCAAAAAAGTTGTAATAATTTTTTTTTTTTTTTAAATTTGTTTGATGCCAGTCATTCTTTCTGTCAAGGCATTGTTTCTTCCCATAGCTGACCTTATTTTTCTTATTTGCATGAAGAACAGAATAAAGCATTCTTTTATTCTTGCTGTAGTATCCTGTTCAAATGGCATCCTTTATCTGTAAACACAGGCTAGCTGGCACGCTTATTACTGCCTTGATGTTAAATTTGCCTAACTGAATTTACCTTGAATATGTCTTGTATTATATTTGAATGTTTCTTTGTTAAACTTTCTATGATGTAATTTCACAAAAACTGAATTACCTTTTGGCCACAGACAGGAAAAACTGGATGAAATGACAACTCTTATATACCTTTACTATCTATTAAAATGAATATTCTCACTGGATGTCCAAAAAAAGAAAAACAATTTTACCTTTCAAATGTCAGTGTCACTGAGAGCTATGAGGACTCTCTCTGTCATTGTAAAGTCATGAAAATTCCCTAATGTCATGCACTCTCTTTAAGACCCTTAGCCCTACTCATAATTAGCAGGCAGAGAGGCTGAATGTCTAAGGTCTAAGAAAGTTTGAAGTTTTGCGTTCAGAAAACCAGCTAGAGGAACATATGATTTACAGTTCAACTAGCTGCAATTACCCAGCTTTGCACAAGAAATATTAATGATAATTATCAACAAATGAAAAAAAAAAAAGAGGTTTGCTAATTTTAATTTTTCTATTATGTCCCAA
>JANRMT010027041.1:120238339-120252767 GCA_026402145.1 Polypterus bichir lapradei | reverse complement strand
ATAGTAAGTTTTATTTATATAGCACATAATATAAACAGTGTCACCTCTACAGTAGGTGCATCACACAGTTTAAATAAATGTAAGCAGAGAAAAATCTGAATTAGAGTAAGCTGTCCTAATTAGGGTTGTTCATTAAGAAATGAAATGATTTACTTTAGGAGTTTGACGTACATAATACACAATAATAGTTTCTGTCAAATATTTGTGTACTGTACTTCAATTTATATGTCTAAAAATAAGTCCAAAATATCTCAGTTTGTGATAGTTTGTAATGTTTTCACCCTCTGATAGAGGTCCATAGATGGCTTAATCATATTCCTAATTACTTACCTTAAAATAGTCTACATGCTTGTGTTGGAAATTTTTGATTTTTAACTTTCTGGGAGTCGATCCATGGGTAAAGAATCAAATACCAAAAATAGTATCATATTTGTGATTAGCAACCTCAAAATAGCCTAAAACAACACTCCACTTGGTAAGCCTTGGACCACAACATGTGCAAGAATGGTATGTTTGGTACTGGCCCTTTCAAATAAGTTTATCTACTCTTTTAAATGGTTTGTGCCAGAAATCTGTAAAGTTAAAAGGCTGTAGTATTAAAGGATTCGTATCCAGAAATGCAATACTCTTGTTTGTTTATTTATAATAATCCTTATGCTGTATTTCAATATTCTAAGTGTATTTGCTTTTTATATTACCTTATGGTGGAGCATAAAGATGGCGTGACTACTGTATAAAGTTACAAGCCAGTTTCAATGGGGAGCATGCAATATGGGAAAAAACAAAAGAGTTATTGTAAACAGAACACATTGCATTACAGATATACAGTATATTCTTAAGCAAGCACATTTAGTAAATACCTTTACCTTAGTTTGTCAATTTTATTGTTGTAGATGTTTTGTTTTTAATTACATCATTGTGCATAAAAGCTTTGGCAACTCTTGTTACACCAATAAAATTTCGCTGTAGACATTTAGCATGATGGCTTTTTGCCAGTAGTGGGTGAGTAATGGGAATAGAGCCTAGAGCTAAGAGTGACTAACTGAAGCCCAATATATAATGACAGCCATGAGAGACTCATACAGAATGTCTTTCAGCCTTTAGTGTACGCCACTTGGAATTCTAAGTCATACCTTCAAGTCATAAGAGGCAATGAATAGAAGGAATATGATATGTGGTGTGATTTGTGGATGAGCTGTTGGGGTTGTACAGTATATTGTACTAAAAAGGATTGGAAAGTTTGAAAGCAGTATTTAAAAAAATGTTTACAACAATGTAAAGTCTTGTAAATAATTCTGATAGCCAAGTGCATTGTACTCTGTATATAGCTGAGGACTAAGTTTAATGGATTGCCTGATAAATGGAAGACATTGATACATGCAGTATTGTGGAGAGTAGAAGTACTATTTGTGATCATGTTTAGGTCAACATTTGAATTGGCTTCTGTCTTCTTTTTAGAGTGATTAAAAGATCTAAAAAGTGAGCATGAACAGACTCTTATTCGAGAGCTGCTAAAAAAACTGAAATAACTATAGCAGTGGTGTTCTACTGTACATTTATCCCAAAAAATATTCATGTAGACAAGATACATTTAAAAGAATTTACCAACATTGACATTGGCATATTATCTAAAGTGCTATTTGTCCTCCTATTCTCCCATCCTGCATGTGGGTCTACAAATTCTTGAAAATCTTATAATCATGAAAGTTATAAGCAAGTCAAGTTGATAACACAGTAACACTATCTATCAAATTTGTTTTGATTGCTAAATTTTAGTGCAGGGATAGCATTATGTTATAAATCTGTGGCCATTTGTGCTAAAGTCATTGCAGCCTTTAGTTACACACTGACTGTAGTACCTCTAAAATGGAAGACTTATGCAATCTTGAAAGGGAAAGTGTAGCACTTAAATGTCTTGCAGCCATGCTTCTGGTTTGATAGTTTCAGGGATTGCTAAGGGCTGCATCATTAGTCGGTTGTCTCAAAATTCAGTATACTACTTGGGGTTGGGTTGGGGGTGGGGGGGGAAGACCTCTGTGTACTGGAAGGTATTTAGAACCTTCTAAGACCAAAAACGTGAGAGAGTTGATCGTGGAGATGTACCAGTGGAGTCTGTTACAACACAATGCCGAGTTTGACACTCTGAATTGACCCTTCTTAAAGTTCTTGTATTATTGTGGCTTTAGAAACTAGTTATCACTTAGAACTTTGGTTCTCTGATAGCTTTAAATTGCAATCCATTTTTGTGAATTGTACTCAAATATTGTATGTTACCACAATGTACTCAATCTTTGCAGACAACTAACAATCCAGTTTGCAGAATCCAGTTATGCAGAAATACACCTTCTTGAATCTCCTATAGTCTTAACATTACAATTCTAAGCTAAAAAAACTACTCATTCCTTGTTGTAGTTAAAAATAAAATAGTAACACTATCATTCACTCTGTGGCACTCAAAATGTTAAGTTTTTTGACATCCTCAACTCAGGATTTTTATTCTGCTTTTGTTTGTTAGATTTTGCTGGCTTTTTGCAGTTTCCATGCATTGAGTTATTTTACAATATTCTCACATTGCTTCCTTCCTAGGTGTTTTGTGTTGGTAGAGTGTCATATTACTCTGTTTTCCCCTTTCGTATTCTTTATTGTGTAGACTTTATCAGAAAGCCTCAAATCCCATAGACTTATGTATTATTGATATTATTCATAAACTAACAATAAACAAAGTACATGTGATTATTGGCAACCTTACAACACAATAAATGCTAGACAGGTAGTTTCAGGTGGCACACAGACTTGTAGTTACTTAAATGACCCTAGTTAAATCATCACTTCTAGTCAGCTTTCTTCAAGACAGGCCACATGCCGGTCTCAATATGGTTGCTGAGCTGTGCTTTCTGCTTATGTTCTTCATTTCATGCCCATAGTGTGTGTGTGGTTTGGGGGGGCTTTAAAGCAACTACATTTATACATTCTCTGTCCAAATCCTAAGGCCAATAGGGTTTTGTGGTACAGAATGACTTCTAATTCAAAACCAATCCCAAACAGCCATACATCAGACCAATGGGGGCACACAATGCCTTTCATATCTCCCCCCAAAACAAAAATTTGTTTCAGCTGATGCTTGCCAACTAGGTAGTTTGGCCTCCATGTGGGGGTTGGTTGAGAGAGTATTTCCTGATGAGAATCACTTGCCAAACTGGTTTTAGGCACTTCCCTCAGCCCTGCCAAAAAAATTTACAACCTGACTCAGTCCTGAAGACTAGGGGGGGTTGGGGGGGAGGGCCTGTGCACTGCTGTTCTCATCAATGAAGTCCTGAAACATCAATACCACATTTACTTTGACTAACTTACAAATAAAGACTTACAAAATATTTATCAACTTATATACAAAATTTCACACCACAACACTAGGTTAACATCAAATGAAAGTAGATTAAAGCAAAAAAAAAAAAAAACCCATAGATAAGCTATGTCTTCAAAGTTTATTAGAAATACTCCAATTAAAATGGATTCTGCCTCTATCATTAATTTATCAAAATTGAAATTCCCTAAGGGTGTATTGCTCTCATACTACAAATCCTTCGGTCTATTTTCTATAGTTCCTTTTCTTCATAGAGGTTTATGGAGAGACTGATACTATTCTAGCAGCAGTGACTGTAATATGTCAACCAGTTTTAGTCAGTATGTAAGTGTGCTTTTATGTTCACCCTCTTGCATTTACTCCAAGCAAATTTCAAGTTATGTGTCAGCCTAGACATATGTGTTTGTTATAAAGCACCTGCAGTCAGAAGAGCTTTGGCACAGAGTAAATATGCAACTATCTAGAGTCTCAACTTCAGTGTTTCTCAAGGCCAAATTATGTTAGGAAAGTTTATAATGTTTATGCTCAGTCTTTTTTATATTGATTTTTTTAAAAGCAAATAACATTCCATACAAACAAGTCAAACTTAACAAAACTAAATTCAATTCAACCCCCCTGCCCCGCCCTCCCATGAGAAACGGAGGAAGGCCAACAGCCAAAATAAAACTTTAAGAGTTAAAAAAAAAAAAGGAAAGAGAATCCTTTTCCCCAATATAAATGCATATTCTTAAACGTTATTGATTAGATCCTGCAAGGTTTTTCAAAGGTTTTGAACAGATCCTCTAAGTGAGAAATTGATTTTCTCCAATTTTAAATAGTATACAGTAATCCCTCTCTATATCGCGCTTCGACTTTCACGGCTTCACTCTATCGCGGATTTTAAATGTAAGCACATCTAAATATATATCACGGATTTTTCGCTTGTTCGCGGCTTTCTGCGGACAATGGGTCTTTTAATTTATGGTACATGCTTCCTCAGTTTGTTTGCCCAGTTGATTTCATACAAGGGACGCTATTGGCGGATGGCTTAGAAGCTACCCAATCAGAGCATGTATTACATATTAACTAAAACTCCTCAATGATATAAGATATGCTTCCCGCGTGGTGCTTGATTGTTTGCTTCTCTCTATCTCTCTCACTCTTTCTGCGCCTGACGGAGGGGGTGTGAGCAGAGGGGCTGTTTGCCTAGAGGATATGGACGCTTCTCTACAAAATGCCGCCTTATCGCGGTGCTTCTGCATACTTAAAAGCACGTATTGATTTTTTGATTGTTTGCTTTTCTTAGCGAGCGCTCTCTCTGATATTCTCTGCTCCTGACGGCGCTCCTTTGAAGAGAAGATATGTTTGCATTCTTTTAATTGTGAGAAAGAACTGCCATCTCAGTCTTGTCATGGAGCACAGTTTAAACTTTTGACTAAAGGGTGTTATTTCATGTCTAGAGGGCTCTAATAATGTTAACAGTGTGGGAGAGTTTATAAGGGCTTAAAATATATAAAAATAACCATACAAACATATGGTTTCTACTTTGCGGATTTTCACCTATCGCGGGGGGGTCTGGAACGCAACCCCCGCGATCGAGGAGGGATTACTGTATAACATTAGTTACCCACTGATTTAAAAGAGGTGGGCTTGGATTCTTCTAGTTGTGCAATATAAGAAAGTCTACATGCTAGTAGTGAGGTAGAGGCAATTCAAGTTTTGTTAGTCCTTCTCCACTTTAGACCCGTCTGGGAGTGTGGTAAAATGAGGTCTGTGGCTGATTGGTACCATTTTAAATAGATAATCATCATAGTCATGGGTTTTAAAGTTGGAGGGTGGGGGTATGGTAGTGTGGCGAGAGTGAATAATAAATCTAGTTTAGTCTGGTGATATTTCCAAAGGAAGCACTTCCTCAATCCTTCTAGCTAGGACATTGGAGAGTATCTCAACATCATTATTCAGAAGTGAGGTCTGTATGATGCACATTGTAATACATCCTTATTTTTCTTAGGAAAGACTATAATTAATGCTTCTTGAAATGTTTGAGGGAGAATGTTATTGTCTCTGGCTTCTATTAATGTTGCTAATAAAAGGGGAACTAACTTAATTGAAATTTTTTTTATAAAAATTGGCAGGGTAGGCATCAGGACCTGCTGCTTTCCCACTCTGAAGTTAGTTTATAGCGTCTAGTAATTCTAAGAGTGTCAGATGTTTATCCAGTTCCTCTGCATTGAGAGTATCTAGCTGTGGTATCTGTAATGCATCAAAAAACACATTAGATTGTGTCTTGTATTATTTAAAATGAGTAGAATATAAGGACTTATAATAGTCTCAAAATGTGCATTATATTTTTATGGTCAATGATTTGGTCTCCATCTGTGTTGGTAATTATTGGTATTGCATTGATTACTTCCTGCTTGTGGATTTTTTAAGCTAAGATCTTATTAGTCTTCTCTCAGCATTCATAGTAGTAATTTCACGATTTAAAAATGAGTTGTTCCGTTTCTTTTGTTGACAAGAGGTTGAGTTCTGAATGCAAAGCCAGTCTTTTCCTATAAAGTGCCTCATTTGGGAACCAAGTGTGTTGTTGATCTATTCTGGTAATTTCACTGATTAACTCTGATGTGTCCTTGGTTTCTGATTTATTTTTGTGGGAGAGATATGAAATAATATGAAATAATCTATCCTCTTAAAAATGCCTTCAGAATTTCCCAGAGTATTCCTCCAGAGACTTCTGAGGATGTATTTGTCACTTGGATATAAAATCTGTACAGCTCTCGTCAACAGATAAAAGTGGGTTAATAAGCCAGCTGCGAGATGAGTTTGTGGGCTATAATTATTTGATCTTCATGATCAGAGATAACAATAGGGTTGTACTTGCAAGATTTGATCATGGGCAAAAAATTGTTATCTATAAAGAAATAATAAATTCTTGAGTAACAGTGATGTACTGGTGAAAAGAAGGAATAAATCCTTGAGTTTGGATTTAGAAATCTTCAAGAGTGTGATAAGTTGTGATCAATTACAAACTATGTAATTGTTTTTGCAGCGTTAGATGTTATTGCCCCTGTGGCAGAAGACCTATCCAGGTCTGGATTTTAAACATAATTAAAGTGTCCGCCCATTATAATTTTATGAGTGTTCACATTCGGAATGGATGCAAATACGTTTTGGATGAAGTCTCTGTTGGGTGCGTAGATATTTATCAAAATCATTTACAATTTAATAAATTACCCATCACCATTAAATATCGCCCTTCAAAATCAGATGAAATTTTTCTGTGTATTAAAATTCCCACACCTCTAGTTTTCTTTGTATAGCTGGAGTGAAATATTTGGTCAGTCTGCTCTCTTTGCAACCGAAACTGATCCTTGCTTAATAAGTTAGTCTCCGGTAAAAATACTATCTTGGCGTTTAGACCTGTTTGGTAAGAGAATACTTTTTTTCTCTTTAATTTGTGATTGAGACCTTTGACATTCCAGCTCACAAAGTTCACTGTTTGCTCATAGAGACATTGCTTGTGAACTTTATATTGTAGTCTTAAATTAAGGTTGTACATTATCGCATAAGATAGCTTTAACCTTAATTTCCAATTTTGCTAGGAGTTATTGCTAAGAAGTCTATTGTTGTGTTGGCACATACAATTGTAAGGGTTAAAAGAATAGATTAGAAATAGTTTGCTCTCTTTCTCTCTCTCCCCCATTTTGCCTCCCCACGTGAGGCTAGACCATACTTCACAAAATCCCAGTCCTCTGATATATCTAGAGACAGAACATGTCCAAAACAAAACAAGCCCCCCAGCAGCGGTGCAGAAGGAATAAAGTAGAGATACCTATTGACAATACAGTCCAAACACTATAAACCTAGAATATAATTTTAAACAGTCCCTATGCTCAGTCTTTTAACTCAGCAAGTAAGTCAACATTTTATATGGCTGAAAATCTGACATAATGTTGTGTGTATGTCAACAATTTTTGTAATTGAATAAGGAAGTAATATTTATAAATAACATTCAGTGTGGTGCTGAGGTGTCACCCATTGCACGGCTGCACTTGGATCTCAATCCGTCTGGTGGGTGCAGCAATGTGCTGTAATCAGCGCATGCTCCCAACTTCTCTTCATAACCATTACATTTCCTGTCAATATGCAAATGGCCATCCAACACAACTGTAAAATCAATGATATTCCATGGCCTCCATTCGCATCACTGCAACATGCTACACATGTTCCCTGCATCTGTCTGCAAATTGCAAAGTTGAATTACATGCATTTTTGTAGAGCATTATCTTCCATTCTAGCAGTAATTTCCAGCTAGAAAACACACAACATAGGAAGTCCACCTTTTAACATTCCCAAGAAAATATCCTTTCCTTTTTTCTTTTTCCTGCAGATCAAGGTAAACGTGTGGGCATATAGAAAAATCCAGGACTGTGTGCTATGCTATTTGCTGAAGCTACAGTTTTCACCCCTCGTTTTGAAGTACCCAGCAAGGGTCTGGGCTTACATAAGCAAACAATGTAAAATAATTTTATGTGACCACATGTAGTCAGTGCATGTGTACATTCTCTGTTAATATATGTGCCCAATATCTTGTCTGTCTCCAACACATCTCCATAGTTGAAATCTTCATTAATGCCACTATAAATGGCAAAGCCATCACTGTAGTAGTGAGAGCCACCTACACTGCAATACATCTCACTAGTCCATTTTCTCTAAGTGTAGCAACAATGTATCACCTTTTTCCTTTTAATTGTTGCTAATGATTGCATTAGATTTGTAACCATCAAGAACTGGATTGTCCTAACGCAGTACCCCAAAATTCTTTAGAACTGTCCGATACGTAGCTCCAGCCTTCCCTGTACCTCCCTGACCACCTTAAATGATAAAAAAAACTAAGAGGAGTGATTAGACCTTGAATCATGTCTGAATTGCTGAAAGCACCTATCTTCTCCTTTCTAGTGAGATAGAATGCAGTAGAGCGTAATACATGAATAATGACACTTGGGGTACCCAAAAATACTGGAGTCTAATCTTGTGCCTTTAAACACTCTGTGTGGGTTTGCTTGGGTTCTTGTTTTTTTTTTCCTTTTCACATTCTAAAGATGGATGTTTTAGGATAACTGACAAACTTAAATTGCCCTGAGTTAGTTAATGTAGCTATGAGTGACAGTGAGTGTACCCCAAGATAAACAGGAACCCACTCCAAGGTTTGTTCATTCCTTGTGTTCAACCCATATGAACCTTACGTTGGTTTTGGGTTCCACAAGTAATTTATGAGTAGGTGGATAATTTGGGTAGGCAGAATACTCAAGGAACAGAAGACCACTAACACCAAGCTCCTGATTTAATGTATCCTAAGGACTTTGCCACAATTGCAAGGAATCTTTCATTGGAAGATATTAGACAGCAGTGAATTTTTCAGTGTCACTATTGTGAAAAGGAAAACGAATGAAGAGCAGCACTGCTGAGTGATAGATATGTGCTCATGCAAACATACATAGATGTTTTATAAATTGTCTGAGTGGCCTTCAGTAACAGATCTCACAGGACTAACAGTGGGAAATTTTGAGCTGCACAAGATTGCTTTGGAATATCGCTTTTCCTGACTGTGATAGATGTTATGTCTGGGATGCCAAAATATTTAAAATCAGAATGTTACTATTATGGTACTTATGTTTAGTAATGCAGCTGACAACAAGGGTTGCAAAGGAAATCCCTTTTCTTTATTGTATTAGCAAACAGGACAGACAACTAAGCTAAGAAGCACACACACATCTTTGTACAGCAGCTAAACCGAGTACATTATATCACACACAGAGCTTTTGTAAACAACAGTAGCATTCACAGGGCAAATAATACATGGCAATATTTTGGTGCATGATTGAAAAGTTGTTCCCTTTTGTAATGTTGCAGTAATAACAGTATATAAAGATCACAAAAACACCATTGGCAAGTCTGAAACTGAAAAAGTTTTGCTCATTGCTTTAATTTGTAGTAGGCTATGCATTCCCCCTTGATTTCAAACTGGATCTGTGTAGGTTTGTTTTAGGTCTCAGCTGTAAATAGTAAGAAATCTTTGCTCTTTTCTTGATGGAGGTGAGTTATTCGGTTTGTAACCCCCGGCAAATGTTTTCTGCCTTGCTCAGTATAAAATGCTGACAGACGTCTTTTTGCAATAGAACTATATTTCTTTTGATTAAATATACCCAACAGAGAGAGAATCATTTAGGAGTGCACACAGAATGGAAAAGTAACTGGCATCCAGTTAATCTTCCAGTATGCCACCTTCAGCCTTTTTTTGTGTAAATCCTTCTTTATAACTCAAATAAAATATTTATTAGGGAAAGATCAGCATGACAAGGTCTTCATGCTGAGTACAAGTCTTCTAGTCTAACTGAATTCTAAACATCTCTGGCATCCTGAATATTTTTCTTGAGATTACAACTGTGCACCTAATTGCTTTTTTGTACCTAAGGTAACAATATCTCAGAAAACCTGCAGTAGTTTTTTTTGTAAAGACAGAAAACCTATACACATGATAGCAGACATCTTAAGTTATGTGATGCTTTTTGTGCTTGGCTTCCAAGTTGCTTCTCCTGATTTTCCTTGAATCACGCAACTTGTACTTAGAAATGGGAGGCCTGTGCAATTAATTTTTTGCTACCATTTTCTTTTTGTACATCATCCACAGTGACCACTTCTGAAGCAGCCAGACTTCAGGCTAAGGTTTGCACTGAGCCACAAGCACTTAAGGTTAAGGTTTCTTTATTTGGCATTTGTGCATAAAACCAACAGTCAAAGCACATTGGAATTCTTGTGCAGAGCTTTTTCAGAGTCATCATAGTAAACATTAAAAAAAAAACAAAAGTAAACAAAAAAACAATATAAATACATAATATGAATTACACCAACACTATACAAAATGGTGGTAATATCTACACAAAAAGAAATACAATTATATTGCACATATTGCACAGTTAAAATATTTCACATTTATCACTCGTCATTTACATGACAAGTGAAGTGAGGTAATGTGGGGTTATTTCACATGTTCAGTAACTTGTTTTGCCATCAGTTTGACTGTGGCGGGAAAAAAACTGTTGAAAAACCTTGTTCTGTGAGTGATGATGCTGTCTGCTCTGCTGTGTCTCAGATTGTACACACAGTTTTTGTGTCTGAGCAGAGAGTGAGCTGGATGGAATCCCTGATAATTCCCACTGCTCTTTTCTGACAGTGATGTGTGTACATAGAGTCCATAGAAGGAAGTTTTGTCCCTATGATCCTCTCCGCAGTTTTTATGACTCCTTTGCAAAGCCTTCCTCTCTGCCTGTGTGGTATTCCCATACCAGACAGTGATGCCTGCGGTAAAAATACTCTCTATCAGTCCTTTGTAGGCCTGGGTGAGAGGGCGATGATCAGGCCAGCTTTCCTGAGCAGCCTAATGAAATAAAGCCTTTGCTGGGCTTTTTTCACTGTGGCTGTGGTGTTAAGAGTCCAGCTCAGGTCTGATGTAACCTGCAGTCCCAGGAATCTGTGGCTGTCGGCCCTCTTCACCTCAGTCCCTTTGATGATGAGAGGCTGTAGAGGGGGAGGATTCTTCCTAAAGTCCAGTATTATTTCTTTGGTTTTGTCTGTGTTGAGGATGAGGTCATTCTCCTCTCCATAGACAAGAATGTTGTTTACCAGGGTCCTGTACCCTGACTCGTACCCCCCTTGGTGAGCTCCAGGATGGTGGTGTCATCAGCATATTTAATGACAATGGTATTGTCCTAGGTGGAGACACAGCCATAAGTGTACAGGGTGAATAGTTTGAGGCTGAGGCAACAGCCCTGTGCAAATCCTGTGTTGACTGTGAGCTCAGCAGATACCTGTCCTCCCATTCTCATCACCTGTGGTCTATCTGTCAGGAAATCCAGGATCCAGTTACAGGTGGGAGTTGGGACACCGAGGTCTGTCAGCTTCTCGATCAGTTTGCCTTGGCGAATGGTATTGAAAGCAGATCTATAGTCCAGGAAAAGCATCCTGGCATACGTTCTGCTACTTTCCAGGTGTTACAGAGTGTGATTTAGGGCTATTGCTACCACGTCATCCACTGATCAATTGGGGCGATAGGCAAACTGGAGGGGGTCAACAGTGTCTGGGACCATATGGTTAATGCACATGAGAACCAGCTTTTCTAGGCACTTCATGGCGACTGGTGTGAGTGCCACTGGCCTAAAGTCATTTAGGGTAGATGTGTCCAGTCTTTTAGGGACTGTTATGATGGTGGACAATTTGAAAATACAGGGGACTACTACCTGGGATAATGACAGGTTGAAGATGTCAGCATACACACCAGCTAGGTGCTCCCCACTGGCCTTCAGAACTCTGGGAGAAACTCTATCGGGTCCCACAGCCTTGTGGGGGTTTACCTTCTTAAGAGCTTTCAGGACCTGTGTATGTGTCACCTGGAAAGCAATATTCATGGGGTCACAGGGGGCCTTTGAAGGAGTGTCTGTGTTCAGCCTGTCGAACCTAGCATAGAAAGTGTTAAGGCTTTCTGGATGGGTGGCATCTGGGGGGTCTATGGTTGTTTTTATAGTTCTCCTGTAATTTGTAACAGATTGAATTCCCTGCCACATGCTCTGTGTATTGTGGTTCAGGTAGTAGCCTTCAAGTTTTTGTGAGTGAGCCCTTTTTGCTGCTCTGATGGACTTCTGTAGCTCGTACCGGGCTCTCTTATACTCCACTTGATCTCCTGACCTTGAAGGCCTCCCACCTCTTCCTGATTTTCTGTTTATGTCCCCATTAAACCATGGTTTTTGGTTGGGGAACATACACATAGTCCTGGGAGGAGCACATATGGACGTGCACCAACTAATGTAGTCACTCACAGTCTCTGTGTATTCATGGATATCGTTAGTGGCTTCTTTGAAAATGCTCCAGTCTTTGGCCTCTGAGCAGCCCTGCAGACTAGCTTTTGCATCATCAGTCCAGGTGTTAACGGACTTGACTATGACTGGCTTTGCCTTGAGCCTTTTTTTTGTAAACGAATGCTATGAATGTAATTACTCCAATCTCCAGGCTGTCAAATAAATGAACCACATGCCATGGCGCAGTGTAAAGGGGCTTTGCCTCTGATGCTGACGTCCGAGTTTCGATCCCCGCGATGCGATGCAGTGGAGTGTGTACGCCTGATGAGCCCAAATAAGGGCATTATTTGACAGTAAAACTATATAACATTCTATGATCTGCTTCTCGCAACTGAGAGGGCTACCAACCACATGCGTTACCTGGTAGGTAACCATCAATCAGATCGTGCTTCAGACTACGAATGCTATGAATATATATATATATATATATATATAATATAATATATAATATATATTGTACTGTACTGAACTAACATCCACCCCTGCCAACTTGAGTGTCTCTCCCTGGGCCTTGCTAATTGACATTGCAAAGCAGAGCTTCTCCAGGAACTGTAATCTCTTGAATTGAAAGGACATGTCCATTGTAATTAGAGGATTGTGTGGGATTAAAACCCTCTCGCCAATGTCACATCCTGTGGTAATTATTATCTTCACTTCATGCTTTTAAATCGCTGCAGCAAGTGAACTATAATACTTAGCACAATGAGAGTAGTCCCAAAATCAACTGGAATGTTCAAGCAAATTATAGAAAAAAACCTGATTTAAATCCGTTAAGTAGTTCTCTAATGAAAATCAGACAGACATACAGACCCAACTCGAATGGAAGCTGGCGCGTGAGTGAGAATGGCTCCGCCCGGCTTCCTACTCCTGATGTCCCGCCTCCCCCTCCACTTGGCCTGCAGCCTTGCTCTTCGATTCGCGATTAATTGCTGCCGAAAGTGAACAATAATACTTAATGTGATGAGGGAAGTCGGAGAATCAACTGGAAAGTTCAAGCAAATTCTAGAAAAAAACCTGATCTAAATCCATTAAGTAGTTCTCTCGTTCACTAGCTAAGTGTAGGTAAGGAACGCCCCCAAGCTGGCACATGAGTGAGGAGGGCCCCACCCCCCTCCCCTTGGCCTGCTGCGTGCCTTTTGGATTCGCGCAAATAATTTGGCACCACAAAGGAACTATAAAACTTAACGCGATAAGAGAAGTTGCAAAATCAACCACAATGTTAACGCAAATTATAAAAAAAAAAAAAAAAAAAAACCCAATCTAAAGCAGACAGACAGACGCTGGATTTTATATATATATATATATATATATATATATATATATATATATATAGATAGATAGATAGATAGATAACTAGCAAAATACCCGCGCTTCGCAGCAGAGAAGTAGTGTGTTAAAGAAGTTATGAAGAAGAAAAGGAAGCATTTAAAAAATAATGTTAACATGATTGTCAATGTAATTGTCATAGGCTTATTTTAGTATTGAGAGTGAATTTGATGATTGTAAAGAGTTTAATTTATGATTGTAAATGTTGTGTATGAGAAATGCACATTTTTAAGGATCTCTTTGTAAACGATGTTTGCCGTTCTGCCCTCTGGCTGTAAAATGACCAGGCTGTCTGCTGTGCTTACTCTTGAGCGTGTAACATACAGTTGGCCACGTGAGAAGCAATCTTGTGTCAAGTCAATGGCAACCTTTTTTTAGAGTCTGGCCCTGTGACTTATTTATTGTCATAGTGAAGCAGACCCTTACTGGAAATGGGAGGCGTTTGAATTGGAATGGGAGGTCAGAGGGTATGAGAGGGATGCGAGGAATAAATACAGTCTCCCCTGAGCCAGTTCCAGTGAAGACAGTTGCCTCAATGATGTTCTTGTGCAGAGATTTGATCTGAAGCCTGGTGCCTTTACAGTAATCCCTCGCTATATCGCGCTTCGACTTTTGCGGCTTCACTCTATCGCGGATTTTATATGAAAGCATAACTAAATATATAACGCGGATTTTTCGCTGCTTCGCGGGTTCTGCGGACAATGTGTCTTTTTACTTCCTGTATATGCTTCCTCAGTTGGTTTGCCCAGTTGATTTCATACAAGGGACGCTATTGGCGGATGGCTGAGAAGCTAACCAATCAGAGCACGCAGTTAAGTTCTCCTGACTGAGAAGCTAACCAATCAGAGCA
>JANRMT010027041.1:120177288-120218339 GCA_026402145.1 Polypterus bichir lapradei | reverse complement strand
TATATATATATATATATGTACATATATATATATATAAAATTTAAAAAATATATGTTCCTAAATTAAAGCAAACAAAAAAAGCTCTTCTCACTTTTTTCTTTGTAATTCAGTTTCTAAATGCCCGACGCTTCTTTGTGCTATGTCGATTATCTGTATTAATTGTTTATTCTGGCTTGTAAACAGCTGTTGTGATTTGTATCATCATTTCTTTGCCAGATCTTACTCTAATTACTCCTCCTTGTCTGGAAAGACACTTTGAAGGCACCTCAGGGAGTTGTTTTTCTTACACTGCTTAGTTTAATTAAAACCTTGTATTACAGTGCACTTTATCTATGCTGTCTTCTCTGTCTGACAGTGAGAACTAGAACAGTGTGTCCTACTGAGTCAGCCTTCTTGCCATCTTTTGTGCAGGCCCACATGTCATCCTTTCTTCTTTAGTGAGTGAAATATGTTACACCATGTTTCATAATTTGAATTTACCTCTGCAAATGATTTCATAGTTGTGACTTGGAGTAGTCTGATTTTCTTTGCTTATTATAATGATGAAAGTCATTAAATGAATGGACACTTAGAGAAAATATCTTCACAAGAAAAAGAAGTAGCTAAAGTGACACTACAGCCACAAGCCTTGCTCCTTGTGAGGCCTACCTTTACAAGCCAATAGTTTTCAGTGGCTTAATCTAATATTTTTAACACATGGGGAATATGAGCATACACCAGTTACACATTAAAACCAAAAAGTAATAAAACTATGAAAATCTATAAGCAACACTGGATTGATGCAATGGCATGTCAGAGTGTCTTCCATCTTAATTACAAACAAATATAGGTCTTCACAAGTAAACACTAGTTGGTCTGGACTTCTTGTAGACCTAAGATAATTGAAGGGCAGGGCAGGCCATCCAGTCCATTGGTTTTCAAAATGAGTCCTGGAGGCCCATTGTTTGGAGGTTTGTCTTGCCAACTTGTTCCATGTTATAGTACTATGAGGATTTACATTTATAAGAATTTTGAAAATGCTTGTACTTTTGTCATTGCTGGAAATGCACTCCTTTCATATTTTCCTGATAGTTCACCTTTTTTTACTTAGTTGTTTTTTCTCTTAATTGTATCCTGATAAAGATAATGAAAAGGGTGGCACAAATGTCCAGAGGCTGGTACTATTGCCTAGTTGCTCCCACTCCTCAAAGCATCTGTGTGGAGTTTGCTTTTTGTGTCTTTCTCCACGTGTATTTCTTGAGGTAGTTCAGTATTTTCTGCTCATAGACTCATGCTTTAGATTCATTCAAGAATCTAAACTGAGCTTTTATAAGTGAGTGCATTCTGTGACAGATTGGCTCCTGCTCCTGCGGTGGGTCCTGCTTATTCACAAATGCTGCTGGGATAGACTATGGTTCCTCATGACACTGAATTGAATTAAACAAGTTAATAAAATAACAACTGGCTGGAAAGACTCCTAAAAGAAGGCAGAGACCAAAATCATCTTTATAAATACTGGTGAGTGTCATCTCTCCTAAACAGGAGAGCTCTGCTAGCAATTGTCTCCTAAGCATCCTCATTCCAGTTGCTGAGCAATGCCTAAAGGGTGAGGGACTTAATGTAGCTAATCAAAAGATCTGAGGGTGAGTAACCAGGGTCATAACTGGTAACATTAGCTAAACAGGGAAAATGTGTTCAGAAAACATGCAGGAGGTTGAGAGGCAGTAGGAGAAACCACTAAGACCTCGGTCTCAACCATGCAGACTGTATAAAAAGCTTCAGTGTAAAGATAATCCATCCTGTTCCAAGAAGACTAATGGACAAAGACTGGGATATGAGATTTGGCACGTCTGATATAATGTGATGATATGCAAAGCAGTGGAAGTGTTTCAGGAAGTTGATATATTTTCATTGGAACTGATGGGACTGCCTGAAGAGGCAAGGATTGGTAGAGTACATGATTGGAAAAAAGACATGTGTGGAAGTAGTCTGATTTAACAGCAGAGACAGCAAAGAATGGAGTATTAGTAATCGGACATAAAGGTCTACAATGTCAACCTGTTAGTTCCAGGATAATAAAACTGTGTTCTGAGCTGGAAGCAAAGCTCAGTCTGTTTTATATATTGGAGGACCATTTAGGAAGACATGGTATAAAGAAGTTGAATGGAAAGTGTCATGAGTGTTCATAGTAGATAAAAGAGGTGAAGGATATTGCTAAAAGGAAGAAACATGCTTAAAAAGAATACAGTATATTGAATATAACAGTCAAGAAAATAGAAATGAGTATCTAAAATTGAGAAGAAGTTAGGAAAAGTGTAAAGTAGTACTGTACCAGAAAATTCTTGGGAGCAATTCAAGATTTCAACAGAAGAAAATATTTGAGAAAACATAAGGTATTTTGGAGATTTATTTGTGGATTTAAAATAAAATTAATCAGAACCATTACAAAGCCATTAAGGATGAGAACAATGTGCTAGTGACATATTATGGGTGGTGTGGAGAAATTATTTTATAAAAAAAGTTAAAGCAATAGAAAGAAGGTACTGTTGGATAATTAGTGAAAGAAGACCAGAGTGGAATACATACAATAAAAAAATAAAGATTGGAATGGCAGCAAAATAGGATGAAGTAGCTTTAAAGATGATTATGAAGGGAGGAACAAAGCTAATAGAGGAAATGACAAAGCTTTTTCAAAGGATATGGCAGGATCAAGAATTACCAACTGAATGGGAGAGTCTGATAGTTCCTTTGTTCAAGAAGGGTAATACATCAGACTGTAACAACTATAGAACCATCTGTTTACTGGCAGTGAGCATGGAAATGTATTCAAAAATCATTAAAATGAGATTAAGAGAGTATGTAGAGGAAGATTAGTAGAGGGAAAAGAAAGGACTATGGAAGGAAAAGGTTAGGAAAAAGGAGCTTATGGTAGAGAAAGACAAATGCAGAATGTAATCTAGTGATTGAGAACTACTGCATTGACTATGGAATATGAGTTTAAATTCAAGTACAAGTTTGTTATTCACTGCTGATATTGCATTACTGTAACAGATTCAAGAGTTAAGCTATAAGAAGCAGTGATAGTTTGGATGGAGGAATTTACAGACATGGAAATGGAGCTGCACACAATAAAAAGTAAGGGTTTAAGAATCAGCCAGAAGAGTGAGCAAGATAAACAGCTAATAGTGGTGTGTAATGGCAAATATCTGGATCAAGAAACTGAGCAGGAGTTTAAGAAGGCTAACTACCAAAGAAAGAAAGAAAGAAAGAAAGAAAGGTAGGTAGGTAGGTAGGTACTTTATTAATCCCAAGGGGTAATTCACATAATCCAGCAGCAGTATACTGATACAAAGAAAAAAAAATATTAAAGAGTAATAAATATGCATGTAAAAACAGACAATAACTTTGAATAATGTTAGTGTTTACTCCCCCGGGTAGAACTGAAGAGTCGCATAGTGTGGTGGAGGAACGATCTCCTCAGTCTGTCAGTGGAGCAGGACAGTGACAGCAGTCTGTCACTGAAGCTACTCCTCTGCCTGGAGATGCAGTGGATTCTCCATGATTGACAGGAGCTTGCTTAGCACCCGTCGCTTTGCTACAGATGTTAAACTGTCCAGCTTCATTCCTACAATAGAGCCTGCCTTCCTAACAAGTTTGTCCAGGTGTGAAGTGTCCTTCATCTTTATGCTGCCTCCCCAGCACACCACCGCGTAGAAGAGGGCACTCGCCACAACCATCTGGTAGAACAGCTGCAGCATCTTATTGCAGATGTTGAAGGACGCCAACCTTCTAAGGAAGTATAGTTGGCTCTGACCTTTCTTACACAGAGCATCAGTATTGGCAGTCCACTCCAATTTATCATCCAACTGCACTCCCAGGTATTTATAGGTTTGCACCCTCTGCACACAGTCTCCTCTGATGATCAAGGAGTCCATGAGGGGCCCTGGCCTCCTAAAATCCACTACCAGTTCCTTGGTCTTGCTGGTGTTCAGGTGTAAGTGGTTTGAGTCACAACATTTAACAAAGTCTTTGATTAGCTTCCTATACTCCTCCTCCTGCCCACTCCTAATGCAGCCCACAATAGCAGTGTCATCAGCAAACTTTTGCACGTGGCAGGACTCCGAGTCGTATTGGAAGTCTGATGTATATAGGCTGAACAGGACCGGAGAAAGTACAGTCCCTTGCGGTGCTCCTGTGTTGCTGACTACAATGCCAGACCTGCAGTTCCCGAGACGCACATACTGAGGTCTGTCTGTAAGATAGTCCACGATCCATACTACCAGGTATGAATCTACTCCCATCTCTGTCAGCTTGTCCCTAAGGAGCAGAGGTTGGATGGTGTTGAAGGCACTAGAGAAGTCCAAAAACATAATTCTTACAGCACCACTGCCTCTGTCCAAGTGGGAGAAGGATCGGTGTAGCATATAGATGATGGCATCTTCCGCTCCCACCTTCTCCTGGTATGCGAACTGCAGAGGATCGAGGGCGTGGCAGACCTGTGGCCTCAGGTGGTGAAGCAGCAGCCGCTCCATGGTCTTCATCACATGTGACGTCACAGCAACAGGCCGGAAGTCATTCAGCTCACTAGGACGTGGTACCTTTGGGAGTGTGGTGATACAGGATGTTTTCCAAAGCCTCTGGACTCTCCCCTGTTCCAGGCTCAGGTTGAAGATGCGCTGTAGAGGACTCCCCAGTTCCAGCGCACAGGCCTTCAGCAGTCGTGTCGATACTCCATATGGACCCGCTGCTTTGCTGCCACAAAGTCTCCTCAGCTCTCTGCTCACCTGCGCTGCTGTAATTGTGGGTTGGGATGTCTCTACTATGCTGGTATCAGCAGAAGGATGGTTAGAGGATGCAGTACTCCAAGGTAAGAGTGGGTTAGTGTGGTCAAACCTGTTAAAGAAGTTGTTCATTTGGTTTGCTCTCTCCACGTCTCTCTCGATGGTGGCACCCCGCTTTGAGCTACAGCCAGTGATGATCTTCATCCCATCCCACACTTCCTTCATGCTGTTATTGTGCAACTTCTGCTCCAACTTTCTCCTGTACTGCTCCTTCGCCACCCTGAGCTGGACTCGGAGTTCCTTCTGCACGCGCTTGAGCTCATGCTGATCACTGCCTTTAAAAGCCCTTTTCTTCTGGTTCAAAAGGCCCTTGATGTCACTTGTAATCCATGGTTTGTTGTTAGCATAGCAGCGTACTGTTCTTACTGGAACTACAATGTCCATACAGAAGTTGATGTAATCAGTTGTGCAGTCAACAGCCTCTTCAATATTCTCACTATGTGACCCCTGCAGGATATCCCAGTCAGTGGTTCCAAAGCAGTCTCTCAGAGTCTGCTCTGCCTCAGGGGACCACTTACTGAATGATCGTGTGGTTATAGGTAGCGCCTTCACTCTTGGTTTGTAGTGAGGCTGAAGCAGAACCAGGTATTGATCTGCTTTCCCAAGCGCAGGCAGCGGGGTGGCGCTGTATGCGTCTTTAACGTTTGCATACAGTAGGTCAATAGTCCTATTTCCCCGGGTAGGACAGTGGTTAACCAAGAAAATACAAACCATCAGTACTTTTCTGTTTATGTTTCTACAGTGATGTATGTTAGGGAGAATTGGACTGTTATGAGCAAACAGGTGCAGCAAACAAGTGCAGTCTGAGCAGCCAAAATAAATTTCCTAAGGCAAGCAGTCAAAAAGACTTAGAAGGACTGAATAATGAATGAAAGAGTTAGGATGGGAGTTGGATTGAAACCACTCTGGGAACAAATTTAAGGACAACAACTGAAGTTATTATAAATCGGAGAAACAAAGGATTTTAAAACAATGTATGGAAGTAAGAATGGATGTTAAGCAAAGCAGTGGTAGAAACAGAAATAGAATTGAAGAGCTAGGTAGTAATAGAGGGAAATAATTAACAGAGCTGAAGATGGCAACTAGTCTGGGAAAAAACTAAACAGTTGGTGTAAATAGGAGACCCCAAAGCCATGACTGGCAGAAAGATGGGTAAAGAAGAAGGTTCATGAATGAATAAATGGATATAAAGTAAGTAAAGTAAAATGAATGAAAGTGAGCAAGGTGGTGACAACATTCAATAAGTGAGTAATCAGGAACAACATTACATAAAACTAAGAAAAACACACACATACACACAAAAAAGGGAAAATAAATCTCCAGGTGATTCATACACACGTCCTTGAAGACTACTTTTTGTAAATGTTTAATACCAGCATCTGTGCCTTTTAAGCCCACAGTCTTGTCATACAAATATAAAATTAATTAAGCAGATGTGAAGCTTTGCTTGTTTGTTACATTGGGCAGCTGTGCACTTTATGAACATGATAGCTGAACAGTGTAAATAATCCACCAAAAAAACCAACAAACAAATAAATAAAAACAAGGCTAAATAGCAAGGAACTTTAAAACAGACTATGAGTTTAAATATCAAGAATTTGCCTAAAAACACATTGTTGACATGCTGTATATGTCTCATAAGCATATGTAGACAATGTGGTCTGGCAGCTACAAAGGTCAGAGGTGTAAATTAGAGGACTGTTTCACTGTGGGACCTTGAGTCGATTGCAACACATAAATATGTATAACAGGTAGCCCCCTTTAAGTGGAATGCATGGTATCTCTGTCTCCTTCTTTCTAAAATAAAAGACCAGGTTTTTGTGATATTAGATACATCACACATAAAACTGGCAACTCCAATCTTTAATGAGTTCAGAAATCGTGAGTATGGATAAATGATTACTTTTATGACTATGAAACCTTCCCGGGACCTTCACTTCAGCTATAAAACTTGTAAAGTACGCACTCCATATTAACTTCCTACACTACTGACGTATAAAACACCCTGATGGTGGCCTTAACTTTAAGATTCAAACAAAAGACTTAAATGTTCTGTATAGCTTTTTAAAATAGATAACATAATGATTACAATGCATTGTAGAGGATGTCTATGGTAATGAAGAATCATTTCTATTTTTTGGCACTTGGAATTCTGTCTATAGCAGTAGCTTGCACTTTTCGGTTGAGATTCCAGCACAAGACATACCGTGAGGTTTGAACTTCACACATTACCAATTTTAATACAAGATGGATATGTCATGACAACAATGACCTTCCTGGATCTTGGTCAGAAATGAAATGGCACAGCCCAGGACACAAAAAAGCAAAAGTAAATAACTTAAGGGTTTAAAGAAGACATATCTGAGAAGACCAGCTAATGCTTACAACAGAGGAGAACCAAATAAGAGAAAATAGCACTAAGGTTTGAGTTACTGATGCTTCAAAACTGAGCATGAACAAGTCAGAGCAGTTCTGTTAATGCTGGTTTATATAAGCTGTCAACGTGGTGTTGACTGTCAAGAAACGAATTGTTCAGTAAAACCCAGTTTTTAAATATGTTATAGAACATTTTGGAGTGAGGTTATAACAAAGTGGTCTGTTTATTGTGCCTATAGCAATAAAGCAATTTGACTCTGCATGGACTACAGTTTATAGAAGTCAGTACATTTCAGAGAAATTAAAAGTGCCTGCTGCAAGATGGTTAAAGGCTATAATACAGATGAAACACACTGAAGTCAGAGCTGACAGGAAAGAAATGAACGCCTCACATACTTGTGTCTCATTAGCAGAGGATGGGCTTGACTTCAATGACTTATCTGTTGACTGTGAAGAGGGTAATTTTTAGAGTTAAAATATCGTCCATTGCTAATAGTGTTTGAGTTGTCATGTTTAATATGACAGCAGGAAGATAAAAGGTGTCAGCAGGAAACTTTATACAATTGAATTAATACCGCATAAGTGAATTAAACAATAAAACACACACACACACACACAACTCAAAGAGAGAGACATTAAAAAAAAAATAGAAAATTATATTACTAGAACAAGAAAATTAAGTTGAAACAATGACTATAAAAATTCTGTTGTACTACTGGTATATAACATATTGCTTCATTAAACTCATAGCAGAAATGTACAAGATTAATAATAATACATTAACATTTCTTAACTGTGAGTTTAAGCTGCTAGCCCTTAATATGGACTTTAATATATCATTTCCAAATAAAAGAAAACTCAAAAGGCTGAATGGATAAATGTGCGACTAGAAACATTTCTGATGAAATGGATCAGAAATGACTGACTGATTATGACAATTCTTAAGAGAAAAGTGCACTGCAATATGTAAACAAACTAAGAGAAACTGAATGGCAGTACAAACTCATATTGATCAATGTGTTTGTGAAAAAAGAGTTATTATTGTCAGCATGACAGACATTTTAGAACAAATTAATTTCCAATACATGCTACATAAAAGTGACTCCATTGATTACAACAGAACAAATATAACAAACATATCATACCTTATTTCAATACAGATTGAATTACATTTTAAAAAATTCAGAATATTTTCACTTTACCATACAGCTTCGACGATTTGCATTGCATAAACATTTGTACATTATCCAAAAAAAAATAATATTAATTGGATCTACTGGGGATGTAATGCTTTTGGCAATATAGAACATAACAACAGTGCTGCTCTGTCAATCAATTGAAATAAAAATTTGAGTCAAGCTCTGTTATAACCTGCACACCTTCTAAACTACTGAGATAGTTTGAATTACAAATACTTAAAGAATAACATGAAGACTTTTTTTTGTTAATTATACCTTTTAGCATTTTATTAAGCTTCTCCAGTGCTAAGTGTTAAACTGATTTATCTCAATGTTGCTTACACCATAGCTGTGAGACTCAGATCATGAGGTCCACTCTGGGAGCAGGTTTTCATTTCAGACAATTTCTTATTTAGTAGCTGATTACTGTTGCTAAAGAAATAGGCTTTTTTCGCCTTCATTTCAATGGACTTGCTTTTTTAGATTCAGAACCATTAATTATTCTTTTTTTTCTTGGCCAACAGTTAAACAATAATTAGATACAAAGTGCCAACAGACCACCAACTAACCTGATTCCATTTGTACATGAGAGTTCATATTATATCTGCTTCAATAAAATAGCTGGGGAAAAAAAATGAAGGTCTAAGAAATATCTGCTCTGGTCCACAAAACGAGAAACAGAAATTCAACAGTTTTGGAAATGTCTGGTGTGGCAGAATAACTGCCCAAAGATGACAAACAATTATTAACTGTAATGAAAACCTGTAGCCACTGCAGCCCTCATTGATCTGAGTTTGACACCTCGGCTCAGACTGTTTATTGACGTATTACTGTCATTTTAAAAAATAATTGAATACAATTTCAAATATGATGATTATTGATTACTAGCACAGCAAAATGTTCCTTCATTAAAACAAGCTTAATGGTACAATTGTAAGTCTGTCTATTTCAATCGTGTCATACATTTATGAACCTCTGTTCACTGGGTATCCCTTACATCCCTCTTTCTTTGTGGATCATGCTGCTTTTCTTCATTTGCTATTCCAGCCCTGTAGTAGATGATGTGACACCTGGATGCGGCAGGTTTGTCTTACAGCAGCCACTTGTATTTGTTCCGCGGATATTCCCACACTTTTGTGGGTGTCTCCTCTCTTATAATATATATCTTTTTATATAATACGCTACCGTGATACATTCTTTTACCATGGCTGCTCAATTGACTGTCTAGGATTTTAAATCACCTGTATCTCACAAACCGTTTGACCTGAAATTTGGTACACATGTATGATTGACCTCCAAGGTTATTTCTCTTTTAATTTTTATTTTAATTTATTGCAGAATCAACTCTTGGCAGCAGCCAGCAGAGTGGCCGTGCAGCACATGTGTACCGGCACCGTTCTCATTCCTACCACCTTCGCTGTCACTTCCCCTACCTTTTCATATCTTAAATCATTCTTGAGGCAGATTGAAGACTTAAGTGCCAGCTTAAGTAACAAATTAAGGAAATTACTAAGTAATTGCAACACAAACATGGACTTAATCAGTTTTAATGCGAAAAGATGGCGACAAAAGAAGAGAAGAAGGGGGCTGCTAGGGTGGAAAAAAGAACAGCTGCTCAGGAAGCAGCAAGCACATCAACCTCTGAGCAAATGAATGTTAAACGTACAGAGAAAGATTATGAAAACTATGAATGTTCAAGTCAAGTGTATTCACTGCATATTATCGTGCAGTGCCCTGTTACTGGTATATATATATATATATATATATATATATATATATATTTGTGCTAAGCAGCGATTAAAATTTTTAATCGCTATTAATCGCAGACACAACAATCACATTGTTATGTGTAAAATTCAATGATGAACTCAAAAGTTGTGTGTTGCGTGTATTTGGTTTGCAAACACTTTAAACAAATAAGGTGCTTTTTAACAACAGTATTCCCTTTACATAGTAGCAGTTAAAATATTTCTTGTAAATCTCAACTTAAACATTAATGTAAACAAATCAAATATAAAACTACATTTTATTTTTCTATTTGTCACTGCCAGGGTATTAACATTTTAACTATTTTGTTATAGAAAAACAAGTTACCCACAGAGTCCAGAGCCACGATCATAACATTATAACAGGCACCTTCTGAGCAACAGCAAGTTAACATTTCTAAATCTGTTTCTTTTTTATCTGAACAGATATCAGCAGAGGGATCTCATTCCTCAGCCTCCCTGGAAAAATCTATTCAGGGGTCCTGGAGAGAAGGGTTCGTCAGTTAGTCAAACCTCGGATTCAGGAGGAACAGTGTGGTTTCCATCCTAGTCACGGAACACTGGACCAGCTCTACACCCTTGGCAGGGTCCTGGAGGGTGTACGGGAGTTTGCCCAACCACTCTACATGTGTTTTGTGGACTTGGAAAAGGCATTCGACCGTGTCCCTCTGGGAATCCTGTAAGGGGTGCTCCCGTAGTATGGGGTACCGGACCCCCAGATAAGGGCTGTTCGGTCCTTGTACAACCAGTGTCAGAGCTTGGTCGGAATTGCCGACAATAAGTCGAACGCGTTTCCGGTAAGAGTTGGACTCCGCCAGGGCTGCCCTTTGTGACCGATTCTGTTCATAACTTTTATGGACAGAATTTCTAGGTGCAGCCAGGGTGTTGATGGGGTCCGGTTTGGTGGGCTCAGGATTGGCTCACTGCTTTTTGCAGATGATGTTGTCCTGTTTGCTTCATCAGGCCGTGATCTTCAGCTCTCACTGGATCGGTTCACAGCTGAGTGTGAAGCGGCTGGGATGGGAATCAGCACCTCCAAATCCGAGACCATGGTCCTTAGCCGGAAAAGGGTGCAGTGCCCTCTCAGGGTTGGGAGCGAGATCCTGCCCCAAGTGGAGGAGTTCAAGTATTTCGGGGTCTTGTTCATGTGAGGGAAGAATACAGCCGGAGATCGACAGGCGGATTGGTGTGGCTCTGCATCGGTCTGTCATGGTGAAAAAGGAGCTGAGCCAAAAGGCAAAGCTCTCAATTTACCAGTTAATCTATGTTCCTACCCTCACCTATGGTCATGAGCTGTGGGTAATGACCGAAAGAACGAGATTGCGAATACAAGCGGCTGAAATTAGTTTCCTCCACAGGGTGTCTGGGCTTTCCCTTAAAGATAGGGTGAGAAGTTTGGTCATCTAGAAAGAGCTCAGAGTAGAGCCACTGCTCCTCCGCATCGAGAGGAGTCAGATGAGGTGGCTTGGGCATCTGATCAGGATGCCTCCTGGACGCCACCCTGGTGAGGTGATCCGGGTACGTCTAACTGGGATGAGGTCCCAGGTAAGATCCAGGACACGCTGGAGGGACTATGTCTCTTGGCTAGCCTGGGAACACCTCGGGATTCCCACGGAACAACTTGTAGAACAGGCCAGGGAGAGGGAAGTCTGGACATCTCTATTCAAGCTGCTGCCCCCGTGACCCGATCTCAGATAAGCAAAAGAGGATGGATGGATACCAGCAGAAACATTTTCTTTTATCAGGGAGCAGCATAAACAGTTTATGTTCAGTGCCAACTCTTTGAGAGATATTTTTTCCAAAAAACTCAGTTTCCTGAAAAGCGCATAAAGCAGTGGTTTCACACATAAATCAACATAAAACGTCTGTTGCTGCCTGTTGTGTCTACAGTTGGCACCTCTTTGCAGTTTGCGGCTGTGCAAGGGGCGGCTTGACGGCCAGCAGGAATGCACGGTGGGCTGGCTGCCTGGCTATCTTTGTGAGACAGATGCACAGGTGTGGCAATTGCAGTGAGACGCAACATGGTTTTTACCTCCTGTCACGTAAGTATCTGTCCTCTCAGGCGAACGTTGCCATAGGTGCATCAGCTACATGAACGTGTTCAGCACCACGACCAGCTGAGGACCAATCAGCTGATGCCAGTACCTCACTTTCATTTTCGACCTACATCTCCAGATCACTTGCATCAAAATTGGAGTTCGACAAATCAGAGTCTGAGATTCAGGAATAATATGAAAAAAGTCATCCATGGATTATTTTGTTTTGAGCATTCACTTTGGTATCTCTCCATATGCCATTTTAGAATCTGTTTGCTCTTTGCTACTCATGCAGGTGCAGGGAATCGAGGTCAAATCAACAAAGCTGACTTTCCTTCTAGCAAAAGCGTGTTGAAAAGTGTAACAAGAAGATTGCTGATCTCTATTGATCACTAGCGAGAGTGACGCTTTCAAAATAATAATAATAAGAAGAACAAAAACTGCATTAACGCACAATAAAATAATTGTTGGTGTTGAAATCTAAGTAATCAACGTAGACATTAGCATTAATATTTACATTGCCGTATACAATACATATGTCTCTGCTATTTGCTATTTGGCTTGGAATTCATAAAAGCAGTTTTAATGTTTGCTGGCCCAGCAAATGACTAAGCTGTAGAATGGCCAATAGGGGAAAGACGTCTTGTTGGCTGAGATCTCCAGGACTCTGATGGTGTCTGGCTTGTGTGATTAATTTTCTACAATTTGGCAGTGGTTCTTCTTTTAACAGATACTGTTATTTTTCAATAATGTTAATAGTATCTGCTTTGTTTTTGATTTATAATAATAAATTTGTATCCTCATATGTGATCGTTCTGTATTTAGTAAGGGGTATAACCTATTCTTGTATTATTCCTTGAGAGTTGTTGCAGCACTCAGTGCCTCCACTTGATGAGGGACTCGCAAGAACAAAGTAGGTTGTAGTATTGCATTGTATTTCAGAGGTGACAATTATAGATTGGCCATCTAGTTCTGTGTAGGAGATTACTTGTGTTCCAATTTGTGTGTTGTATTTACTCGTTTTTCACACCCATTGCATGTCCAGCCTATCTGGAAAGGGGTCTCTAAATTGCCTTTCCCAACATTTCTTACATTTTTTCCCTACACTTTTTTTTTTTTCTTGTCTTCTTAGGCAGTCAAGCCTGGGGGCTGTCAAAAAACAGTGCCTGTTAAAGCCCATTGAGGCATTCCTTGTGTGATTTGGGGCTATACAAGAAGTAAATTGTCGTTGTTTGTAATATGCCATCTATTGTAATGTTAAATGCAATGCATTTTACTAATAAAAATGTTTGTGATGAGCCATCTTTTAGAATGACAGAGACATAGCAAAAGGACAGACACACAGATATGTATCCTTTTGTTAAGGTAGAAAGAGATAATAAACTGCAATTAAGGAGAGTAAAAAAAAGGTTTAAAATGGGTTGTATGACATTGGAAATCAGGACACATTTCGTAATGTTGATGTATTTAAAAATACGTAAAAGTGTCCACATATTTAAAAAAATTAATTTTTTAAAATATTTATTAGTTTACTGCAGACAAATGAATGAAACAAGTCAAATAGAGCATATGTATGCTGAAGAGCAACTTCAGTGCTTAACAAATTAAGTACACTTAACACACAGAAGAAATGTAAAATAATCCTGGTTGTAAAATAAGGAATGCCACAGTTTTACAGCTAATCAATCTCTTATTCATCACATTTAAAAAGTAACCATCTATCTACAAATTACATAACGTGCTCACTTGCTTCAATACCACCAAGATGTGGGGTATACTGTAACCCTAAACATGGTAGGTTTCCCCATAAACCTACAAACAAACAGACTTTTGATTGTCTAAGACCTCAAAAAGAGGTAGGTGAAATGGTGAGGATGAGTATGAGGATTGTATTTTGAAAATATTGGAGTATAAAGGGAAATTGAGTAGTTGATGTACAGAAGAAGAGTGGATGTATTAATCCAGGAAATAAGATTTAAATCAACAATGCTAGAATGCATGGTTAAGCGAAGAAGGTGAATGAACATGTTGCACTTTTAAATGGGACAGTTTTTGAATGACACATGAAGATAATGTCAGCATTTACTCCACAGATTGCCTGAAGCAATTAAGACAGAAAAGGAACCAGTAGCTGTTGGTAGTGTCTGTGGTTTCCCCATCATAGTCCATTGCAATATGTCTATACTTCAATGGGCATATGGAGGCCATCACAGGGACAACATCCTGAATTTTAATTGAACAAATGTTGAAGGGCCGAACATTCTGAAGTTCATTGAAAAGTCTGAGTGTTTAAGAAAGCAGAAATTAGTAACTAGTAGTGTAAGGAGAATAGAGTAGTTATTAGAATAAAGAGACAACAGGGAAAAGATGTGAATTAGAGCATCAGACAGTAACAAGTAACCTTTCCATTAGAGGGTTATGAAAACTAAAAGAAGACATGCCAAAGTTAAAGATCTAGGGCCCCATGCATAATGCAGTGCGTAGAACTCGCACTATAACATGGCATAAGCACAAAAGCGGAATTGTTCGTATGCACAAAAAAATCAAGATGCATAAATATGTGTGAATGCCAAATTCCATGATCTTCCGCTACATAAATCCCGGTCAGTGTGATAAGTAACGTGCACGTGCCTGCTGCCCCACCCGAACTCCTCCCAGAATTACGCCTCTTTGAATATGTAAACAAATATAAATAGCCCTTAAGCTCAGCCTTCTGTGAAAAGACAATGGCAAAAGCACAAGGGAAAATAGAAGAATTTCAGCGAATACCAAGTGGAGGCAAAGAAAAACATACCGTAAATACCCACATATAGGACACATTTTTTTTCTTAAGAAGTAGGCCTAGAAACCCAGGTGCGTCTTATACATGGCTACAGTTTCTCTTTTGGTTTGTACATGTTCAGTTTCTCCCTGTGCATTTCCTGTGCAGCGAGCGAGCGAGCAAGAGAGAGAGAGCGCGAGAGAGCAAGAGAGAGAGAGCGCGAGCGAGCAAGAGAGAGAGAGAGCACGAGCGAGCAAGAGAAAGAGAGCGCGAGCGACACACACACACAGGCGCGGGAGAGAGAGGCATGCACACACACACACACACAGGCGCGTGCGAGAGCGCAAGAGAGGCACACACACACACAGGCGCGCGCAGAGGTGCACACACACACAGACGTGCGTGAGAGTGGCACACACACACACAGGCGTGCGCTAGAGAGAGGCACACACAGACGCTCCAGGCTTGCGAAAGAGAGAGCGAGAGAGGGAGGACTGGACGCATAAGGTAGAAAAGGCTTGTTTTTGTTTTCAGTTCTGTTTACAGCGATTGGTTCATAGTGTGCATTGTGGCAATGTTACTTTTCTTGGTGGTTTATTAAATTACGGATTTTTCAAATGTTCATTTTTTTCCCTGTGCTTAAAACTCATTAAAAAAAAAAAGTGTTTTTAGCGAGCGGTTCCTAGCACTATAGCGGGAACTATTGCAGTGTTAGCTCTCGGCGAGTAGACGGGAGCGTCCATTGGACTTTATGATCATGTGCACGTGTGTCAGTGCCTCTCCTTCGCCTTCGATGGCTGTGTGACGGGGACAGAGAGGAGTGGTTTGAATCCAATTTGAATTTCAAGGTTTGTTTTCAAGCGACAGTCGGTTAGCAGTGCTGCAATTGTAGCTACCAGGGTATGCCTCAGTCCTCGCGCGATTAGCCGTCGACCCCGCACTGGCATTTCACACCATTTCAAATTAAAGTATTTTTCAAGTGTAGCGTCGCTAATACTGTATCGATTTTGGAGAATGACACGGTGTTTGAAAGCTCATTTTACAATACATCCACCTGTATGCCTTATTGCAATGTTTGGAAATTGTTTTATCTTGAATTTTCACATCACTGATATGTCATTTTCGCTGTCTAGTATGTTTCTCGCTCTTTGTTGTTGTTCAGAGAGACTCCAGCCTAACACAAATGCATGGATACAATCACTGGCGCTGGCGGCAGCAGCTTTTAATTAGTAACTCAAAATCAGGATGCGTCCTATAAACAGGTACATAGGTTTTTCCATGGTTTTTAGGGTTAAAAATCCACTGCGTCCTATATATGGTATCGTCCTATATGCGGGTATTTACGGTACTATTTGCTGGTTTAAACAGTGGTATAAACAACAAAAGGAAGTTGATTGAGTGAGATAGAATGCCGGAGAAACTCAAAAGCTCAAGTTCACAAAGTCGTACAGTGCCCGAAATAAAAAAGAAGTTGTCACATATCAAAGTCGCCGTGAAAAGGCGAGTTGTAGCCCACCGTCGGAGTGTCTTATGAAAGCTTATTAGAGTACAGAGGAAAAAAAGGCACACAGTGGGGAAAAAAGCACAAAATGTCAACTTTAACCACGTTGTTTATTTTGTCATTAAAGTATAACATCATAAACTTCATCTTAAAATTGTTTAATTTACTAGTTTCTCAAATCCCATCGTAACTAAAGTAGCACGTTAAATGCTTTGTTTTGTATTTGATCTTCTATGTGCTCTATGTGTGTGAATCACTACGTGCTTCCGGGCTTTCTCTTCCTCCGACAGGACACAGAATCTATTACATTCATAGTATTATAGTTCTCTGAATAATTAAAATACTGAGATGTATATGTAGTATCATTTTCATGATGATATTAGTTAAAGCATGTTATTAAACATGGGAACACAGTGGCACAGTGATTGTTCATGTTTCACGTAAGATGCTTGCTGCGCCATTCGTGACCTTCGATGAAAAACTTTATTGCAGCAGTACTGTCTCTTTCAAACGTACTAACCCCAAATTCCTGTCCTTACTTTTCTTTCTCCAAATACCCAATTGCCACACAATCAACTCTGTAATAGACGTTAAGCCATCTGTAAGCTTAGAACGCTGATTCTTCAAAACTTTTAAGGAACATTGAAATATCTTCATAGTATGTGTTTAATTATTTCATCCATCTATCTTTCTAGTGTCGTGCCAGCACCAGCAAGAATACAGTGAGAGGCAGGAACATTCCGTGAACGGAGCGCAAGCTCCTCGCTAGTGCTGTGGCACCATGTCCTCACATGTTTAATTATTAACAATATAAATTATTTAAATGAAGTTAAAGTTTTATCTGCATCTATACCAATAAAAGGCAAAGCCCTCACTGACTGACTCACTGACTCATTACTAATTCTCCAACTTCCCGTGTAGGCTGAAATTTGGCAGGCTCATTTCTTACAGCTTACTTACAAAAGTTAAGCAGGTTTTTATTTCAAAATTCTACGCGTAACGGTCATAACTGAATCCTACTTACGTACATATATACGGCCATAGCCTGCAGCTCGGTCGCCGTGTGAGGCGGAGCTGTGTCACCCATCACCACTCCTCCCACGTAGTTGGCTGACTGCCTATATTGCGTCCCCCATACCCACACCTCCCACATAATTGAGTGCCTGCTCATATAAGGCTACCCGTCAGCAGCAGACACGCTGCCACTATGAAGGGTTTGTCATGCCTAAGACGAATACGATTTTCGCGAGATACAAGTTTAGTGAGAAGACACAAGGTATAAACGAGACTTTTGATCACTTTGTAACGGAGTTAAAATTGCTGGTAAAGGACTGTGCTTATGCAAATGAAGATGAGATGGTCAGGGATAGAATAGTGTTTGGCACAAACTCAGCAAAAGTGCGAGAGAAACATTTAAGTGCCGGGTCTGAGCTAACATTAAATAAAGCCGTGGACATCACAAGATCGCATGAGATACTCGCGAGATACCATTTTAATGAGAAGACGCAGGGTATGAACGAGACTTTTGATCACTTTGTAACGGAGTTAAAATTGCTGGTGAAGGACTGTGCTTATGTAAACAAAGATGAGATGGTCAGGGATAGAATAGTGTTTGGCACAAACTCAGCAAAAGTTCGAGAAAAACTTTTAAGTGCCGGGTCTGAGCTAACATTAAATAAAGCCATGGACATCACAAGATCACACAAGATAGCACAAGCACAGCTGAGAACCTTCGATGCATGTACTCCGAACGGCTCACGTGAGCTGACTGTGAACGCAGTATGCAGACAAAAAGCAAGAGCTCCAAAGAGTGCTGAACAAAATACGCATTACACAATTGAGAAGGCAGCAAAAGAATATGAAGTGTGTGACGCATACAAGCATATTCATAAGTGCAGCTACTGTGGAAACAAAGCACACAGTGGAAAAAGTCAATGTCCAGCTAAAGGAAGACAGTGTAAAAAATGTGGTAAATTGAACCACTTCGCTAAAGTTTGCAGGACTATGAAAGGTAAACCCGTGCATGCAGTGTGTGATGTCTCAGATAAAGAGGAAGACGAGCTGTTTATTGATGCAGTGAGAAAGGAACAACCCTCTGAATCTGAACAAGCCTTTGTAGACATATTAATAGGAGAGCAAGGTGTAAAGCTTAAGTTTAAATTAAGTTCATAGATACGCTGCCGCTAAATATTCGCAGGTGAATCCACAACTTAATACTGGGAATGCCTGTTAAACATCTTAGATTCACGAGTACCGATTTGGGTAGTGAACACTTCGATGAATGAAACCTGTTATCTTTACAACGGTTGACAATGAAGATGAGATGGTCAGAGATAGACTAGACAAACACGGAATGTAACTTGAACACAACACATCTGCCAAATACTAACCTGATTGAAACAAATAATGATAATCAAATCCTTGATGACAGCAACAATAACAGTCACAAAACAATTACATTGACAATCATGTTAAGTTATTTTTAAAATGTTTTCTTTTTCTTTTTCATAACTTCTTTAACACACTACTTCTCCGCTGCGAAGCGCGGGTATTTTGCTAGTAATATAATAAACATGTTTTGCTGCATTTCATCTTAAAAATGATATCATCATCATATGTAAATACGCGCTGTGAGATGTGGCCGGCTTGTCACCCCGGCCAATACCCCCAGGCCACCAGATGGAGCCCTCCCTGCAGTATGGAGGTGCCCCGAAGACCAGCAGGGAGTCATGGACTATGTAGTTTTTATCCTCAGCCCTGCTGGATACCACAGGGGCCGCAAGAGGGAGCTGCAGGGGGGACCAAAGACTTATTTGTGCCCTATGACCCGGAAGTTCGTCAAGGGAAGAACGACGGACTTCTGGGGTGAAGAAAAGAACTTGTACCTGACCCGGAAGTGATTGAGAGCCACATGGACTGGGGATGGAGAACACTTCCGGGTCAGGAGATATAAAAGGACTCTGAGAGCTCCCAGACGGCGAGCTGAGCTGGGTGGAACGGTGGCAACGCGTCTGGGAGTGGAGGATTGTTTATTGTTAGTAATTGTGATTGTTTATGAGTATTGTGGAGAAGAGGGTGCTTTGTGCACTGTGGAGATTTAATAAAGTCGATTATTAGACTTTTACCTGGTGTCTGGAGTCGTGAACAGGGGTTCAAGGGAGCGAGAGCGCCCCCTATCTGTCACAGCGCTTTATAAAGTGGCTCAGGATGTGCAATATTATAACTGTATTGCAAGTTTACAGTGAGGTAATTGTACTTATAAGTACAAACAGTTCTACAAGGAGCACTTGATGGACTGACTGAGTGCATTTTTATACGGCGTTCCAAATTATTATGCAAATTGTATTTAAGTGTCATAAAGATTAAATATTTTGTTTTTCAATTAAACTCATGGATGGTATTGTGTCTCAGGGTTCTTTTGATCACTGAATTCAATCTCGGACACCTGTGATAATTAGTTTGCCAGGTGAGCCCAATTAAAGGAAAAACTACTAAAGAAGGATGTTCCACATTATTAAGCAGATCACAATTTTCAAGCAATATGGGAAAGAAATAGGATCTCTCTGTTGCCAAAAAGCGTGAAATAGTTGAATGCTTTGGACAAGGTATGAAAACCTTAGATATTTCATGAAAACTTAAGTGTGATCATCGTACTGTTAAAAGATTTGCGGCTGACTCAGAGCACACATGGATTCATACAGATAAAAGCAAAATGAGGAAGGTTTCTGCCAGACAAATACATCGGATTAGGAAAGCAGCTGCTAAAATGCCATTACAATCAGCAAACAGGTATTTGAATCTGCTGGTACCTCTGGAGTCCCGCGAACATCAAGGAGCAGGATCCTCCAGAGGATTGCAGTTATGCATAAACCTTCTATTTGGTCACCCCTAACCAATGCTCACAAGTAGAAAAAGCTGCACTGGGCCCAGAACTACATGAAGACTAATTTTCAAAGTCTTGTTTACAGATGAGTGCCGTGCAACCCTGGATGGTCCAGATGAATGGAGTGGTGGATGGTTGGTGGACGGCCACAATGTCCCAACAAGGCTGCGATGTCAGCAAGAAGGTGGCGGAGTCATGTTTTGGGCCAGAATCATGAGGAGAGAGTTGGTTGGCCCCTTTAGGGTGCGCGAAGGTGTGAAAATGAACACTGAAAAGTATGTGGAGTTTCTGACTGACCACTTTCTTCCATGGTACAAAAGGAAGAACCGTGCTTTCTGTAACAAAATCATCTTCATGCATGACAATGTACCATCTCATGCTGAAAGGAATACCTCTGCATCATTGGCTGCTATCGGCATAAAAGGAGAGAAACTCATGGTGTGGCTCCCATCCTTCCCTGACCTCAATCCTACTGAGAACCTTTGGAGCATCCTCAAGCAAAAGATCTATGATAGTGGGAGGCAGTTTACATCCAAATAGCATTTCTGGGAGGCTATTCTGACATCCTGCAAAGCAATTCAAGCAGAAACTCTCCAAAAACTCACAAGTTCAATGGATGCAAGAATTGTGAAGCTGCTATCAAATAAGAGGTCCTATGTTAATATGTAACTTGACTTGTTAAGATGTTTTTGATTGAAATAGCTTTTGATTTCAGTAAATATGACCTCCTAATGCTGCACATTCAACAAATGACCATTTTCAGTTCTTTACAACCTATAAAATGTTTTGAAACTCTGTTGTGAGTAATAATTTGCATTTTAAGTTTTTAATTTTTGAAAAACATACTGTTATCATTAGGAGGTTTGTTCAGTAACATTCGAATTATACTCTAATGGTTGATGACTTAAAAATTATGCGGACTGCCACTTGCATCGACTATTTAGGAAAATCAGAGAAAAATATCATTTGCATAATAATTTGGAACGCAGTGTAGTTCTTGGGATGAAACTGTTTCTGAACCGCGAGGTCCATACAGGAAAGGCTTTGAAGCATTTGCCATGTGAGAGCAGTTCAATAGACAGCATGGCTGAGGCAGTGTGTGCTTGATGCTGTATACCGGTAATTCTCTTTCCGATCAGCTGCTGTAGATCTGTGATTCCCCACTCAGATACAGTGATATAAATACTCCGAGTGGTGCAGTGAGAGTAATATGGAAAAAGATGATCCGCTGTGGCTACCCCTAACGCGAGCAGCTGAAAGAGGAAAAAGAAGGTGCAGTGAAAGTAATAACACTAAAGCAGCAATGGTATTTGGAATACTTTGGCTATTCCCTGGACCATTATATTGTTATAAGTTAATTACAATCAGATGCCTTAAACTAATAAACAATAAGCAGTTAGTTTCAGTGTATATGATCAAGCTGCGTCAGGGATGTGGATCTAAAAAAAGAAAGGGTAATCCCACAGGAACAGTAGCACTGCTTTGACGCTAGGTGCCGCCAGTTTGAAAAACCGAGTGGAGAACTTGCGTATGCCAGGGTATGAGCTAGAGTGAAAATGTGCGTGGCTTTACGCCAAGTTTAGGTTTTATACATTGCAATTTGAGCGTGGAAACGTTTGGACGCAACATTTTTGTATGTACGCACCGTTTATACATGAGGCCCCTAGATAGCAAATTTTGACTGTGCAGGCAGACAAATGATTAGATACTGGTATAAACAGCAAATGAGGATTCAAAAACAATTGAAATTGATGATAACAGAGAAGAAAATAGTGTGGGCTGAAGAAAATGGAAAAAGTTTATATATAGACATAAGAGCCAATGACACAAGCAGGCGGTTTTAGCAGAAGAAAATCAAATAACCAAAAAGCAGCTCTAAAAACGGAAGAAGTCAAGTGAAGTTTTTTAGGTGAGCTACAGAATAAGGAATACAAAACATGAGGAAAAAGGGAAGATTAAGTTTTTATGAACTGCTTGAAAAATACAGAAAGGTCCATCCTAATTTAAAGGAACCAAACCTAGAACAGATAGAGGAAAGACAAGGAGAAGTTTCAGATTGGGGAGAATAAATAAAAAGACTATCTAAAAATGGAAGGGCCTTGGTTATTTTTTAATGGTGGATTAAAACTGCTGTGCTTCAAGTGATTAAGCTTCTGAAGCAAGACCATAATACTTTCAGATACACGTTTAGAAATAAAACAATAAACATCATATTCTTGCAGAATTTCAAAAGAACCTCAATCTAAAAAGTGAAATAAAATTAATCAAGAATATATAGGCTATATAAAAAAAGGAAAACTTCAGAAAAAAGAATGCAGGAAAGACTATGATGATGTTTGGAGGAGAAACCTCAGGAGCCATGGAAGAAGCAAGTGTATGACCATTTGGCTCATGTAGTTAGGGTTGCTGTGAAAAATACTCTTTAGATGATGGGCTGCTGAAATCGTGGCCATGAATCAGATCAGGAAGCAAAAGTGAGAGATACCAGATACTAATACAGTATGTGTAAACCTGGATATCAGCACTGGAGTGACTCAGTGTAGTTAAAATTCTTTTATTTAGTTGAGATGCATTATGGATGTAGGTGCAGACATAGCAGCATGTACACAAGGTCACATTGTATGGGAGAGGTTCATGAGGTTAACTGCTTAAGGAGCCCCTCTGGCATGAAAGAAAATTTATACAAGCTGTATGAAAGGTTTTGTGAAAGAAAACATGGACATCAAAGGCGGCACACAAAAGAAAGTTATAATGATGTACTATTTATTCTTGAAAGCCTTACATTTACTGTTAAAAGATTGAACAAATTCATGGAAACTAATACCCAGCATAATATTCTGGTGTATATATTAAGGTAAGATGTTATATTTTGTGTAAGGATATGTAGAGAAACCTGAATTTTTTTTTCAAGCTATTGTAAAAGAAATCATTCAAGACCCTCCCAAAAAAAGCATTGAGACGCCTTTCAAGTGAATATAAAGCTGGGTGTGTGTTTGCTTTTCCATAAAATGGTTACAAATAGTGGTACCAAAATAAGATTAAACAATTCATTATAAAACAAGTATTAATAAAATAAGATATCAATTGTGCAATCTTGAAAGTAGGAACCTGCAATACTGAAGTGGCCTAAAGGATAAAGAGTTGCATTTGGACTAGAGCACTTTGAAAGGGGGGTTAAAAATGTTCCATGGTTGAAAAATCGAAGCAGGGAATGTAAAATGTAAATAACTTTATGAAATTGAACATAGCCACTACAACAACTGCTAACATCATTTATTGTGATATCCCTATGCATTTCTGTCCGTCATCAACTTGAATTTAAATGCGTTTTCACACTTATCCATTTGCCTTGTTCCAAATCAGCAGATATCTCGCTACTCCATTTCCATTTCCAGTTAGTTTGGCTGGGTTTCACACTGTAAGTGAACTACATTTCAAAAAACTTTCCATGGGGCGTGTCACCCGTAAAACACAGGTTCTTCATGAAGTGAGATCGGTCCTGTGTCGGGTCATTTGTAACAATATTTGTAACAAATATTTACAAAGTTTATTTAAAGATTTTGTAAATATTTAATTATTTTTGGTCTGTTCTATTCTCATATTGTATTTACTGCATAACAGAGAAAGTCTTTTGTCACTATGGTACTATAACTATTTTTAGGGGAATTTTTCAATTGAAAGTGGTTACAAATGAAACTATCTGCAGAACATTTATAAAAAGCAAAATATTTTTTGAGAAAGAGAAAAAAAACCCTTTAAGCAATACATTCTGATATGTCCACTCAGTAGTTACAGAAAATTTACACCATGTTCTTACTTTTGTCTGGTTAAAGTGAGCAGTAATAAATTTGAACGCTAGAGTGCAGATGAGCTACTAAGTAAAATGATCAGAGAATTAAAAAGATGAAATGATCTACATCTACAATAAAGAGTCATTATAGTCTTTCTGATTCAAAGGTGTTTTATTAAAAACACAAAATAAGCAAAAAAAAAAATTCTAAATATGTCTAATAGGAAGGCATTTCCCCCGCTTATCACAGATTTTTTAAAAAAATTTTTGTACAAATAACACTGTAAATATGTAGCTTTATTTTTCATTTTCTGCTCTTCTGTTCTCCGTGCCAGAAGTCTATTCTCCTTTGGCCATTAATACTCTAACCTAGTTTTACCTCCAGGTTCAAGTGCAAGTTTAAAAACTGATGATCCCTGTGTTCTTTCACATTTCAATTTTGAAATTAAATTTTTTTATTGCCAAATATATTCACCTACATGTATATACATGAATCTGAGAAATAGGTGGAAGTTATAAAAGAGTTACACTTTGCAGCATGCAAAAACAAACATGTTGAAGGTTATTATGTTATCCAATTATGAAAAAGAAAAAAAAAAAGCACACCAAAAAAATTTTAAATTGATGTTGTTTCAATGCTGTATCTTTCATCCAATCAATCTGATTTAATTTCATGAGTAGCTAGAGCCTGTCCTGGCCATGCTGAATTGAACACCACTCCATTATATTATAATTGTGAAGGAGTGAAGCAACACAACGGTTATGTACGTGACACGTGTTTCGTCTTTATTTAGGCTCATCAGGTGCACACACTCCACTGCACCCCTCGCGGGGATCGAACCTCGGACGTAATCACCCATACGATCAGATCGGGACTCAGACTATGAATGCTATGAATATATATATATACAGTGGTGTGAAAAACTATTTGCCCCCTTCCTGATTTCTTATTCTTTTGCATGTTTGTCACACAAAATGTTTCTGATCATCAAACACATGTAACAATTAGTCAAATATAACACAAGTAAACACAAAATACAGTTTTTAAATGATGGTTTTTATTATTTAGGGAGAAAAAAAATCCAAACCTACATGGCCCTGTGTGAAAAAGTAATTGCCCCCTTGTTAAAAAATAACCTAACTGTGGTGTATCACCCCTGAGTTCAATTTCCGTAGCCACCCCCAGGCCTGATTACTGCCACACATGTTTCAATCAAGAAATCACTTAAATAGGAGCTGCCTGACACAGAGAAGTAGACCAAAAGCACCTCAAAAGCTAGACATCATGCCAAGATCCAAAGAAATTCAGGAACAAATGAGAACAGAAGTAATTGAGATCTATCAGTCTGGTAAAGGTTATAAAGCCATTTGTAAAGCTTTGGGACTCCAGCGAACCACAGTGAGAGCCATTATCCACAAATGGCAAAAACATGGAACAGTGGTGAACCTTCCCAGGAGTGGCCGGCCGACCAAAATTACCCCAAGAGCGCAGAGACGACTCATCCGAGAGGTCACAAAAGACCCCAGGACAATGTCTAAAGAACTGCAGGCCTCACTTGCCTCAATTAAGGTCACTGTTCATGACTCCACCATAAGAAAGAGACTGGGCAAAAACGGCCTGCATGGCAGATTTCCAAGACGCAAACCACTGTTAAGAAAAAAGAACATTAGGGCTCGTCTCAATTTTGCTAAGAAACATCTCAATGATTGCCAAGACTTTTGGGAAAATACCTTGTGGACTGATGAGACAAAAGTTGAACTTTTTGGAAGGCAAATGTCCCGTTACATCTGGCGTAAAAGGAACACAGCATTTCAGAAAAAGAACATCATACCAACAGTAAAATATGGTGGTGGTAAGTGTGATGGTCTGGGGTTGTTTTGCTGCTTCAGGACCTGGAAGGCTTGCTGTGATAGATGGAACCATGAATTCTACTGTCTACCAAAAAATCCCGAAGGAGAATGTCCGGCCATCTGTTCGTCAACTCAAGCTGAAGCGATCTTGGGTGCTGCAACAGGACAATGACCCAAAACACACCAGCAAATCCACCTCTGAATGGCTGAAGAAAAACAAAATGAAGACTTTGGAGTAGCCTAGTCAAAGTCCTGACCTGAATCCAATTGAGATGCTATGGCATGACCTTAAAAAGGCGGTTCATGCTAGAAAAGCCTCAAATAAAGCTGAATTACAACAATTCTGCAAAGATGAGTGGGCCAAAATTCCTCCAGAGCGCTGTAAAAGACTCATTGCAAGTTACACGCTTGATTGCAGTTATTGCTGCTAAGGGTGGCCCAACCAGTTATTAGGTTCAGGGGGCAATTACTTTTTCACACAGGGCCATGTAGGTTTCGATTTTTTTTTCTCCCTAAATAATAAAAACCATCATTTAAAAACTGAATTTTGTGTTTACTTGTGTTATATTTGACTAATGGTTTCATGTGTTTGATGATCAGAAACATTTTGTGTGACAAACATGCAAAAGAATAAGAAATCAGGAAGGGGGCAAATAGTTTTTCACACCACTGTATATTACATTATACAGATACTGTACATTTTTAACTTTATTTAACAAAAGCCACTACTGGGGGATTACAGTTTTTTTTGTAGGCTTCAGTAGTGTTCAGCAACCATACCATTTGTGGGTAGAAAGTATCCTGGTATCTTCTGGTGTGAACAATAATGGCCCTATATCATTTGACAAAAGGAAGGAGTGAGAAAAACAGCTGTGCATGATGGCTGAGAAATGTAATTAATTGTTTTCCTTTGTAAGGTGGCTAGTGTCACCACACTCTGTAGATCTTTATGATATTGAGCTAAGCAGGTGTCCAACCAGGATGTGATGCATCCACTGATGAATGACTCCACTATGTTCCAGTAGAAGTTTCTCAGAACAGAAGGAGAAATCTGTGTTGTCCTTAGGTGTCTAAGAAATCAGAGGTGCATAACAAAATTTAAACAGGGTCTTGGTGGCCAAATGTTTTAGGGCCTATCTGTGTTTGTTCACCCACTCACACACATGCCAGTTTGAATACATTCTGCTAACCTAAAACTGACAGCTTACAATGGGAAGTAAATGAATATTAAACGTGCATTTCTAAAATGCAACTAAGGGCAAGTCACACCAGTTGATGAAAACCAATAGCAACGCTGTTTTAATTGCAATTGATCTCTCACTTCTTAACTATTCAGCAAGTATACAGTTGTAAACTTTGCTGATTTTTAATGATTTAGTAAGTACAGCTGACAATGTTTTGATAATTTGGCTTTGAAAGGTGAATTCTTTTTTTTTTATTTCCAGAACTGCCAGTAATTTCATACAAATAGGCCTAAATGTCAGTGGAAATATGACTATATTGCTTCCCTGAAGGGTTAGTGAAATATCACCAAATTCAAATTTTGGCAAATTCAGAAAGAAAAGGTTAAGGGTCTTTATTAAGGTAAACTTATTGTTGTCAGTTCAGTTTGCACATAAAGCCAGTTTTGAAACAGTTTGTGGAAGGTTTTACAGGACTACACGATTACTTCCTAATAATTTCAATATAATTTGAAACTAATGCAATGTTTGTATGCACCTTGTCCCTCCAAGTCACCTCAAAGAAGAGGTGCAGAGCTTGCAGCACTATTTGTCTCTATATTAAGGAAATGTCTGACTGAGCCACAACAGTCATTTAACATGCTGTTTGAATTCTCCAAGACATCTAAGGACAATGTATAGAGCCAAGAGTTGGGAATCTATATATATCATGAGAAGAAATAAGATACAGAGTTTAGAAAGACAAGTAGAAAACATTGTGTCAAGCTTATAAATAATTAAAGATAAAATTATTACAGCAAACGTAACAGATTTTTTCTATTCTGAAACACTGACACCAAGGTTTCAGAAAACACACACTTTACCTGTTAGAAAACCCACTGCATTCTATTATTTCACAAGGCTGATATTGGTTCATTAATGGCAGATGCAATTTTTAATCTTTGCTGCCCATTTATTGTAATATACAGTTCATTCATGACAGGGCACAGAGTAGTATTATCCTCTTTGGAGAGAAAAAAGAAAAAAGTAAATAAAGCTTTTCATTGGATTAAATTGGACCATCATTCTCTGCACTAGGCAATTATGGCCCTAAGATTATAGCCTGTGATAAGACTGCAATAATCAAATCCTGAAGCCTCTATTTGTACAAATTACATAAACAGAGTTTTTTGCTTCAAGTCATGGTAGAAAACAAGGATGCGTCCAACTTTTCTTCATTATCACTGACCCAGTACAATTAGTTTGGAATCTAAGAACAAAATAAATGCTGCAAACAGATGCGTTAATTTATCTATCTAAACCACACCATTCACTATGACATGTACCACAGACAACCCCAAATATAAGATGACTTCAGGGTTGAAGATAAACCATACTTTTCCCATAATCAATGTAGCTATCAAATTAAATTTCTACAGTTTCCTTTCACATTGTCACACACACTTGCCTATTTATTTTTTCTTAGGTTTTGCAAAAGTTTAAAAATCTGTTCAAGCCTCCTGGACAGCATCAAGATTGTGAATTCAAATTAATCACTAGTGAGAAAATTGAATACGCTTAAAATTAGTATTTTCCCCAAGATAATTTTTCAATTTTTCTGTTTATCCCTATATTATTTGTACTAAATGAAAAGATTTGTTTTTTGCTTGCAGAAAATTACTGTTTTATTTTTACTTGTTATACTGACAGCTAAAATTGGTGTTAGTCAGGGAAAGTCTGAGGTGGTTGTTATAGCTACATGTCTAACAAATCATAATACATTTAATTGAATTTCTGACTCCCACATTTAGGTAGTCTTATCCATAACTAAAATGAGGCTCTCTTATTCATGTTTTGTGAAAATGTAATACTACCATAAAGTGTTAGTAAAAACTGAAAGAAGGTGGGATATTAGTACTATAGCGTATTGACCTGACATCCTTTTTCTGCCTCCTAGAGAAAATGGTCTTAAAAGGACACAGATTGGGATGGAGTCTCATGGTCTTTTGGAACAAGTTTTGGGATTTCTTTCTCACATAGAGAACATCAGAATAAATAAAAAGAATATGACATTTTACGGAAAATAAAATGCTCAATAGTCCAACAGAGAAGGAGAGCTCCTATAGTAATAGCTCTGTACAGATTTTTTACCTTTGCCATTCCCAATTACAAATAAAACAGAAAGTAAATGCCTATTATTTTGTCTTTGACTCTGATGGCACTATAGTGACCTATAATAAATGTAACAGTAAATATGTATTTCTTCTTGTCATAGATTTGGTGGATTTGGTTTATTACTAAACTTTAGTAGCTGATGCTCCTCTTCTTATTTTTCAGTCAGGTGCTAGCTTTAATAACTAGAATATGTAACATAAAATCAATACTTTTAGAACTTTAGAATACATTTACTAATTAAAAGTATTAAGTGTGAAGATTAAGCAAAATTTTCTGTCAGCAGCGAGCTGACATTTTTGAGCCAAATGATGTAAATTTTGCTGACATGCACAAAGGTTGTCTTCGTAAGAATAGAATACCCATGCAAAAAGATTTTGTTTTCATCCATCCATCTGTTGCTTATTCTAAGTTTCTGATTTATGAATGTAATCCTTTAACATTTGTGTACTTAACTAATTTTATAAAATTAAACCCAGCACCTTTCTTACCCACTTTCATAAAGACACAATAAAAAGACAGAAAGGTGCAAAAATGTGTATTTTTGATATATTTCTGTAAGTGTTCTGCTCCTCTGGGTTTTGTGAGCTACAGACACTCCTTTTAGTGTTACTCCAGACTCCAGTTGTATTGAATTCTTCCTTTTTGAGTTTGGGAAAAATTATTGATTCCAAATTTCTATTAATCTCCAGTTCAGTTCACTCCATCAATAAAATTTTATAAGAAATTTATTTAAGAAACAAAAATACAAGAGCATCTTTATCATATAGATGATAACATGTAAAGTATGAGAAAATACATTTACTTCAGAAAATAAGGTAGTGGGGTGCTAACATGAAGAATGGAATATATTCATGGTGCTGAGACTCAGGGTCACAAGCTGCTTCCTAGATATGTGTCTATATACCTTAAACAAGATAGCCAAAAATCAGTGAAGTACTTTTGTTATAATAGTAATCTTACAACATCATATCAAAGATAAGTTGAACACAGCTGCCTGTCGTAGAACCCTACTTGCTTATTTAACACAGAAAAACTTTTGTGAGCCTAACAGCCCAAGATGCTAAAGGGTTATTAAACGATTTTTTCCAGCATCGTACATGTGCTCAACCAGACCCTTGCATCACAGTACGTTCACTTATCATAAACAGTTTAGATTCAATTAGAAAGAACTTCATTTGTTCCCAAGGGGAAATTTGGCTTTTTTCAGAAGTTCTTTAAATAAATGAATAAATAAATAAATACACATACTTTGGTCTGAACTTACACTGGATGACTATAAAGCAAGAAAATTAAAAAGAAAGAAAAGTTCTGACTTGGCTGTCACAGTCCAGTGAGGCATCATGCAGGTGTATTGCTGTTGGCATAAAGGAGCCCCAGTAGCATTTCTTGACATGCTTCTGGTGAATAATTCTTAGGCTGAAAGTTTTCAGTTTTAGTATGTCAGAGAGAGGATGTGCAGCATTGTTCATATTTGCACTCAATTTTGTTTGAATTCTCCCCTTTGCTATCACCTCCAGGGGGTCCAGAGTGTGTCCTATACAAAAATAACACCTAGATGATTATGTTGAGAACAGACTTGCCAAGATTTGGAAAAAAGCTAATGGAGTTTCCCCCAACTCCTGACTCCTGGAATTATTAAATTGGAGAATATCAAGGTTGTGAGCTGCCATATACAGACAGTTAGGACAACAGCCTAACAATTGTTCATATTTAAGATGGTACTTTATAAAGTTTTTGAAAAAGAGTTGCTAATCTGTAAAAAGTAAAGACTTAGTTATGCCTTATCTGAATAAAATACACGTACAGTGTATGGCCACCTAAGGGATGAAAGCACTATGAAGTGGAATTGCCATGTATATATCATTATCTTCTAAAATGTCTAAATATCATATTGTATAATGATTTCCTACCCTACCAAATTTACAACAGTTGTCACATTTAGGAACAGTAACCTAAACAATTAAATGATTTTTATTTTCACAGACTCTAACCTTAAATTTTATTGAGATGTGCTGTATTTTTTTTCACCATAATCTTCAGCTTAACAGCAAAAACAGTCCAGCTTCCCAACAATGTCATGCTTGTTGAATCATTCATTATTTACATTTATGCATTAGCTACAGCTATGTGTTTTGAAAGAAGAATTCAAAATAAGCTGCTTTCCCAGAACTCATATGATCTATTAACATTCAGGATGCTTTCAGAGACAGCTTTGACACAGCAGGATGTAACTTCCACATAAACCTTTGGATTTGTCTAGATGTTTGGGTTTCTTTCAATTACCATAGAAAAAAAACAAAGTTTTGCCTAAAATTACTCCCTCAGAGCCCAGTGTCACTGAACTTTTTTATTGTGGCCATGCTGAGTCAGATGATATAAAATTCCTTATAATCAGTTCCTTCAATTTATAGCAAATTTTAAAGATTGCAGTGTGCATTCCTGTCAAAAAGCAAAATTTAAAGGCCCAAAAGCTGCAGTGTTTTTATCTGCATACTGGGAAGGCACATATCATTTTTACTGTGTATTACTAAGCAAATATAGCATAAAACTGCATATTTTCTCTTTGCGATGCAACAAAAAAAGAGTTAGTCTGATTACTTTCATGTGTTAGTATTCCAAAGAGTCATGAAATTTTACATACATTTTATATTTAAGATCAGATAAATATTTTGTGGGATATTTTATGCATGGGGTCTGGTGAAAAAAAGAAAAATGTAATACTAGAAGAAATTAATAATTTACACTTAAAAAGCATAATGCAGAGCTTCTCCCTTACAGATGTTTACAGTTTACAATGGAATAAAACAATAAATCTACATGAATGTCATCTTAACCTGGAGGTGGCAATTCTGACATTTTAATGAAATATGAATAAAATACCTAAACTAGAAAATATGTAACTTTTACATGAACAGTATTTTATATAGTAACAAATCACATTGTATGTAAGGATAATAAAGTGATAGAGAGTATGTTTACTTTCATTTAATTAATATTTTTACTTCACAAATGAATACTTATATTAAGTATACTTGCTTTTCCAATATATAGTGTTTAAAAACATGGACTTTTAATTTTAAAACTATTCCATAGATTTAATGAAAGGGCATACTCACTGAGAGTACGTCGGACTTTTTGTTTTGCACCTGTACCTGCACTTTGTATGCGCTGTCTGTCCTCTCCTGCCTCGATAGTCTTTCTTATTTCTCCTTTATCATTTGACTGCAAAGTTTCTGGTTATTTTCTTTTTTTATCTCTATCTGCAAGCATTTCATAAACACAGTGTTTAATTACTCAGTCTATTACCATCATCATTCTTTGGTCAGTTTATATTTTGTTAAAAAAAAAAAGTGGTGTGTTTCATGTCAGAAAACAATGGCTCTACACCATAAGACCATCATGTGCTTTATTGATCTGTCAATTACAAATCCTAAGATCAGAAAGAATAAAAATGTCAAAATAAAAATGAAATTGATAGCAATTGTTTGTTAGATATTCCTTCAATTTTGAATTTCATATTGGGTTATTACATGTAATACAGCCCTGTATTATTAAAGTAAACATTTATTTTCATTATTCTTTGCTTGATTTACTGCAGTCCAGTGACTTTTTGGGGTAATTTGTCAAATTTTTGACACACTATAGCCGAGCCTAATTACACTGAATGTATTTATTGCCTTCTCATGGCATTGTAACATATAATAAAAAGGATATGCTACAGCTAAATGTGTGCCGACTGGTCATTATCTCATCTGTCTTTTTTTCATATTCATTTCTACTAATTTACCCAAAGTACAAAAAAAAGCTACAATTACTAGGAGCAGCACGATCTTCCTTTATATTGTGGAAAAAAACTGACTCTCCTCTTCTTCTTTTGGCTGCTCCCGTTAGGGGTCGCCACAGCAGATCGTCTTCTTCCATATCTTTCTGTACTCTGCATCGTGTTCTGTTACACCTATCACCTGCATGTCCTCTCTCATCACATCCCTAAACTTTCTCTTAGGCCTTCCTCTTTCCCTCTTCCCTGGCAGCTCTATCCTTAGCATCCTTCTTACAATATACTCAGCATCTCTCCTCTGCACATGTCCAAACCAACGCAATCTTGCCTCTCTGACTTTGTCTCCCAACCGACCAACTTGAGCCGACCCTCTAATGTACTCTAATGTATTTCTAATCCTATCCATCCTCGTCACACCCAGTGTAATTCTTAGCATCTTTAACTGTGCTACCTCCAGCTCTGTCTCCTGCTTTCTGGTCAGTGCCACCATCTCCAGCCCATATACCATAGCTGGTCTCACTAACATCCTATAGACCTTTCCTTTCACTCTTGCTGATATCCGTCTGTCACAAATCACTCCTGACACTCTTCTCCACCCATTCATCCCTGCTTGTTCTTTCTTTTTTACCTCTCTTCCACAATCCCTATTACTCTGTACTGTTGATCCCAAGTATTTAAACTCATCCACCTTCGCCAACTCTACTCCTTGCATCCTCACCATTCCACTGACCTCCCTTTCATTTACACACATCTATTCTGTCTTGTCCCTACTGACGTTCATTCCTCTCCTCTCTAGAGCATATCTCCACCTCTCCAGGGTCTCCTCAACCTGCTCCCTACTATCACTACAGATCACAATATCATCAGCAAACATCATAGTCCACGGGGACTCCTGTCTAATCTCGTCTGTCAACCTGTCCATCACAACTGCAAATAAGAAAGGGCTCTGAGCCAATCCCTGATGTAATCCCACCTCCAACTTGAATGCATCCGTCACTCCTACCACAGACCTCACCACTGTCAAACTTCCCTTGTATATATCCTGTACAACTCTTACATACTTCTTTGGCACTCCCGACTTCCTCATAGAATACCACAACTCCTCTCGAGGCACCCTGTCATATGCTTTCTCCAGGTCCACAAAGACGCAATGCAATTCCTTCTGGCCTTCTCTATACTTCTCCATCAACACCCTCAGAGCAAACATCGCATCTGTGGTGCTCTTTTTTGGCATGAAACCATACTGCTGCTCACTAATCATCACCTCACTTCTTAACCTAGCTTCTACTACTCTTTCCCATAACTTCATGCTGTGGCTCATCAATTTTATCCCCCTGTAGTTACTACAGTCCTGCACATCCCCCTTATCCTTAAATATCAGCACCAGTACACTTCTTCTCCACTCCTCAGGCATCCTTTCACTTTCCAAGACTCCATGAAACAATCTGGTTAAAAACTCCACTGCCATCTCTCCTAAACACTTCCATGCTTCCACAGGTATATCATCTGGACCAACGGCTTTTCCATTCTTCATCCTCTTCATAGCTGTCCTTACTTCCTCCTTGGTAATCCGTTGCACATCCCGATTCACTATCTCCACATCATCCAACCTCTTCTCTCTCTCGTTCTCTTCATTCATAAGCCTCTCAAAATACTCTTTCCAACTGCTCAACACACTCTCCTCGCTTGTGAGCACATTTCCATGTTTATCCTTTATTACCCTAACCTGCTGCAAATGTTTCCCAGCTGGGTCCCTCTGTCTAGCCAGTACAGGTCCTTTTCTCCCTCCTTAGTGTCTCTTACAACTCATCATACACCTTTTCTTTAGCCTTTGCCACCTCTCTCTTCACCTTGTGCCTTATCTCCTTGTACTCTTGTCTACTTTTTGCATCTGACTATCCCACTTTTTCTTTGCCATCCTCTTCCTCTGTATACTCTCCCGTACTTCCCCATTCCACCACCAGGTTTCCTTTTCCTCTGTCCAGTTGTCACGCCAAGCTCCTTTCTTGCTGTAACCCTTACTACATCTGCTGTAGTTTCCCAACTGTCTGGTAATTTTTCACTATCACCCAGTGCCTGTCTCATCTTCTCCCTAAACTCAACCTTGCAGTCTTCTTTTTTGAAATTCCGCCATTTGATCCTTGGCTTTGCCCTCACTCTCTTCCTCTTCTCGATCTCAAACGTCATCCTACAGACCACCATCCTATAATAACCTTTAAGTATTTCCCCAGTTTGTAGAGATGTCTGCAAAATATAAATGCAATATTTCTATATTTAATCATTTCATTTTATAAAATATGTGCTTTTTCAGTCCTAGTAATTTATATATTCTGGCCTTTCTACTCTTTGCATCATACAAACTGCTTAAGATTCTTGAGAAAAAAGGACTACTCTGTTTATTTACTCAACATCTTCCCTTCCTATAAATTAAATATGGGCTATCAATCACTATCATGGGCAGGGATGTCATAAAACATTAATTTCAAAACATTAATATTTCCACTAAATACCCACCTAAATATAATATACAGAATATATCTCGTATAGAATAGACTTTTTGACTGTGTCCTCTGCTTTTTTTGAAATATTCACATACAAATTTGTATTTATTTATGTATTTGTTTCACATAATAGTCTCCATATCAATTCAATCTCTGTTCTGATTCCTTTGGGTTTTTTTTTCTTTTTACAAAGTTCCATTGGTGGCAAAAACCTACTAGCCTCCTGGCAGAATCTGCCAAAAACTGAGAATCTGCATAATTGAACTTCATTTTTTCATTTATTCCAGCTGCAGTTCACCACTAGAACAATGAGCAAGGCTTCCATGAGACATTTCATTTATAGCAGCTACATTTAAATGCATCAACTATACTTATATGTATTCATCTTTCAATAGACTTTTCTATCTCCAACCATTACACTGCACAACAATTTTTTTGAAAAGACTTGCATTTGATTGTGACACTGGGTATGCACAAATATAGTTTTGGTTTTACTGCATCACGTAGGAACTCTGAGAAATAGACATTTATATGTTTACTGACAATAACGTATTTAGTCACATTTATGTTTCGCATAAGCTATTAAATTCAACAGAATTAAATGTGTTTTGCTCCTGATTTTCTTTTGTATTCAATGTATGGTGCATCACGTTTCAGTGTCCAACAGTAGTCAGCAAGCACTGATGGTTTCCAGTTGCCCTGGTATCGTTTCTCCATCGTAGCAATGTCCTGGTGAAACCTTTCACCATGTTCGTCACTGACAGCACCGAGATTTGCAGGGAAGAAGTGCAAGTGCGAGTGGAGGAAATGAATCTTGAGCGACATGTTGCACTTCATTGTCTTGTATGCTTTGAGAAGTTTGTCTACCAGCTAAATGTAGTTTGGGGCTCTGTAATTGCCCAGAAAATTGTCAACAACGTCTTTGAAGGCTTTCCAGGCAGTTTTTTCTGGCCCAACTAACAGATCTTCAAACCGCTTGTTACTCATAACATGTCTGATCTGGGGCCAACAAAAATGCCCACTTTGATCTTGGCGTCAGTTATTCTTCAGAACATTTGTCTTAAATAACGAAAACCTTTGCCTTCCTTGCTCAGTGCTTTCAAAAAATTCTTCATGAGTCCCAGTTTTATGTGAAGAGGAGGCAAAAATATCTTTTTCGGGTTGACAACCAATTCATGTGCCACATTTTTCTGTCCTGGAACTAACTTTTTATGGAGTGGCCAGTTCTGTCGAGAATAATGAGTCTCTTTGGCACGGCAGATGAAACAAAGTACTTTGTATAGCCGAGCTGCAGTCCTAGTAAAAGAGCAACGACTTTAAGATCTCCACAGATATTCCAGTTGTATCTGTTATACTGGACGTGCTTCAGCAACAGTTCCATATTCTGTTACTTTTCTTTCATGTGTGCTGCATAGCCAACAGGTACTGAAGGATAAACATTGCCATTGTGTAGCAGAACAGCTTTCAAGCTTAACATTGACAAATCAATGAAGAGATGCAACTCTTCCGGGTTGTGATCACAACCCAAGGCCGAGAACAATCCTTCAATGTCACAACAGAAACAGAGACTGTCAACTTGTGCAAAACATTTGGTTATATCATGATGTCGGCCTCGAAACACAGAAATTTTCATACCTGGTGACAGCAAACACCATTCCTGCAGTCTCGAACCCACCAGCTCGGCTTTTGCTTTTGACAGACACAAATCTCTGACCAAATCATTCAGTTTGGACTGCATTATCAGATGTGGATCACCTGATGAGCATGGTTCAGAATCCGGGTCAATGTCACTGTCAGTACCCTGCATTGCAGTTTCTTCATCTGGTTCATCTAAGGTCCAATCCTCTGGTGGTTTCGGAATTGGAAGACTGTTGTCATGTGGCACGGGTCTCATTGCTGAAGGCAGATTAGGATATTCAATTGACTTCTTGTTTTTGGCAGAGAAACCAGACACATTAGTCAAACAGAAGTAATAGTCCGTCACATGGTCTTTCCGTTCTCGCCATATCATCGGAACAGCAAATGGCATTGTCTTTCGAGTACCTCTGAGCCAGGCTCTCAGACTGACAGCACATGTCGTACAGCAAATGTGAGGTGCCCATTCCTTGTCTTGATCACCAATTTTGCAGCCGAAATACAGATGATAAGCTTTCTTCATAAGAGCAGTCATCCAACATCTCTGAGTTGCAAGTGTATATTCGCCACAGATATAGCAGAATGTATCGCGGCTGTTACGACATTGACGAGACATATCGCCCGACACCAAAACATCTATAGCATCAAGCTTACTTACTGCTATATTGCTACAGATACTATACTTTACTATACTGATACTATACATACACACTGACTATCTATATTAATCGAATGAGCAGGATCGGTGTATGGAAGCCACCTTTATAGCATGCTGAGACAGTGTCAAGCTTGTTCAGATCTGCCCAGGCATGCCCAGGATGTCAGCTTCCACAGAACAGCTTCCATCCTGGCCTGATTCCATGCCTGGACATACCCAGGCTGCACAAACGTTGTTGATAAGTCACTTACGGGAGCGAAAATGTTTGGATACAAATATAAGAAAAAATTATGACAAAACTGAAGAAATGGTACGTGATGGGTAAATTTTGTGATACCCATGATCAGCACCCAAAAATCTATAAGAAACACCCAACATTGTTTAAGAAGCAAAAACTTTGTTGTGCAGTGTTATTTTACTATCCTTTCATAAAGTCATATTGGGAGGTGAGGCAGTACGAGTGGGTGATGGTTAGTTATGGGAAGGGAGAGCACACGTATTTCTTCATGCTCTTCACTTTTGTTATTGAACACAATGCAACATCTCAGATTAGAAACATTTCACAAAAAGTAAGATACTGGACAGACTTGCATGTCTTACTGTAATTGCAGAACTTAATGAAATCAAATGAAGATTAGAAAAATAATTGCATTCATTTAACACTTTTCTTAGTACTCAAAGCACTTTACACAGACAGATGGGAACCACTTCAACCATTACCAATGTGTTGCACTCACCTGGGTGATGCAACGGCAGCTATTATTGCACCAGGCATGCTCACCACACACTAACTTAGGTGTTGAAGGGGTGACAGGGATAGCTAGTTATAGACAGGGGATGATTAGAGAGCCACAATGGAGGAGATCATAATGGACAATTTGGCCAGGACATCACGATAAACTCTTTTTGAAAGATGGATCTTTAATGACCACAGAAAGTCAGGACCTCGGTTTTATGTCTCATCCAAAGAATGGCACCATATTTACAGCACAATGTCCTCGTCACAGCACTGGGGAAATGCAATCCACACACAGACCATGGGGTAAGTGCCCCCTATGTTGGCCTCATCACATGTCTTCCAGCAGCAACCCAAGCTTTTTTTAAGATGGTCCCCCATTCAAGTACTGGCCGCACCGAACACAAATAGCTTCAGGTGGATGACCTGCTCTGACACACACACTGCTAAGAAAAACAATATTGCCATTAATAATGTGGTTGAAACAAAAGCAAGTAGCCCTATGAGCGGTTCCAGGAAAGAGTTTGAAAGCACTGAGGAAAACTGTAATGTTTTTAAAATGATACTGAATTTATGCCACATTTTATCAGGTAACAGTCTGATATCTGAATTCTGCTGCAGATTTTCTCACTGATTTCCTAAGTGTATAATTGTTGCGGCAGCTATACCACAAATATGAAACTGGAAAGTAAAACTGGGGAAGACCCTTATTGTGTCAAATAGCCTCCTCTCACTTTTGCAATCCAATGGAGGGCACATTCAACTCAGGAGTGTTCACCTGTCGCATTAAGTTATGCAACTGTGTCTTATGTCTGTATTGCCATAAGCACTCACCATCTCAACATCCATTTACATTTCTTCAGAAATGTTTTTCCACTATGGTACAAAAGTCTCTGTGACTCACTTTTAGCAGACAGAATATGCACTAAAGCAGCTTTCTGCCACTGTCAGCTTTTATTAATATCAGGTCTCTGGTGGTCTGTTTCATATTACAATAAACAGTTTCACAGTCACAAATCCCATCTGTCAGCTGCCACCATCCCCAAGCTCTTCTAAGCAAACTAACTAAATCGTACAGCTCTTCAATTGCTGAAAAAGCTCCCCAACTGTATTTTTCACTCTGCCCTGAAGTATCAAAATGTGACTCTTTGGTCAGTGGGACAATTGCTTTTCTTCTCCTCCATTTGTTTTTTGGCTCAGTTAAATCTCACAACTAATCAGAGGATAATTCTTCTTCTCTGCCTGGCAGCATATGGTGAGCATGAGTCTTGATTAGGGTCATGATATTATCTAGGCAGCTTTTTACAGTTAGATTTCTAAACGCTCTTATTTTAATAAAATCCTTTTTAACCTGGGTCATGTTCAAAATACTGCCACACTTCAAATAACATAACTATTCAGAAATTTCTTCAAATAAGTGCTTCTCTTGACACTGGCATATCTGTATTACACACTAAAACCACTATTCCAGATTAATTTTAAATAAACTGGCCAACATAATGAAAAACCTCCTTTATCTAATCTGATGAAACATGACGATTGTGCATTGTATAGTCCACATTGCACCTCAAGCTGGGTATGCAACAACACAAAGTCATGCCAGGGTAATGGTTTTGGAATTGCCTGCATGGTTACATCTACTTAGGATCCTCTCACTCTGAACCACTTGATGAACCCAGTTGAAACAGAAAGCCATTCTACACTCAAACATATCTTCTGGCTGCACTAAATATGTTTGTCATAATTTATTTGTCAACACAGCCGATTTCTAGTTTCATCAAGATGACCTCTCTTCATGTTGACCTCTAGTTCATATCACAATGGCCCTCTCCATGACTTGCTGACTAAACAAAACTGAATGTATATCTCATCAATCTTGTCACTATAAATCTGACAACTTTCATTACTTGTCTTATCAAACATTGTTCCACTTCACAATTTCTCCATTAAAATGGTTATAGAATGAAAAATACAAACAAAAATCTGAATACTATGGGGACTGCCTTGTTGAACAATCTAGCTATAGAACACATTTTTTTTGTTTTAGCTCTGGTTTAGATTAAGAGGGTTTGAGAACATTACATTATGCTATGGTTATAAAAATGAAATCAACTTTTTTTATTATATATATTATCTGTCACACTGATATATTAATAATTTTCATATTTTTCTTAAAAGGTTGTTACACTGGTTTGAAGACTCTTTTTGAACCTTGGCTTGATGACAGCCTGCGTGGCATCTGCACAGATTCTTCTTCCGATTCTTCTATTTTTTTTCCATATCCAAAAAACATTTAGATTTGACCTCTATGAATCAGCATGATCATTTGAGCAAGTAACATTTGCCAAGAGGTGGTGCCACAGTGCTCTGACATGGATTATTTAGGTTTAAAAATGTGAAGAATTTCTTTAATATTTTAAATTTTTTTCCTAAATATCCCTACATT
>JANRMT010027041.1:120127493-120167288 GCA_026402145.1 Polypterus bichir lapradei | reverse complement strand
ATATATATACATATATATATATATATATATATACATACTGTATATATATTGTAATAAAGCACAGACAAGTATAAAGATCTGGGGTGGTTTAAGCCCCGTATACTGTAAAAGAAAAGGGTCGTTCAAAAAATTAGTCATTGTTTTCTACAAAGTACAGCAGACGATCAAAACAAAGGACATCGAACATTTTATAAGGGTGCACAGGAAATAATGGGAAGAGCAGTGTTAAATGATGGGAAGAGTGATGTCATCTTTGGGGGACCAGAGGTTAGAAAGGACCCCGGAAACTGGAGGTAGTAGTAGACTTCCGGGTACGTTTATGGCGATGGCGTTTTGGTCCTTCTAGGGAAACAAAAGAAGAAAGGTTAGTACTCCGCCGCTGTCCCCCGGCACGGCTGATCGCAGCGCCCGTCGTGTCCTTAAGCCACTCCCCAAGCGCCTTGTGCGTGACAATATATATATATATATTCCTTCCAGGCCCCTACAGTCAATATAACAAGTAAAAATAAAACAGTAATTTTCTGCAAGCAGAAAAACAAATCTTTTCTCCTCTTCTATTTTTTCCTTAACCAGAAAATATTAAAATTATAGTGTTATGTGAACTTACACTCTATGTTAGGCAGACCATGGTATTCTAGTCCTTATTCAATAGAGTATCTGTCAATATCCAGTTTGTTGTGTCCTTTCTTTCTTTTTTTTTTGTTTAAATTAAATTTTTTCCTGCTTTTGAATTCTTTTTCTCTTTGGCACCATGTTTTTTTTTGCAAACCATGTGCAAGTAATGACTACTAGAATGCCAATGATCCATTAGCAGAATTATTAAATATACTGTGCTTATCAAATATGTTCTTTATAGTCTGTCAATATACTTTGATAGTTGTTTTAGTGATCTTGTTTGCCAGTGATGGATTTTTTTCAACATATGTATTCTTTGGCTTTTTTATCTAATACTGTATTGTAAAGTTTTAGCATTTTGAATGGCCCTGTGATACTATTAAGTGAGCTGCATAACAAAAAATTATTGGATGATTAAATTTATAATTGACAGTATGGTGATACAATTATCTCCCAGTATCATCCAATTACATTTCATGCCATTTGCATGTTAATGTTGCACACATTATTAAACTAATAAAATAATATTTATTTGCTTACCTCACCAGGAACTAAAGTGGCTGAATGCAAACCTTTTTATTTAATAAAAAAGATGGGCAATGGCTTATTTACTCATCAGTATTCTGTGTGAATGTTTTCTGGTTATATATGTTTAATTTAAACATTTAAAAAGTGTTATGTAAAATATTGTAAATCTGTAACAATCGATTTATTTGAAGAAGTTCATTAGCTGCTTGCTGGAAACCTTGTAGTGTGTCACACACTGTCACATCTAATTGAATTTAATGTACTGTATATTTTCACCATATTAAATATTAAGAAAATGGGAATAATGAGTGAAATAAAGAACATTAAAAAACATGGAATTGAACATATGAGGATTCAAAGAGTTAATAAGTTGTCATGTACTGTTCCTTCACAGGGACGCAGTGGTTAGCGTTAACAGCCTCGTCACTCCAAGTGACTGAGCTCAATTCTTGGTCCCTCGTTGGTTGTTTGTAGTTTTGTAGTTTTTGTTTTGATACTGCGGGTCTCTCGCACATTCCAAGGATGTACATACTGTATGTCTCATTGGTGATTTCAAATTGGCACAGTGTGAATGAATGTGGATGAATATGGCCTGTGATAAACTCATGTGCCATCCTCAGTTGGTTTCTGCTTTCAGCCTGATGCTGCCGGAATAGCCTACATTGATGAAAGTCGATAATAGATGGAGTCATTTTTCAGGAAATGTTGAAATTATCTTCTCCTCTCTAACAGCAAAACTCAAAACTGCATGAATAGTGGTCTGACTGAAAAGCTAGTCATGTTAGGTTTTTTTTTTGTATTCTGTTAAGAAATCGTTCTCTCTTAAATACACAGATCTGTGGATTTTCAAGAATATGAATGACACACAAGAAGGAGGGCATCAAGGTACAGTAACAATGACCAAGGATTATCCTTGTAATAAAAATATTAGAGAGATGTGCTATATATTTTAAAATTATTTTAAAATTGAAGAAAAGTGATCTTCCAAATCAGTTATTATTTTAGTTTATTTCTATGTGTTTTATTGAAACAAGTGTCTCTAATTGTTGAGGTTTTTCTCGTGTGGTTAATTTAAACTGATTGTGAGAATAAGTCCATGAATTGGATGTAAAATTTGTGTGATATTTAAAAGGTTTTGTCAAGTTATGTTCCTTCTGTTATAGTTTTCCTTGTTGAAGGTAGGTATTAAATTAAATTCTTGATTGTCACACCAAAATTTTTATTATAAAATTGCTTTAAAGAAATTTTGCTACAATAACACCCATAGAACATAATAGTATAGGAAATCTGACAACCAAGTGGAGACAATTCAGTCCTGTCCCAATATCTGATCCAGATTCTTCTTAAATGTTGTCTAGGTTTCTGCTTCAACTGCATGTCTTGGTAGTTTGTTCCAGACTCCCACAATTCTTGTGTAAAGTAGTGCTTTGTGGAGGAGGAGGAGGAGGTTAGGAGCATGCACTGATACAGTGTGTTGCAGCACACACCACATGACAAACTACTTCAGGATCCCAGATTAGGACCCGAGTGCAGCCATTCAAACGGGTGACACCTCAGCACCACAGTACTCACAGTGTGAGTTTTTTTTTATGATGGCTGGAGTGCCAATTCTGCCACCAACCCCCAAGTTTTCCCTGCATGTTGCAGGGCTTACCTGGAGGACTGGATGCAGATTATTAACATCATACCCAGGGAGGAGCAATTGCAGGTTAAGGGCCTTGCTCAAGGGCCCAAATGCTCTTCCCAGTTAATTTCCACTGATTCCCTCAAGTATGTGATTCACCCTACAGCTGAAAGAATTCTGCTGGACCTGAAAGAATCCTCACTCTATCAGATTTGATTTAAATTAGGATCTGACTTATAATGGCTTCAGTTCAATTTATCTTTGCATCGTGCTCTTCACTGAGTGCAGACTCCAGGCACTTTAACAAAGTTTCAAAATAATAAGCAAATTACAAATGTCATAAATCACATACTGTACACAATAAATGCAGCTTACACAAGGAGTAAAACAAAGCAATTAAACTGATCGATCCTAACAATATATGTCTGTGTTAAGCAGTGAGCATCACCTCCACGAATGGACCGGGTTAAATGCCGAGAATACAACTAAGGAAAGGCTGTTCTGTTTACAGTACCACTATAGACACCATAATGGAGACAGAAAGGACCATAACAGCAACAACAGATGCCAATTAGGACTCAGATAATAATTTTATACTTGGCTTTTTTTTAAATAATTTTTCAGTATACAAATCCAGACTCAGATCCTACCAGGAGGCTTGCAATGAAAGCTGAGAGACGAATGCAGCAGTAAGCTGAGGTGCTCACAATGCTCTGGCTGTTAACTTCTCCGGACATTGCAGAAGTGTTCAGGAGATTGAAGTTTGGAAGGTTATGGAGGACCACAGTTTAAAAGTCATAGGGTTAAGGCCACAGTGACATAGTGAATATTGTTGCTCTTCATAGCTGTCTACAATGTCCGTTAACATTATGACTAAGGCATGGACAAGCTGTGTGCATATGCTGAAATGTGTTTTAGTTGTAAGTATGAATCATATCTGGTCAATTGATGCTTTATCAGCCATATCCTGTTGGTCTACTATGACTCCCTGTGTGCTAGACTGTTATTTATTGTAAAACTCCTCAGTGCTGATTTTACCACATTTAAAATTGTTCAAATGCTACAGGTTTATTTTCCCTTGATCCATTATAATGTACAACATATCTGTTAAACTTTGTAAAGAACATCAGTTTTTTTTTTCTGTGATGTGATGGTCAAGAGTGGTGCAAATCACTTCTCAAGGACTTTAGCAATCAGTCCTTCTGCTCCAGAAATGAAGCATTAAATGTAACATGGTGGTAGTTCATCACGTTTCATTAAGTAGTCCACTCTTTGCTCTCATTCTTGTGACATCTGTATCCTGCAGATTTCCCCTAATATATTGTTTTTTAATATGACAGAAGTGACATTTACATTATGAAGTTCACAGAAATAGCATTGTCTTGAATTACTGCAGCCATACAGCAATGTTGGTGTTAAAATGATTTAATATCTACTGTACGCTTTTTCACTGATGCATCTGTAAAATAATGAAAAAAAAGTTATAAGTAAAAACTTTGTTAATAATAATAAATTTTATTTATATTGCACTTTATATTTTAGCAATCTCAAAGTGCTACATAGAAAAAATAAAAATAATAAAACAAGAAAATCTATTTATACTTTAACAAAATATCTTTCTAAAAAGATGAGTTTTTAGATTCCATTTAAAAACATCAGTCGACTGTGGGGCTCTCAGGAAGTCAGGGAGGGAGTTCCACAGTCTCGGCGCCACAGATGAAAAAGCCCTATCACCCATACTGCGAAGCTTGGTTCTAGGGACTTGGAGAGTGTTGGTGTGTACAGAGCCGAGGGTGCATGAGGAGGTATGAGGGGTAAGGAGTTCCTGTAAGTAAAGGGGGGAATGCTCATAAATGCACTGATGGGTGAGGAGAACGACCTTGTACTCTATTCTGAGAGGGACAGGGAGCCAGTGAAGGGTTTTCAGGATTGGGGTGATATGGTCATGCTTTCGCACCCTCATCAGGATCCTGGCAGCACAATTCTGAATATACTGGAGTCTCTGAATACTATTGCCAGGAATCCCGATGAGGAGCGCATTACAGTAGTCCAGCCTGTTACCTGGTACCAGTCTTTCCATTTTAATTTTGTGTGTGCTTCATTTTTGATAATGATTTATGTTCAGTTTCTCAAACTTTAATTCTTCAAAGAAAATGACAGAAATTTTAATTGTCCCTCACTCAAAAAGGATGGTAGTGTTTCCACAGTGTACAAAATTCCTCCACAAAATTATTTTCAAATTATTGCGCAGTGGCGACTTTGCTGTACAAAAAGCACAAGTCTGCTATCTCAGTCTTTGCCTTCACTTCACCATAGGACCCCCTGCAAGTCGCTTAATATGTTAAAAAATACTAGTACAGTTTTGTTTTTATATGACAAATTCTGATCTTGCAAGTCACCCTTTCTAAAAGCATGAACCAAAGGTTCAACAGTAATAATAAATGCTAAGTGTCTGCCATATTAATAAAGAAAGATGCCCAAAAATATTTAGCTCAACCCCTGGTAAGCAAATCTCCTCAAAGAAAATTCCACAATGTACACATTTGCTATTTAAATGTATTAATCTGCAGAGTACTTAAAGTAGCTAAAATAGTTATCTCAAGTTGTTTATCTCTAACTAGCAAAATACCCACGCTTCGCAGTGGAGAAGTAGTGTGTTAAAGAAGTAATGAAAAAGAAAAGGAAACATTTTGAAAATAACGTAACATGATTGTCAATGTAATTGTTTTGTCACTGTTATGAGTGTTGCTGTCATATATATATATATATATATATATATATATATATATATATACACATACATACATACACACACACATTACACTCACCTAAAGGATTATTAGGAACACCTGTTCAATTTCTCATTAATGCAATTATCTAATCAACCAATCACATGGCAGTTGCTTCAATGCATTTAGGGGTGTGGTCCTGGTCAAGACAATCTCCAGAACTCCAAACTGAATGTCAGAATGGGAAAGAAAGGTGATTTAAGCAATTCTGAGCGTGGCATGGTTGTTGGTGCCAGACGGGCCGGTCTGAGTATTTCACAATCTGCTCAGTTACTGGGATTTTCACACACAACCATTTCTAGGGTTTACAAAGAATGGTGTGAAAAGGGAAAAACATCCAGTATGCGGCAGTCCTGTGGGCGAAAATGCCTTGTTGATGCTAGAGGTCAGAGGAGAATGGGCAGACTGATTCAAGCTGATAGAAGAGCAACTTTGACTGAAATAACCACTCGTTACAACCGAGGTATGCAGCAAAGCATTTGTGAAGCCACAACATGCACAACCTTGAGGCGGATGGGCTACAACAGCAGAAGACCCCACCATGTACCACTGATCTCCACTACAAATAGGAAAAAGAGGCTACAATTTGCACGAGCTCACCAAAATTGGACAGTTGAAGACTGGAAAAATGTTGCCTGGTCTGATGAGTATCAATTTCTGTTGAGACATTCAAATGGTAGAGTCAGAATTTGGTGTAAACAGAATGAGAACATGGATCCATCATGCCTTGTTACCACTGTGCAGGCTGGTGGTGGTGGTGTAATGGTGTGGGGGATGTTTTCTTGGCACACTTTAGGCCCTTTAGTGCCAACTGGGCATCGTTTAAATGCCACGGGCTACCTGAGCATTGTTTCTGACCATGTCCATCCCTTCATGACCACCATGTACCTATCCTCTGATGGCTACTTCCAGCAGGATAATGCACCATGTCACAAAGCTTGAATCATTTCAAATTGGTTTCTTGAACATGACAATGAGTTCACTGTACTAAAATGGCCCCCACAGTCACCAGATCTCAACCCAATAGAGCATCTTTTGGATGTGGTGGAAAGGGAGCTTCATGCCCTGGATGTGCATCCCACAAATCTCCATCAACTGCAAGATGCTATCCTATCAATATGGGCCAACATTTCTAAAGAATGCTTTTAGCACCTTGTTGAATCAATGCCACGTAGAATTAAGGCAGTTCTGAAGGCGAAAGGGGGTCAAACACCGTATTAGTATGGTGTTCCTAATAATCCTTTAGGTGAGTGTATATATACAGTATATATATCTATATATATATATCTAATATCTATCTATATGTATATCTCTCTCTCTATATATGTATATACACATACATACTGTACATACATATACACACACACCTTATATATATATATATATATATATATATATATATATATATCTATATCTATCTATATATATATATATATATATATATATATATACAAACACATACACACACACACATTATATCTATATATATATATATATATAGCAAAATACCCGTGCTTCGCAGCAGCGAGATACTGCCTTAAAAGTTTTATTAAGAAGAAAATTAAACCTTTATAAATTGAGGGAAAATATACCAATAATTATTTGTTAAGGATCTCTTTGTATACCATATTGTGAGTTCGGCCCTCCGATTGTAATATGACCAAGCTGTGCGCTGAGCTTACTCTTGAGCATGCAACGTACACTTGGCCATGTGAAAAGTAATCTTGTTTCAAATCTCACAGCTTGGATTGCTGCTGTCATAATCGTTTTGAGTTTCATGGTTTGTTAAAATTACGACAGTATTTGTAGGACTTGTGTTGAAGAGACATTCGGCATCTGTCAAACGTTGTAAGTATACAACCAGTTTCATTGATAACTTCACATCCAGCTTTTGAGAGTTTAAACATTCATAAACATCTCAGTGTCCACTACTGAAATCGTCACCTGTGAATCTAAGATGTTTAAGAGGCATTGGCGGTTGTCCAAAGGTGTAAAATATTTGGCCATTTCGGTACACTTGAAAGCGACAACCGAACAATTCAGCGGCAGCCATCAACTCACATGCAGATGCATAGGTGAAGGGCTTAAGCATTTCACTCTTATAGTGCTCCTGTGTAGTATAATTATCTCCTGTACGGTCATCAGTCCACACCTTGAACCTGTCCCAGTCATTCAATACATAAGACACAATGTTCCTCCGGATATCAAGAGTGAGCCTGATATGGCCGTGCAATATGTAACAAAGAGAATGGAAAAGGCAGGTGCCATCTCTGGGCATGGAAACCACTCGGTAAGTGACAGTTCTTTGATCGATGGTGATCACCTCGATAGACATGTTAATGGGGGTACGGTTGGAATGATAAAGGAAATGGGTACGTGAACAATGTAAAGTAAGTCTAAAATACCTACACAATAACTATAATCGTAATAAATGAACAATAAAACAGCGGAGAAGCCGTGGATTAAATAAAAAGGCTGTAGTTATCAGCAGGGAGACGTGAATCCCGTGGCGAAGCAAGGAAGGGAATGTAGAGACTGCAGCAACGGACGGCCTTATATAGGCAGGCAGCCAACAACGTGGGAGGCGTTGGGATGGGGGACCCAACGCCACCTCACACGGTGACCGAGCTGCAGGCTATGGACGTATATATGTACGTAAGTAGGATTCAGTTAGCATTGGGAACCCACGTAACAAATTTCTTGAAGATGGGCCCATAAGTAACAAAGACCGTTGAAAAGTTCAATATGGCGGCCGACAGTGGCATCATACCACCGAAATAAGTACCAAATTTCAGCCTTCTACCTACACGGGAAGTTGGAGAATTAGTGACGTTGGAAAGTTCAATATGGCAGCTGACAGTGGTATCATACCACCGAAATAAGTACGTACATTGGTTTCGGTTAGCGCAGGGAAGCCGCCTACCAAATTTCATGAAGATGGGGCCATGAATAAGAAAGTTCAACATGGCGGACGTTGTTGACCGTTATGACCGTTAGGCGTAGAATTTTGAAATGAAACCTGCTTAACTTTTGTAAGTAAGCTGTAAGGAATGAGCCTGCCAAATTTCAGCCTTCTACCTACACGGGAAGTTGGAGAATAGACGCTTGGAAAATTCAATATGGCGGCCGACAGTGGCGTCATACCACTGAAATACGTACGTACATTGGTTTTGGTTAGCGCAGGGAAGCCACCTACCAAATTTTGTGAAGATGGGGTCAGTCTTCTACATACACGGGAAGTTGGAAAATTAGTGACGTTGGAAAGTTCAATATGGTGGCCGACAGTGGCATCATACCATCGAAATAAGTACGTACATCGGTTTCGGTTAGCGTAGGGAAGCCGCCTACCAAATTTCGTGAAGATGGGGCCATAAATAAGAAAGTTCAACATGGCGGACGTTGTCGACTGTTATGACCGTTACGTGTAGAATTTCGAAATGAAACCTGCTTAACTTTTGTAAGTAAGCTGTAAGGAATAAGCCTGCCAAATTTCAGTCTTCTACCTACACGGGAAGTTGGAGAATTAGTGATGAGTGAGTGAGTGAGTCAGTGAGGGCTTTGCCTTTTATTAGTATAGATATGCTTGTGCAATTTCAAAATAATAACTGCACAAGAATCAATGTGTGTTTTACTTTGTTCATGATAAAGTTTATTTTTAAACTTTTGTGCACAGCAGAGTTACCCAAGTCACTTCCTTATTTGCGGGTCGTCTCTATGAGTATTTCATGTGCATGGAACACATCATAGCATTGCCTTTCACTTTAGTCTATCAAATATTAAAACCACTCACTGCTAATGCGTAATAAGTGGTTTTTAGATTGAGGTTTTGAAGGAAAAGAAGGGCAATTCACCAGATGAACTAGCCTCCACAATGTCTCTGTTGGAAATAAGCAATATTGTCTTAAATTTGGCACCTATACAACTATGCTTAGAAGTTTAATCTCTTTTTAAATAATTACATTTTCTGACATAAGTTTAAATTCATCATGGCTTAGTATAATAGTATTTTTAATTTGAACAAATAAATGTTTTATACTAGATTAATTTTATACTATTTAACTTTGAAACTACAATATACTTGCCAGTTCACAGCTCACACTAGCAGTACTTTTTGGTAATTATTCTGAATCTCTTTGCAAGGAAAATTAGCAGTAAGTTCTTCACATTTCACAAGGAGAGTTTTGATTTAGGGGTTATGGTTACTCTTTTCCCTTAGTATCAAGGACTACTTTTAACTCTTTCCTGTGCAGATTTTTCTGTAAAAATAAATAAATAAATACATAAATAAATAAATATATAAATTGGAATCAGGGAGACAGCTAAGAGACTGCTGCCACTGCAGCTCCACCAATGTTTCTTCACCTGCTAATGCCCATTGGCCTAAATGTGTGGATGCAGGTGTAGCTTAGTTATAACCTAAAAAAAGAGTTTCTATATAATATTTTAAATGTACTTACTACTTACTGCAAATAAGATTTGAAATTGAAATTTATTTCATATTTCATATTTTTTAGCACTTCACTGAATGTCAAGGTAGATTGTATGAGGTTGTTTGATAATTAATATTTCCAATAACCATTGTTGCTGTTTTAGGTAGGTACGAGTTGTGCTACCAGTCTAAGATGTTTGAAATCTAAGTACAGTAATCAATGTTGACCTCAGCCTTAATATTTCCAGGGCATCATCTGTTGAAATGTATTTTGCAATGTATGTTTTAATAAAATGCATTGCATTTCTTATTCCAACAGATGGCACATCACAAATATTTTTGGTAATAAAATTCATTACAGTATTACAAATGTTTGTGATGCACTGTCTGATGGAAGGACAAATGCAATGCAGATGTGTCTATTATATGCCATTCATTATGGGATTTGTAAAAGCAATGTTAATCTGTTGTAACGACAAATGTAATGTATTTTATTACAATGGTAGAGACATACTAACAGGATGGACACACGGACACTTGTGCTTTTATTTACTAATCAACCACTACTTTTTTTCCCTCTTGATGACTTGAATCAAATCTATCACTGTCTCATTTCAAAATGGTAAAAAGAACAACCATTCTGAAGTCTAGCTTAATGTTTTTTCTCTATACTTTTTCTACGTTCTGAGCTTTCTGATAAAAAAAAAAAATGTTTTCTAAATTCAGTAAATATAATTTTATCATTCTTTTTTCTTCCCCGCATTGACCCTTCCCCTCAATCAGATTACAGTTTTGTCTGCTCGATGCTCATTTGTGCAGTTACAAATGTAAAATGCAAGGCAATTTTTCTTTGTCTTCAGTTGCTTACTAATGAGCACAGTAAAATATCACTGCTCGGAGGGAATGAAATAAAACTGAATGATGCTCACTGATCTATGCTCCTCATACAATAATTATATAAACATGTAATTCAACAATGAAATGTCAAAGGGGTGTTCTCTGACAAATGTAAGCATCTTTTTCAAGGTTAATTAAACATTTTAGCAATGTGTTGTTTAAAGGAGTCATACTTTGTAATTGACATTTTGTTGCAAGTTTTCCTGTAACTGTACATAAAATTAACTTTGACAATTTGTATTTTTTGCAGTTTTATGATTGATTCTTTTATATACTCTTGTAATGCTTTAGAATTTACAGCTTAGTCCCAATTGATAAGTGTCCCCAATAAGGCCAAACAACTTGAAATGTTCAATACATTCTCTACAGCTGTTTTTCCTCTGTTGCAGCTGACAAGGCAGCTTGTATTTCTGGAAAACTTGTGTGTGAAAACAAGGAGTTAGTAAAGTGTACCACACAACCCTGGGAGATGTAATTTTTTCTGCACACTCTGGGTTTCCTCCCATTTTTTAAGGGACATTTCATTGAGGGGATGCGGTCAGATGGTCACATAGAGAGAATCTCTCTTCAGTGAGTTATAATTTAGCATCGTCTGTGTCCAATATCTTAGTGGAAGCAAAGGCTAAGTAGGATTGGAAAGTGGAACTTCTTTGGCCTGGACACTAATGATCACATTAGCTATCCATCTTCCCCAGTACTTCTTGCTTGCCTCATTTCTTCTAATCTTACCACTTCTTCACCTATTTTTTCTCAGCTTCACATAAAAAGTGACCAGGCCAGGACTTTTTCCATTGTTGCACCATATTGCAGATATTCATGACCATAAATAAATTACACAGACACATTGTTCTGGGTTAATTTCCATCTTGCACATATCATTATTAAGAATGTTGTTGGTTCTTCACAACTCTGATCTAGGTAAGCAGCAGAAGAACATGTAGATTATGCTTTAGATCTACCAATCATTAACAAAAGTCCAAAATATCACAGCCTTTTGTGCATTGTTTACATATTAAAACAATTACTTATGTGTAAGACATTTGTTCTTGCTGAGCAGATAATAGATTAATTTATTAAAGAGAAATAAAGATCCACTTCATTTATGTTTAGGATTGCTGATACACTGTAATGATAATCAAATTTATTGACATGTTAATACTAAACTGTAAATAAAACATTTTATTTGAAAGCACCTTTCAAGATGCCCTGCAAAAAATGCAGAAAAGAAAAAAACAAAAAAAGTTAGCAGAAGTTATACAACACTAAAAAGATGGATTCTACGTTGAAATTTAAAAGAAGACAGTGAGGTGCATGCATGCAGCTCCAGAGGCAGGACATTCCACAACCATGGGCCCACTACACTAAAGGCTCTGTCACAAACGGAGCGTCACCTGCAAAATGGGATGTTTAACAACAAGGTATCAGAGGAACAAAGTGAATGTGGTAAGGTATATGGTTTTAGTAAAGAAAAAATTAAACCAAGTCGCAAGGTGACAAAAGCATTAGGAAGGGTCTCGAATACAATATCTGAGAGTGGGAGACAGGAATCCAACCTTGCAATTTGCTTCAAATGAAAAAAAGCTGCCCGAGTGATGTTATTTATACAGTATGTACTTCAAAGGAGAGTGTGGGGTAAAGAATGAGACAAAGATTTTTTACTTTTAGATAGTGATGTAATGAAACATGGGATCATTAAAGAAAACTTGTCCATTTTCCTTAAAACACCTTGGGATTACATGATTATGCCCTCTGTTTTCCCACTATCTAATCTATGACAATGATTAGTCAAACATTGTTTTAATTCAGTCAGTCCATATAGAAAAATTTCAACCAGGCAAGAGTACTTCCAATGATGTTTAATGTATGCTCAAGTCTAGACAGGAGACTATCATGAATCATAGTTGCATTAAGGTCCAGGAAGATTACAAATGTTAACAGACCATGATCATCTACAGCCAGCAGATCACTATTCTGTAGTTTCTTGTCCTGTGATTGGTCCATGCCCATTTTTGCGGATGGGTGCAATAGCAGCCATCTTAAGGCTTGAAGGAACTAATCCAGTTATGAAGATATGTGTTAATGATAATAGTAATAAAATGAAGGAGAAAAAGATCAGCCTTAATTAAATAGGAGGGCATGGGTTCCAGAAGATAGGTGGTGATCACATTGGTCATAATATGCTTATGGACTGTGGGATGATCCAAAAATGTAAAACTAGATAAGCAACTACCAGTTAAAGTAAGGGATGAAAAGTGTTCTGACTAAGCAGTTGGACCATTATAAAGCTTTAAATAGATGAAATCTATCTCGTTGTTCAAACAGGATAGGAATTCTTGACAAAGTTTCAGAACAGACAATGACAGGAAAATTATCAGGTTTAGAAGCTTTATTAACAGTAGAGAAATGTGTCCTGGAAGTATGCTGACCATGTAGGATGCTATTTGGCAGTCCTGGTCTCCTGGCCTTTATATATATTGTGATCGAAAGAAAGTCACAAATACAAAAATAAAGGTTTGGGGACCGTCCCCGTATATTGTCGTGCAGACAATATTGAAAAAAAGCAATGATTCAAAGTCCTGAAAGTACAATGAACGATTTTACTGAAACAAAATGGCGGTTTTATAGAACAAAAAACAGGTGACAGGAAATGGTTGGCAAAATGGTGACGTGGCAACAGGAACCGGAAGCGACGTCATTTTGAGGAGCTGGAAGTGAGGTGGTGTGTGGGTGCCGGAAGTGACGTCATCAATGTTGGCCGGAAGTGATGTCATTGCGGCCATTTTGAAAACCTGGAAGTTGCGGGATTATTTCTCTTGTTTCCTATTGGCAAAAGAGAGTTCAGGTAAGTACCACATGACAACCCCTTATCTCGCGGTGTTTTACTCACCTTTATGCTCTTTGACTGCCTCCTAATCGCACATGTGTGACATGAAGCCCAGACCCCTTGGGTCGGGCGACCTGCACCGCGAGGTCGTGGACACGAGAGAGAGCATCTGCGTTGGCTTGCAAGGAACCCCTACGATAAATGACACTAAAACGAAAAGGTTGCAAATCCAAAAACCACCTAGTGATGCGCGGGTTAGACTAACGATGAAGAGACATCCACTGCAAAGCGGCATGATCCGTCACCAGAGTAAACTCGCGTCCCAATAGGTAGTATCGTAAAGACGTGATAGCCCACTTGATCGCCAAGGTTTCTCGCTCCACCGCAGCATACTTGGTCTCGCGTTCCAACAATTTCCGGCTGAGGTACATAACAGGGTGTTCAGCACAGTCGACACATTGGCTCAGCACGGCACCCAATCCTGTGGCCGATGTGTCGGTCTGGAGAATAAAAGGAATAGAAAAATTAGGAGATTTCAACACAGGTGCTGACGTAAAGGCCAATTTCAGGTCACTGAATGCTTTGTCCACCAAATCATCCCTTACCACTTTTACAGGTGCTCGTTTCTTTGTTAAATTCGATAAGGGCGCAGCAATTTCAGAGAAGTGCGGTACAAAACGGCGATAGTAACCCGCCAGCCCTAAAAATGCTTGAACCTGCCTCTTATTCATCGGACGGGGCCAATTCAAGATGGCATCAATTTTATTACATTATGGTTTAACAGTACCCCCCTCACTACGTAGCCTAAATATTTGGCTTCCTTCAATCCGAAGAAACATTTCTTCGAGTTAATACGAAGCCCGGCTGATGCTAGTGTGGAGAGGACTGCTTTAACCTGCGATACATGATCCTTCCATGTGCCAGAATAAATGACAACATCGTCCAAGTAGGCGGCACTATAGGAATTGTGGGGCCAAAGCAGTGTATCCACCAGACGTTGAAAAGTAGCTGGTGCCCCGTGCAAACCAAAAGGAAGCACCTTGTATTGCCAATGTCCACTGGGCGTACTAAAAGCGTTTTTTTCTTTAGCGGAGTCCGTTAAGGGAACTTGCCAATACCCTTTAGTCATGTCAAGAGTAGTTAGGAATCGAGCGTTCCCTAACCGATCAAGTAAATCATCCACTCGCGGCATGGGATACGCATCGAACTTAGAGACCTGATTTAGTCGTCGGAAGTCGTTGCAAAACCCTCACGAGCCATCAGGTTTAGAAACTAGGACAATTGGACTAGACCAAGGGCTATAACTTTCTTCAATAACCCCTAGTTCCAGCATTCGTCTAATTTCCAGCTCTACTTCTGCTTTCTTTGCCTCCGGGAGCCTATAAGGTCTCTCTCTGACAATCACTCCAGGGTCCGTAATGATGTCATGAACAATCAACGCAGTACGTCCGGGTGTCTCGTTCACAACTTTAGGGACAGACAAGATGGCCCGTTCGAGATCTTGTCGTTGTTCAGATGTGCACATGACATGAAAAGAGAACGAGGTTGTCCGGAGGAGGGATCAACGTCCCTGTCCTTCCACGGTTTCAGTAGATTTATATGATACACTCTTTCACTCGGTCGACGATTAGGTTGTTTAACCAAATAGTCGACGAGTCCTTTTCGTTCCTTTATTTCATAAGGACCTTGCCAGTGTGCCAACAATTTTGAATGGGAGGTTGGGACGAGCACTATTACACGATCACCCGGGACAAACTCCCGAATGGTGGTGTTTCTATTATAATAATGAGACTGCGCTGCTTGTGCTTTTTCTAAATTGTCTTTTAAAATAGGTCTAATTTTTTCAAGTCTATTGCGTAATTGCACGATATATTCAAGAATATTTGAAGTAGGGAGGACCTCCTTTTCCCATCCTTCTTTTAACATATCCAAAAGCCCTCGGGGTTGTCTTCTATACAATAACTCAAAAGGAGAGAAACCTGTAGAGGTCTGTGGGACTTCCCGGTATGCAAACAAAACGAGGGGAAGCAACTGATCCCAGTTTCTTCCATCCTCGCTAACTACCTTACGTAACATCTGTTTTAATGTTTGATTAAAACGCTCCACCAACCCGTCAGTTTGGGGATGATAGACTGACATTTTCAGATGTTTTATACGGAGTAATTTAGCAATTTCCTTGAACGTCTCCAAAGTGAAAGGAGTCCCTTGGTCTGTTAAAACCTCTTTGGGGATCCCAACACGAGCAAATGTCCCTACTAACTCCCGTGCGATGGTTTTTGTATTAGCTGAGCGCAAAGGAACAGCTTCTGGAAAGCGAGTGGCATAATCAACTAATACTAAAATATATTTAAATCCTTTTAACGAGGGTTCTAACGGTCCTACGAGGTCTATTCCGACTCTTTCAAATGGGATATCAATAAGGGGAAGGGGAACGAGAGGAGCTCGAGTCCGTCTGGGAATCTGGCGAAGTTGACACTCCGGACAAGAAGCACAAAATCACCTGACCTCCTCATTAATTCCCGGCCAATAAAATCGGAGCTTTATCCTCTCTAAAGTTTTATCGAAGCCCAAATGGGCTCCCAGAAGGTGAGCATGTGCTAATTCACACACTTTTCGCCGAAAAGTGCGTGGGATTAACAATGATGCTCGCACTTCACCCCCGTGTTCTGCCACTCGGTATAACAAATCATTTTTAATAACAAAGAACGGCGTGGGTGGCATGGGATTCAGAGTTGTATAACCCTCGGTGGACACAGCATTCCTAGCAAACTTTAAGGAATCATCGTTCCACTGTTCTCTTTTAAAGGATGAGGGTGTTAGAAGGAATTGGGACGTTAAAGCTTGAATTGGGTCTTGCACGACCTCAATGGGAGGGGCTACTGCCTCCACGTCCTCCACGTTAACTGTATTAGCTCCCGCAGAGGACGATGGGACATCGATTTCTTCGCACTGGGTGCTAGTATCCGCCCGTGCTACTGAGGGACATGACGTGGAGGCAGTCGGATCAGTTTGTTCCATCATTAAGCCTAAATATTTCTTCGGTACAGTTACGTTTTTCCCGCTAATAATTTTATTCCAGTCCCTACCAAGTATAACTGGAAACGGAGGATCTGGTAACAGAGCCATGGCCATATTTGTTAGATATCCATTTACTGTCACAATACATCTGGCTGTTTTATAATACCGGATATCTTCGTGAATACATTTTAGACTGGTTTTTATTTTAGTCCACTGTTGCGGTAAAATGAAACGGGTAGCAACAATAGAAATGTTACTCCCGGAATCAAAAATTGCCCTTACCTTTCTGCCATTTATAATAACTGAACCTGTATAGGGAAGAGACAAAGGGTTATTCACAGCGGCACAGTACCTTTCTCCCCTTACCAATGAACAATTCATTGGTTCAAAGGAGCAGCTAGGAGACAGATGTCCAACCTCCCCACACTTGTAACAGCGGGGAAGATTGGCTGGTCTGTCCCTTCTACGGACGGCAGGTTCAGGAGCTTGTCGGGGGGGCTCAGGAGCTGCCCCACGTGCCTGTTGGGTTCAGCGAGAGAACCGTTCTTATCGCCCCGATTTGCAAGCCGCCCAATGACGCTCCGCGATTTTTATAAGAGAGTCCATGTCCTCGTAAGTGTGTTTCCGGACGTGCTGGGCTATGTGTTCAGGGAGGGCATGAACAAAGGTCTCACATGCTAGTATTTTGGCCATCTTATGAGAGTCATTGACGTCGGGCCGTAGACAACGACAGACCTTTCCCCAGGCTTCAAAGCCCTGGGTTCTCGGTGGCCTCTCAGGGTCAAATTGCCACTCCCTCCACTCTCTTGCCTGCTGCTCCGGAGATACGCCGTAGCGTTTAAAGACCTCTAGTTTAAGAGCGTCATAATCAGCAGCCTGCTCCTCAGTTAAATCATAATAGGCCCTCTGCGCCGTTCCCTTCAGGTAGGGAGCCAGTTGGTACGCCCACTCCGACCTCGGCCATGCGTTCCGCTTAGCGGTACGCTCGAAGATCAAAAAATACATTTCGATGTCATCACATTCAGTGAGAGTTGTCAAAGCAATGGGTGGTGACCGAGCGACCTCCGTCCGTATCCTAGCTGCCGAACGAACCTCCGATTCCACCAACTGAGTCCTGGTCTCCCCCATCTGAATTTTTAGGGTCTGTAAATCTCCCATGATCGTGGAGAGAACGGTATTCAGGTCTTGTTCTTATGACATCTTGAACAATTAATCCTGCCGGCTACGCCAATTGTGATCAAAAGAAAGTCACAAATACAAAAATAAAGGTTTGGGGACCGTCCCCGTATATTGTCGTGCAGACAATATTGAAAAAAAGCAATGATTCAAAGTCCTGAAAGTACAATGAACGATTTTACTGAAACAAAATGGCGGTTTTATAGAACAAAAAACAGGTGACAGGAAATGGTTGGCAAAATGGTGACGTGGCAACAGGAACCGGAAGCGACGTCATTTTGAGGAGCCGGAAGTGAGGTGGTTTGTGGGTGCCGGAAGTGACGTCATCAATGTTGGCCGGAAGTGACGTCATCGCGGCCATTTTGAAAACCCGGAAGTTGCGGGATTATTTCTCTTCTTGTTTCCTGTTGGCAAAAGAGAGTTCTGGTAAGTACCACGTGACAACCCCTTATCTCGCGATGTTTTACTCACCTTTAGGCTCTTTGACTGCCTCCTAATCATACATTTGTGACTATATATATATATATGAGAGAGAGAGAGATTTTTTTTGCCCCCAGATGTGGTCTTTTACATAAGCTCTTTAAGTTAAATGATATATATATATATATATATATATATATATATATATACACACAATGGTCTGAACACCAGAATGTCTAAAACTGAAAGATATTTAAAAATAAGAAAAACTCCTAACTTGGCTGTCACAATCACAGTGAGGCATTATGCAGTCACTTTTAATTAGCTTGTTGTTTCATTGGGCAACTCTTGAAATGACAGTACCAGCCCAGCACACCACAGCGTAGAAGATTGTACTGCCCATGACAGAGTTGTAGAAGGAGTGAAGAATGTCACTTACCACATTAAACAAAGTTTCCTAAGAAAAATAACCAAAGCATGTTCCTCATAGGCAGTCACATAAACAGCCAAGCTTGTTTTCCTAAAAAGAGGTTTAAGCCTGGACCTGTAAGTTTCCATGTGGTGCAGCATGTATAAATGCCATAGTGTGAGTTTTAAGTGTGTCCAGATGAGCTAGTTGAAAGAATGTAATTATAATGAGAAACTAGAGTAACAAGGGATAGAGAGACACCATCTGGAGGAGGACACTGATTCGGTGTATTAATAAGAACAGTGGAGCAGATCCTTTGATTGTTCCTGAAGGTGATATTATGAGGTGAGTACTCTCTATGGGACAGGCCAGTGATATGGGTGGTTAAACAGAACAACCTTGAGGTCTAAATTGAAAAGATCAGTGCCATGTAATTTGTTTGTACTGTATGTACTCATCACTGGTAAAATCAGCTTCATCTTTTATTGGAACAGTTTAGTCGATATAATGAAATTTTTATTCTGCAGTGCAGATAAACTAATGAATATTAGTGAAAGAAGTGATTATAGTTGTTTCAGCCATCTACAATTGGTTATCAGTTCACAAAATATAAATGGTAATAAAGCAAGTATCACTGGGAGGTGTACTAATAATAGTTTTTACTCACAAAGAATCATTAATATATAAAAGCACAATCATTAAAATTATTTTCTATAGTTTCTATAAGTTTTATATGCAAAAAAAGTACTTGTACTTGCTAATTCAAATAATTCACCAAATTAACAATTAAGAAACTGAGCATACTGTCACATTTGCATTAAATTAACAGAGGAGCAAGTAACAAAAAAGACAGACAGATCCTAATAATTCAAACTTAAAAACATTAAAATGTATATTTTAGCAATTAAACCAAACATTCAGTGTGCTCCAAAACTTGAACATAATACAGTATGTATTGAATAGCTTTTTTAAGAGTTTCAACATTAGTATTACAAAATGAACACTCGTCGTGTTAAAGATTTGGCTTTGTCATCTGAAGGATAAATATAATTAAGAGATGGAGTTATTTTGGGTAGAAAAGGATGAAGTTCCTGATTTATTCTTACTTTTTTCTAAGAAGCTTATCTAGTCTGCTCTTTCTGTTGACACTAGTGTATAATTGCAATATTGTCTATCTAGATAGCAGTTAAGTTTGCAAGAGTCACTCGTTTAATGTTCTATTTTTCTTTGGTAGAGTTTTAGAGGAAAATATGGAATTGTAACTGCATTATAACAGGTGGTTTAAAGAAGTTACTTTCTAACATTTTAGTACACAAAACAACCATGTGCTGAAAAAGATGAGAGCAGGTGAAATAGTGGACCTAACTTCAGTGATGTTGGAAATGTTTAAGACAGAAGAAGATCATAGAGCAGAATGGTTGACAAAATTGTGCAGCATGGTTGTGTATGCAAAGAGGAATCCTGAAAATTGGAAAACAAGTGTGCTCATTCCAGTATATATAGTAAAGGAAAGGGTGATATGGCTCATACTGAGCTATCAAGCTCTTGGATCAGATAATGAAAATGGCTGAGTGAGTAGTAGAGAAAATAATCTGGGGTCAAATAAAAGTTAATGAAATGCAGTTGGGTTTTCATACCAGAGAACAGAACAACAGATGTGACCTTTTTTGTCAGCCAAATTCAGGAAAAGCATCAGGTGAATCATAAAGAAACTACATTTGCATTTGTAAATTTGGAGAAGGCATTTTACAGAGTGCTTTCAGTGGTAGTGAGATGAACTTTGAGAAAACTAGGTGTAGGTGAATGGTTAGTGCATGTTGTGATGTCAGTTTAGCGTAAATTGTGATCATAATAGTAGATGCAGACAGTGAAAGTTTTGAGGGAAAGGTGCTACACCAGTAATCTGTTCTGGTCAACTGTTTTTCGTGATCGTGATGGAGTTGTTGACCACAGAAGTGCATGAGAGCTCTTGTATGTTAAATTTCACATAGTAACTGAAAGAATTTCTAGGAGAAGGTACTGTAATGGGATGCTAGTTTGGAAGCAAAGTTAATTTCAGGAAAGACTGAAGCAATGTTTGGAACCAAAAGGGCAGGAGGAGTGGAAGAAGTGGGTGTATGGTTTGTGGAATGTGGGGAAATGATATTGGGCTAAACCTAGTACGGTGCATGCTTTGTCAGAAGAGGTTGCATAGAAAGTGTAGTGGTGTGAAAGGTAGTCTGCAGTTAGTAAGTGCAACCTTTACAGAAAGTGTGTGCGAAAGGTATAGAATGTTCTTGTAGTTAAGAGGAAATTTGCATACTGTTGGTGAAGTTATTTTGGAGAATGTGGGAAAGTTCTGCAACTTGGGTGTAATGCTGAGTTCAGAAAGAAGTGCGGGCAGCACTGCAGTGGTAGACATAATGAGAGGTGCATGGAATAAATTTAGGGAGCCGTATCATGCTAAGGAATGATGTAACACATCTCATTTACTATATGTTCATATATATTCTTAGAATAAGCATGTATTTGTATGAAGGTTCACTCTGCTGAAAAGACCATTGCCTGTCAGCTTCCATCTCTAAAGGACTTGCTCACTGCCAGGACAAAGAGGAAAATGGGTAAGATTTCTGCTGATTCCAGCCCACGAGGCCATCATCTTTTCAAGAAACTGCCCTCACTGAGGAGGTACAGTTCCATCATCACCCTGAGTACACACCAAGTCCACACCTTCTTTCCAGTAGCTGTACAGCTCTTTAAGCCCCATTTTGCATACAGATCACTTACCAATCCAGTTGTAAATCTCCCACTGGCCATGTCTGGATGTTTCTCTCCTCTGTTTGCACTACTTTAGAAAACCTGAACTTCAATCTATATTTAGTTTTTACAATCAATATTACTTGTCACACTGTATCAGGTGTTGGTCTGTCTTTTGCACATGCAGACACTTTATCCTATGGTCAAATTTCACTACATCATCTGTTCCCAGTCAATAACTTGTTTTGGCACTATATCAGGAGTTTGGTCTTTTTTTTCTCTCTTCTGTATAATCTACACATTCTTATTGCATATTGTAGGTATTCACCCCAATTACTTGTGATACACTTAGTTCTTGAAAATGTTTAGGCACTGAGTTTCTGTAAAATTTAGTTCATTGTGTATTATATAATGAGTGTATTTGTTGGCAATGCACCACAACCAATTTTGGTATGTTTCACATACTGACAATAAAGTGTTCTGAGATCTAAATATACATACACAAGTGATTAAATATCTGTATTAATTCATATATTGTAGACTTGGATTTCAATACGTCATTTAAATAAAAATTTGATTACACCAATTGTTATTCCACTTACTTGGCCTTCACCTCACTCTACAGACCACATCCCCACCCTGCTATTTCCTCTCCAATTTTGTTGCACATTTTAAAGTAAAAATATGATTTGTGGTCACGTTTCTGATGTGCAACAGCAGCATCATTCATGTGCATAAATAATGTGAAAACAATAAGAGCACATTGTAGTATCTCTGCAAACCGTATGGGAGGCTGCATTGTCATGCAGTTCCCAATTAAGTGTGCACATCCCTTTAGACTACAAACAATGAAAAACAATTTTCCAGAAACAATCAAAGGAAAATCATAATGGAACACTAGTCCACAGGATATCATGGTCATTTTAGCCATGAAATGAAAGGAAATTATACTATTAGAAATGCATTTTTTAAATAAGTGGAATTGGTATTTTTAACATGGTATGTTCAAATACTTTGACAAAGGAAACATTTATAGATAGATGAAATAAGAGATATATTATATAGTCAGGTCCATAAGTATTTGGACAGTGACACAATTTTCATAATTTTGGTTGTGCCCGCCACCACATGGATTTGAAATAAAGCAGCCATTATGTGGTTCAAGTGTAGACCTTCAGCTTTAATTTAAGGGGTTTACCAAAAATACCATATAAGCCATTTAGGAATGACTGTATAGAATCACCACCATCCCACTTATTTCTAGGAGTTCAAAAGTATATGGACATTTAACTGACAAACTGTTCCATAACCAGTTGTGAGCAGGTCACTCATTATTTAATTAACTATTAAACAGATCTGGAATTGATTCCAAGTATGGAATTTGCATTTGGAAGCTGTCACTGTGAACTCTCAATATGAGGTCCAAAGAGCATTCCTGCAAGTAAAAACATTCCATCATTAGGCTGAGAAAAAAAAAAAAAAAACTTTAGAGAGATAACAGAAACACAAGGAGTGGTCAAATCAACCATTTGGTATATTCATAAAAAGAAGGAACATAGTGGTGAACTCAGCAACACTGGAAAACCATAGAAGATGACTGTGCTGGATGAATGCAGAATTCTGTCCTTGATAAAGATGAACCCCTTCACAACATTTAGCCAAACCAAGAACACTCTCTGAGAGATAGACCTATCATAGTCAAAGTCTACAATCAAGAGAAGACTTGACGAAAGTAAAAACGGGTTTACCACAAAGTGCAAACTACTGGTAAATCTCAAGCATAGGAAGGAGAAATTAGATTTTGCCAGAAAATATTTTTAAAAGCCTGTACATTTCTGGGACAATTTTCTTTCGACAAAGGAAACTAAGATCAATACGCACCTTATGGAAAGAGGAAAAGTATGGGGAAGAAAAGGAGCAGCTCATAGATGATGTGGTATGCATCAGATCATGAAATATGGTGGATATATCTTTATAGCATGATCATGCATGGCTGTAAATGGAAATCAGTCACTAATGCTTATTGAGGATATGAATGCTGACAGAAGCAGCAGGATGAATTCTAAAGTTTACAGGGCTATACTGTCTGCTCAGATTCAGCCAAATGCTGCAAAACTGATAGAACAACACTTCACAGTACAGATGGATAATGAGCCAACACATACTGTGACATCAAACCAAGTGCTCTTCAATGCAAAGTACTGGAATATTCACGTCAATCAACTGACCTCAAAACAATTGGACATACAATTCACTTGCTGAACACAAAACTGATAGCAAAAAGTGCAGCGAACAAACAGCAACTGAACAGATGTAGTAAAGGCCTGGCAGAGCATCCATAGGATGGAAACCCAGCACTTGGAGATGGCCATGGGTTCCACACTTCAGGCAGTCAATGACTGTAAAGAATTTTCAACCAAATAGTAAAAATGATTATTATATTTGTAATTGTTAGTTTGTCCAAATACTCTGGAGCCCTTGAAATAGGGGAAATGGCTTTTCTAAACAGCTCATACAATATTTTTGTTAAACTCCTTGAATTAAAGCTGAAAATCTATACTTCAATTCAACTGATTATTTTGTTTCATATCCATTGTGGTAGTGTACAGAGCAAAAATTATGAAAAGTGTGTCACTGTCCAAATACCTATGGGCCTGACTGTATTATGAAATCCAGTAGGGTAGCTGAAGTAGGCAAAGAGACAGTTAGGTTTAAGCTATAAAATGTGTGTAGAAGAACCTCTGAATTTAGTCATATAAAAGTAGATAGTATTAATTTAGGCTGCCACCATTTATGTTTACATAGTTGCCCTTTCTGTTGTAATCTGCAGTTTTCTACCAAAGTATTATCCTTGCATGTGAAATGCACTAAAAGCGTAACATTGTATTCCAATCATTCACATTTTCAGTGTTCATCAGTCATTCTTTAGTTATGTTCTGTCCAAATACAGTACATAACTTACTACCTCAAGTTTTGTACTAGGCCTGTACTTTTTATTTCACTGACTTTACATGCATTTTAAGAGATTTGTGCAAGTATAATAGTAGACATGGATCTCTCCTTTTTCATTTTTGCAGTTATTTCATTTTAAACTGTAGCCGCTTTGCTAGCAGATTGATCCTGGCTGAAAGGTATTAAAGCAATGCAGCTCTTTGAAGCAAAGAAAGGAAAATGAAAGAGTATTGTTTAAAGGTAAATTGTGTTCAGTAACAGTCAGGGATTAAAGAGGATGTTCCAAGGTCGGCCATTAGGGGTTTGGGTTTCACATCACAAGAGCAGGCAGCAGAAAGAGCCAGAAGTCTGAACGGTGAACACAGATCAATACACAATATAAAAAGAAAGAACTTATATTATTTGAAAAGGCGGACAGTCTAGCTGTGACCACAGCAGATTCCACCATTTATTTCTTGTGTAATTCTTTAATGGACTAGTTGTTCATCTGGAGGGGTTTGCCCCTCGTAATAAGGTCAGCTCCCACACTTCATTGTTTTAAGTTTCTGCTAAAAAAAGCACTTTTATTCACTTGCATTTTAGCTTATGAGTTTGAGTGTTTAAATCTTTCTATTTATATTGTTTATACTGCGTTCATCATATGTATGTGTTTTAATTTACATAATTTTATTTCAGCTATTTATGTTTGAGTGTCGTCATATGTATGTTCATGTATGTATAATGTTTTCTTTTTGTTTTTCTTTTTAATAATTCCTTATCAGGCTTTTATTTCTTACTGTGACCTCTTATTGTATCTAAAGCACCTTGGTCAACCTTTAGTTGTTTTAAATGTGCTATATAAATTAATTAATTAATTAATTAAATAAATACCCACATTGTAGCTAAATCAGGTTTTATATCCATTTCTTTTCTGTATTTTGTTTTTATGAATAATTAGTGTTTTGAAGTTCATGAACGGCTCCTGCCAATGTGCTTATTTTATTTTTGTTCATTATTATTCAATAACCTGTTTCTATTTCATATTTAGTGAATTTGCCAATTAGTTATTCTAATAGTGAGAGGTCCAAACTCAGGTGAAGAAATCCAGTCATGCTCATTTATGGCTGGCTAAAGTTTGCTTCCAAAATAGTTTTTTTCTAAACTTAATTTGGTCTTTTCCTTCTTATTTGAATATTCTCATTGATATATCACTGAGCAATATTTTTCCTAAGTTCAGGTTCAAAGTAAACACAAATATAAGTTCAGATTGACTGTATCATGTAGAATTTGAAGAAACATGAATTTAACTTTTATTGAATTTAGCATTTTTGGGATCAGCAAGCCAAAATCCATAAGATACACTGAAATGGGTCAAGGAAAAAAAAAAATCTTTGTTGTTCAGTTTATTTATTGAAGGGTTCAGTAGCATTCTCACTAAATTTTCTAGCAGACCAGGAGTATACCATATAAATTGTGTTAACTACTCTTGAAGCTTCCATATTTCTGAAATGGTGCAGCTCAGGCTTTGAGATTATCCTTATTCTTGTAGTTTATTATAACAGAAAATATATGCAAAATTACCAGCCGGAGAATTCCATTTTTTCCCTACCACCCAATTGAAAAGTATTATAAATGGTTAACAACTGCTGCTCATTAACAACAAAAAATTACATTGGACTGATCATTTTCAGTGATAATGATACAGTATCTCTTAGATTAAATTTGTTGAATACCCGCACTATTACATATAAAGCTTTCCTCGTTCAAATATCACCCCATGAAAAATAGCTTGCTGAGTAACTGTTTATAGATATTTTTTTCTCCCACTCAGTGTGCTGGCAGGTTAATTAACTTCCTAAGAGTCACACAGTGAGTCACACAGCCTTGTGGCTTGCAGTCCAAAGCATTCGTCACCAGGTCACTCTGGGTCAAACCCTCTCTGAGATCAATATATATTATAAGGTCTGCTGTGTCTTGGAGTTCATCAGTGTCTCCAGTCACACTGCAGTCTGTGGTTGTGCATTTCATTTGTTAAGAAGTAAGATGTTCCTGAGGTATCATTTGCAGAACCTGCTATTACGTAGCTTGATTGTTACGTTATGATGTGTTGTATTTGTTACTTTAGCATTGGCACAGCATGTCATCTCACAGTGCCCCAAATAAATCTGAATCTGCTGCTAAGTGTGTTGTTATTAGAATCAAAATCATCACCTTCAGATCTGTGGTCCTGATTCTTTCATGTAATATGAGCCCCTCCATTTCTAGCTGCAAGCAACATACACTGGGAAGGGGGCATTGCACCTTGTTTCAGAGCATTCTCAGTGTTTCAAAAATCATTAAGTGCTTGAGATTTTCATTCATAGCTCAAAAAACAAAAGCAATCTGTTTTTTAAAAGTGCTTTTAATATATAAATCTCCATTCACAGCTAGTTGATACTTGACACGTTTAGGTGAAAAATAGAAGTAAGCAGCCGTCATGCATACCTGACTTTGCTACAGTAAAATAAATTCTTCCGACAGGAATTAGTCTGTTGTGCTTTGTAAAGTAGTACACCATTTCTGAAGATGTACAGTAAGCATGTCTCTCTTTCAGCTGTGTAATCTTTTGTTGGGGTTATGCTAATTAAATACGAATTCTGAAAAACTTTGTAACTCTTTGTGAATATATACATTATGCATTTTATTTGTTGCTATGAACCTACTGGCCTCATGTTAATGCTCACTTTTTTTGCATCACATTCAACAGATGAATAGGTTCAGAGTTTTAAAGTTCTCTGGGTTATAAGTGAGTGAAATGAATTACTAAATTAAGTTTGATTCAACTTGTTTTATTTTTTGTGATAAAATGTTTTAAGGAATTAAACCTTACAAATCAATGTATGTCAAAAGTAACATTCAAGACATGTAGTAAAACAAATAAAGTAAACCCACACAGCTCATACTAACCTCTTGGTTCCTAATATTTACGTTCTGCCCAAAGTTTATGACTATTCAAAATATAGCTCAAATACATTTATGTTAATGTACTATCTGTAAAAATTGTATAATCTTTTTCTTAATAATGTCTTTATTTTTTAAATTTCATTTATGCTTTTATTTTAGTTCCTGACAAAAGACAAAAATTGTATTTCAAATCTGTCTGCCATTTAATAATTGTAGTAGTAAAAACATATATCAGTTCTCCAGTTACAACTGTTTTGCTGTACATTGTGATTTTCAAACATTGCTATACTGTATCACAGGGCCAATATCTACCATGCAAACACTTTACATTCTACAACCTGCTTAGTCTTTCATTCAAGAAATGTTTTCCCCAGCCTTCTACTATTTGTGTTCTGTGGTCCAACTACTTTAGGACAGGCTTGAGCTTCCAGTCTAAATACAAGTTGAGAAAGCATTTACTCAGCATATGTAACTTTACTGGTGGAAGAAAAGTATGGTATTTTGACACCCTTCGAGCAAGAGCAGCTTTTGAAGTATTAAAGAAATCAAGATGTTAAGAGATGTTAATTCTCTAGAGATTTTTCAGATAAGGAAGACAGAAGTTTCATGGTAAGGTTGTTAATTAGGATAAGGAAGAGAAAATTGTCAAAGTAAGGTTACTACACTCATTAACAATGGTGCCAGAGAATGGTAACATGTTGCATGATGATTAGCATACACAAGTAAGAATCTCATTGTTGATTTGACTGGTATGAATAGAACTTTATTGGTTTGCTGTTTGGTATATCTGATCCATGTCAAGACATACGAGTTATGAATTCTGATATGTTTTTTTGACACCAAAGTTGCACTCAGTGTTCGTTGACTCACTTTAACATTATGTGTTACTCTGTACAAGTTATGCAAAGCTCTGTCAGTGCCTTTTAATCAATGGTCTCTTTCTGACTGCAAGGCTGCCATTGTCTGAAAGCTTTTAGTAGGTAGTGGCAGAATCTACAGGGTGTACTCCTGTGTCACTGTCTTTTGTTAAAACCCAGTAGGACTGGTGTTCTTTCCAAAGTCATGCTAGGCAGGCCTGTCTGACTGTTTTAATAACATTGTTTGCACTCATGATGCTGTGAATAATTGAGCTGTCAGTCACATAGCAAGATCATGTGGACCTAAATATTCACAGCTGGGGAATATCTCTTACTTTTTCAGGGAATATAGGTAACAGGTGTTCTAATGGCAAAGTGAAAATAGTTTGATAAATGCATATTGCTGGAAAGTTTTTATATTGATTTAGTACTGGTTGGGCTGCAAAATGTTTCCTTCTTAGTCTAACTTCTTATTATTATGCATCTTAAAGTGGAAATGAATTTATTGTTAAGTCATGTAATTGAAAAGGTATGAAATTCAAATAGAGTACAGGAGATAAAAATACAATGATATGTACTGGTATGTTTGCTTATGCCTCGATCAGCACCATCTGCACTTTCTTGGTTTTGTGATTAATCTCCATTAATGTATGAGGAAAAAACTGCTCAGATATCTAGCTGTTGTTCTCCATTTAATACACACATATTCACTAAACAAAAGAATATTTAAAAACTAATGACATTAAACATTGTTTGAATAGTCTGCTCCCCAGATGACTGAATATGTTATCAACTGAATGAGCATTGTCAGATCATATTAGTCTCATTATAATGGACATCCTGCTGAGCAGAGTTTTGGTGATTAAATGAATGAATGTTTATATGTCTCTCTATTATAACAAAAAAAAATCTTGGGATGAGATGAGACTAATCCTGCAACAAGACGTTACATTTTGAAGAGACTTTTTGAAAGGAAGTCCCGCGAGACGGAGACTTTTACCATGAGATTCTTTCAAGTCATGCCCGACTTACAACTATTTTCAAACAAGACCATGTTTATCAGGTGCATTCCAGCACTTAACCTGGACAGACACCAATCCATTAAAGGGCTTACAGAGATCCAGTTTAGAATCACCCATTCCTCTAAATATGGCAGCATAAAATAATGAAGTCAAACGAATTAATGGGAAAATTGTCGATCGGTTACACGGCAAATGATTAAATGCGTATCAATAGACTATGCTGAAGCAGTTGGTGGTGATCGTGCGGAAGATGAAAACACCAATTTACAATATCCCATAGAATATCTACAAGCGTTAACACCATCTGGTCTTCTGCTGGCTGAATTGCTGTTGAAAGAAGGATGTATCGTAATATTATTGCGTAATTTATGTATGAGTGATGGACTATGCAATGGAACAAGAGTAGTTTAGTAGTATTAAAAATTGGTCTTCTAACATGTAAAATTTTAACAGGCGACAAGAAGGTAATGTAGTACATATTCCGCGAATAACATTAGACACAAAAGGAGATCTTGATATGCCATTCGTATTATAATGTTTACAGTTTCCTGTGGGAATAGCTTTTGCTATGACAATTAACAAATCACAGGGACAAACATTCGAAAAAAGTCGGTTTATTTATTAGAAAGAAAGAAACGATATTCACTCACGGGCAGTTATACGTTGCGTTGTCACAATGCAAATCCAGCAGACACGGGATCAAAATTCAAAGCAATCTTGAAGAAAAGTTAATTCCAAATATTGTTTTAACTGAAGTTTTAAAGTAAAATAATGCATATTTAACAGTTCCCATGAAAATAATTATCTCTTTAAATTGTATATCCAGTTAACCAAACCCGGGGGTTGGCGAGCAGAGGGCAAAGCCCCCGAGTATTTAGAAAAAGTAATCATTTGCAAAAATATAAAAAGCGATATTAAGTTGGTATTAAACAAATTTAAAACTCAAGTAATGCAGATTAAAACAGATAATAATGTAAATATAATACAGTAGGTGTAGCAATGCCAGTACAGTCAGTATAATGCCAGTCAGTAATGGTAAGGTGGAAGTTAAATTACGGAATGAGGTTAACCAGTCAGTCAACATCCGTATTGCATTTAGAACAATGAGTATGGAGGCACAAAGAACCAAAGGACCGAAGTTTCCTCCTAAGGACTATGGTGCTTACTGCTTGTAGAAGAGTTAGGAAAATGAATATGGCTGTTTCAGCTAAAGATCAAAAGGAGCCAGATGAGGTGGGCTTATCCAACAGAATATGTAGCAGGTGTCATCCATTTGTATACAATGTCCATTTTAGGTAATTTTCCTTTCTTCCACAAAACAATTTCCTTATACCGCCTTCCAGGGGGGAAAAAAAAACTCCATACTCCCCACTACCTCCAACACAGGCACCCAGCTATACCTGGCATAAAATCATGAAAAATTTAAATGCATCCATTTTAGAATATTTTCCTCTCAATACCAAAACTCCATTCTCCCTGCTAACTCCAAGAAATGCATTGTATTCTCTGACAATATTCCTTCCTCTTTGTTATCTCTGACAACTATCCTCCCTTCTTCAAGCCTGCATGCACTGAATGCAGTGCAAAATGCTCCTAACCTCCCCCCTAACACAGCTTTCCATTTGCTTGATGAAATCTACAGACAGGTAAGTGAAAACATGCTGGAAAAATGATCTCTTTGATGGATTGATAATTCCATGAAACTTGTCAGAACAAGCAGGTCTACAGTATAGTTGGATATAGGGAATTCTGCTCTGCCCTATTTATCCTATTATTATTGTAAACAATCCACAGACAAGGTGGTATATACTGTATGTGTTTGAATTAGATTATTAATCATTTTTTTATCATTGTGAGTAATTTTTAGTTATTTTGTGCACATGTTTTTGCATTTCCATGCAATAAAGCTTTGCTAAAGAGGTGTACATGTTGCCATTTTCTGGACTGATATATGGAAGATAAATTGACAGTGCATATGATAATCATGTGAAATTCCCCATAGCAATCAGGTGCTCTTATTATACTCTGATGTTGGATGAATATTGATGTTTTATTCTGAGACAATGCAATAATTCAGTTATGGAGAATGTTATCACTGTCATGGCCTGTATGCATTTAGACATTTGGTGTAATGAAGTGGATATATCACCATGTTAATTAAGGTAACATTGTGTGTCAAAAAACAATTTTCTACAATATTAGTTGGTTAAGAGCATGGAAGGCAGATGTATGTCACCTCAGAGGTAAATCAGGTTGAAAGAAAACAGGAAACAAACCAACAATTTTTTTCTGAATTTGTGTTTCAGTATATTGTAGCAAGTGCTTAAATGGAAAGACGTTGAACATCGATTCAGCTGAATAACAGGCTTGTTTTTGGGCTTGCATATAACAATACCACTGTACTATAACAGCCTAATGAGCCTAATTACTCACTTTCCAATTGTTAGGGGTCATGATAAGTGACAACAAATACCAAAAAACATAACTAGCCTCACATTGCTCTCCTCCCTTTGGTGTCACACTATCAGCAGTTACCAATTCTTTCTGCTGTCCATCATCCTATCTTTTAAGAGCTGTCAGTCGGCTGCTACAATGTTTTCTTGTAAGCTATTGTGAAAAACCTTGGTACCACTCCCCAAACCCCGACACAGACAGGTTGAGAAACAAGTTCAAAATGGCACACGTTTATTCTTCAGTGGGGAAGCATTTTTACTTCACTTCCCAATACACAGCACAGTATAAAGCACCAATATATACATAAATACAGCCCTTTCTTCTTCTTCTTCTTTCTCTCTCTCTTCCTTGCCTCCAGTCCTCCTCACAAGCTTTTTCCTCCACCGCCCGACTCTGGCTCCCTGATTGGTGGTGAAGGTGGCTCCTTTTTATAGCACACCTGGAAGTGCTCCAGGTGTTTCTCAACCTTCTTCCGGCTGCACTTCCGGGTGTGGCGGAAGAGGTTCCTCCAAGGACCCAGCAGCACCCATAGAGCCCAACAGGGCTGTTCCAAGCTACAAGTCCCCGACATGCCATGCGGGGATCTGTAGTGTTGTAGCAACCCAGGGAAGCTGCCTTCTTTTGTCTTGAGGGAGATAATGTCGTGAGTACGGTCTCTCCCTTGGTCCTTCCACCCAGCCGGCATCCTGGCCGGGTAATGCTCCTGGCCATCCATCACACTATGTAATGGAAACTATGTGATTTATAACTCCATAACAAGTTTTAAAATGTATGATTTTGATTTTCAGGATTTCAGGAGGTCCAAAGGGAGGGTCCCCAAGACTATATAAAAAAAAATATTTTAAGGTGTTTATTTTGTTATTGTCTCTGAACTTTGTATGATTGTGTTAATGCATAACTGTTCATGCCTGCCAGAAACAAATCAATCAATATATCATATATATATCGTCATATGCCACAGGCAAAGAGTGGAGTTTCCACACCTGTGGAGCAGCGGGAGCAGTCGGACCCACTCCAACCCAGTGTGATAATGCCTATCAAGACAGTGATATTAGTGTGACTGTAGACGTTGAAGGGCCATTCAAGGGAGTGCAGAAGTGGACAGTTCCTGCAACTAACACTTACAGGTAAAAGGAAAAAAAATAACATACATGCAGTTTGAAACAGACATTCCAGCAGTTTTCACAACCAACTTGCTGTCCTTCTAACCTACCCTGCTCTATTCTTATTATGTCATACGGTATGTGAATCCAAATCATTTCATGTTAAACAAGCTGTGCTAATGTACAGAAACTTCTCAGTCATCCAAAGCAAGTTATGTTTTGTTTCTTTGCCTGTGAAATAGTAAACGTCATCTTCCATACCATTTATTAACTGATAGAAAATAAAATATATGTACTGTATAAACAATTATTTTGTAAATAAGCAATTGTACACCAGTCTATTTCCACCAAGGTATTAAATGCATCTCAAATTACATGTAAAATGGCAGACTGTAGAATCTTAGACCTTCTACTATATGTGAGCTAAGTCTACCCATGTACATAATTAAAAGATTTCTTTTTATTTATAGGATCACAGCCTATGGGGCAGCAGGTGGAAAGAGTGTCCTTAACCAGTATGGCCGTTCTCATGGACTGTGCCTGGTGGCTGACTTCATACTACAGAAAGGGGAGTTGCTGTATATCCTGGTTGGACAACAAGGAGAAGATGCCTGTCCAAATGTTAGTCCATACTAGTTCAAATCTACAAGTAGTTATGGGGGTCAGGGGCAGGATGGGTAATGGGGTTAAATCACAGTCGACCAAGACAGCAAAGCATCAGATCATTAAAAGCAACATTATATCATAAGATGTACCATGAAATTACTGCATTTCTATCACAGCAAGCCTGCAATTAGCACAGGAGTAACTATGCAGATAAATAATCACTGTAGTGTTACAAAATAATCTGCAAGGAAAACAAAGCTAGCTCACTATTCTATTTGTTCAGAGTCGCGGAAGGTACAGCTGTACAATTGTAATGCACATTTTTGAAATGCTCTGTATGTAGCCAAGCCTGGATATGTTGAGAGCAGCACTCTGCAAGTGTGTAATTTAAAAAAATATATATATATACAAAACAAAAGAGCACACATTTTATACAGTAAATAATATATAGTGGAACAGAGTGATTTTCAGAGTCCCAAAAACAGTTGCAAAGTAACTGCAGGTTTTTAACATTAAGAAAAAAAAAAATAATGGAAAAATACAAAGTATTACTCATAGCAAAAAGGGAGGTGATCTAACTCAATTCAGCAGAGAGTCTGGGTCACAAGTGAAACGCCACCTTCCAGAATCAGCTGGTTTTATAGGCCCTGAAATAGAAGGGGTGGGGCTTGCAGGGAAGATGTGGAGTAGTCAGTCAGTTTCCTGGGGCGTCTTCTCGGAACTGCAGGGAACTTGTTCTGGGATGATACTGTCTACCTGAACATAGCTGACAAGCTGGTCCTCAGATGTACATGCATGACTATGCTGTAAATAATATATAGACTGGTGCACTATAGAGTTGCCATTTCTTGTGTAGTCAGTTAATAAATTTTATTGTTAATAACCATTGTGAAAGCTATGGGGTGCTACTAAGCCCCAAATACAAAACAAGTCCCAGGTTCAAATAAAGGGGGGGATTTATTACAGAATATCTTTCTTTTATTTCTCTCCCGCTCCACACTGGTACTCCTCTAAGGCAAGCAAGTGTATGTACTTAATGTATTTTGTCAGTGGGTACTGCAGGATTAAGAACATAAAAAAAGTAATGTAAACTACTTAAAAAATAGTCTAATTTTTTTTAAATAAATGCTTCACCAGATTGCTTATTTTGCATGGCTGGCTATAGGTTCAAAGTTCAAATACTGTACCCTAATAATATATCTATAGACCACACTGATGTGAACTACCATGTGCACCCACATTATGTATGCCAGTTTGCAGTACAGTATAGTACATTTCTGAAATTGTTTATTCACACTAACTGTGGAAAGAAACAATTCCCAGAGCAAAGCCTACTCAGTTTTGAGGAGCTAGAAAGAGCAATTGAGTACTTCAGACGAACTTACTTACCTTGCCTGTGTTCCTGGATAAGAATACGCCTGAAATGGCATGGCTTAAACCTTCTGCACGAAACAAACAGGAATTGTTCTTGTATCGTTGTCTATGTGTTGTAATGGAGTGTAAAGTAGGGATGCAAGTGTAGGCATTTTAACATTGTGCAGAACAGGAGTTGGACTATGTAGTTCGGACATGGTAAAAATGCTACCACCAATGACACTAGAACAGCAACAGTAGGAGATGCTATGCTACAACATAATGGAAAATGATGAATTATGTTACTCCTGTGACAGGGTGTGGAATAGACAAATTAGAATCTTCCCCATAGCTATTAGTTGGCAACAAGGAGTTCTCCTAACTTAACAACTCCCCATTATAATAGACCTGTGACCTGCGGGTGATATATTATTTTAATGCAGAATTGGGGTTCAGGATTTTAGGGACACTTGTAATCACTAGCCAGGAAGAGTTCTAGTAGTAATACTCCAGGAGTAAACTGCACCATTCCCGGCCTTAGAAATGGCATGTGGGTTTCCTGGAAGTAGTTCTTGGTCATGAATTAAAAGCTTCTTCTAGCTTTAAAGCAGGTTAACTTGAGTCAAGAGGATTAGTGTTTCCAAGAGCTCAAGCAGAAGACTGAAGACAGACCAGTGTACAGGTAGAAGATGGAAACATTACGAAGGAGAAGACTTAACATAGCAACAGTCAGGTAGGAAGATGGACCAGCCATCCAAATTGACACTTGGAAGTTGTTTAGGCAACCTTGGAGTGGCATGTAGGTTTGCTGTTTTCTGTTTTATTGATGTATGTGTAACTCTTTAAACTCATTTGCATTGTTTTGGACCAGCCAGTGGGACCGAATAATAATGAAAAAAAAAAACTGAGTAAAATCCTTCATTTCCTCATTAGTATAATTAAAGTACAGTGTTTTGCCATGTAAATTCAGTATTGCATACACCAATACTACATTGAAATTTCTCTTTCTTCCCCTAATGATGTAAAGTTGTTTTTGTATCTTTCAAGTATTGGTGTTACATTTTGGATGCACAGTATAATTTCTTTAACTACTATATATATTCTGAGAGTATAAGAACTGCCGTCCAAATTGATTCATAGGCCATGGGTCTTCAATAATGGATATGTATGGTATTGTTACCGACCTCAGGCCTAGGGGAACCTGGGCCAGGTACAAGCCACTGTTGCTACAGGGTGTAGCCACAGTGATATGGTGTAAAGCATAAAAGAAACAGACAGCAGTCCCGAGTCTCAGACCATACTTCTCTGTTCTCTTTCCTTTTTATTATTCTCCTTTTACTAGAAATATATATATGATTCAATTTCTGCATAGATCAACTGGCAATCAGTGAAAACAATGGTGCAAGCCAATTTCCTCTGCATGGCAAATAGTGTAAACACATTTACTTTGAGTACTTGATCAGAAACCAATTTTCCAAGGAAGCAGACAGTTCTGTATCCCCACATTGTGTGTAGATGAGATACTAAATCAAAGCAGTCTGACTATTCAAAGAAGAGGACTCTTTAGCAAGACAGGTAAATATTTATGTCCTGTAGATAGCCATCAGCAATAACCTGTAGCAGAGTTTTCCAGAAATTCTGCCTTTTCTTTAAAACACTGGTTTTTAGCCCATTACACTAAGCAACACACCAAAATGTTATTTTCTTTATAATACTGAGTTCTAGCCCATTACACTATAAATACTTATTCGAAAACAGTAAAAATGAAGAAAGAGAATCCTGTTTTTTAAACTGCTTCAAAAGAGTAAATCTAGAAATACGACATACATATTTCATCATTTTTTTTTCTGGTTTTCATTGATACATTCACTGACTCTTTATAGATTTTGGATGCTTATTCCAATACCTATGGAAATAAGAACAACATTCAAAGTGCATTTTTTGGTTAAATCATTACTGAATTTTGAAACTTATTTTGCTGCAAAATATGTGTACAACATAATTAATTCTCTAAGTGTAAACATTGTAAAATAGAAATGTCTAACCTTTATTTTGAGGGATAAAACATTGAGTGACGTATGTTGAAATTACAGCCAGTTAAATCAAAGTAGCAGAAAACGGACATAAATGAGGCTGAGTTTAAAGGATTAAGGGGATTAAAGGATTGATGCATGTACTCTTCCTGTGACTTAAGAGTATACTTATAATTTGTTTCTAAACAAGTTTGTAGAGCCATTATTGTCATGTATTAATTGTAAAGTGAAATATTCATTTGCATGTGCTAATCAACATGCAACACCTTCCCACTTTTTAAAATCATAACTAGTGAAATATTGGATCACTCAAGCTAATCCAGTTATCCAAAGAATCATTTCCATGTCCCAAAATCGACAAGCAAAAAAGGTCAGATTTGCCAGAAGATTGTCCACTCCCTGATCAGTCACCCTTTACCAATGTCAAAGTTGACTATTTTGGATATTTTCAAGTTAAAAAGAGGTTGAAGCTTAGTCAAGAGGTATGGAGTAATTTTCACTTTCCAAACAATAAGGGCTGTACACGCTGAAGTTGCACACAGTGTACACACTGATTCCTGCATCGATGCCATACGTTGCTTCATTTGTAGAAGAGGGCAAGTTAAAGTCATGCATTCAGATAATGGGACAGACTACATTGGTGAAGCAATTGACCAGGTCAAAATAAGCAACAAGATGATTAAGAATGAAATTAAAGTGTTGCAGGGTGCGTCATCAAGACAATGCCAGATGCCAAAGATGTAGTCAGAAGGGTTTTTTGTGCAGACCAAAACCAGAACACTAGACAGACCTATAAACAAGCTTTGTCTGCTCCAAGAATCAGAAATTAATCGAAATAGATCTTAAATGTTGTGTGCATAAATTTTGTTAGTGTCTTTACATTTAATGTTTATGAGAAGGTTCTGGCTGTTGTTCAAGTAACATGCATAAACAACTAGTGGCTGGAAATATAAGAGCAATTTGTTAGATTATGTTAAATTGATAGAAGTATTTTCCTAGTTATGTTAAAATATTTGCCTATATATTAATGTAAATTGTAAATTAAATATTCAAATTTTTGTTGTCATTGTAACTAAAGACTAGTTCAGTTTATGATCTCCCTTGAAGTTGGTAAGGCATGGAGCATAAACAGTTTCATATAGAAGCAAAGCCTATTTATGTTTGCCATGGAAAAAGTAGCACAACTTTTAAGTATGGAAAGTAACTGAAGTTTAAATAAGAAAGCTAAGATTGGTAATGAAACAGAAGACCATTTGTTTCCATTTTTTTTTTGCATGTGTAATGACTATTTTGGAATTTTTGTGATTTGATATTTTTAAATATTCACTAAACCTTTTAAAACTAACTTTATTAGACTGAGGAATTTCTTTTATTATGGGTTTGACTTATCTCTCCAACTCCGTATCTACTCGATTTTTGTAACCAAGAAAAGACGCAGCTACATATTCTATCTTATTTTGGTTTTATTCTTACTTCTAATTATTATTATTATTATAAATGTCTAAAAATGTTTAAATATTTCACTTTACTTCTTCATTTGGGATTTGTGTTTCCCAGCCTGCATTTATCTCTTTCTTGAAGACCCTTGAGGTCTATTGTGTTTACCCCTCACTAAAGTGCAATTTGTCTTAAATGGAATGGAGGGCATGCTTATAAAACTTGTCAGCCTATTTTGTTTCTTTATAATTATTATGGCTAGAAGAAAACTTGTGCTTACGTTATTAGCAAAAGAAGGCAACAATGAGAATGTTTGGTTGGACTATGTTTCAGAGAGTTTGGTTTTATAAACTCATTATTCATTCGTTTTTCTCTTGTGATTTTCCATCTCTTTTGGACCTGGGAAAACATAATAAAAGCATTAATAACAAATAACATTAAAGTTCACACATTATTCTCCCAGTTCAACATTTGAAATGAAATTTATCATTAAAACTTCATGAACAAAATCTAAATACAATAAAATGAGATGGTTGATGAAAGCGAAATTGTTATTATGTCAATAACAACTTCTTGATGAAGATTGTGTCTGAAAACAAAATAAAAAGAAGCATACTTGCACTAACATCAGTTGCTTGTTGAGTCTGTCGAACATTTTCTTTTCATCTAGCTTTCAGGTTGAAATCATTCTGAGTTCATAACTGCACCTTGTCTGTGACTTTTACTAATTTTTCACGCTGCAACTTTTTCAACATCTTTTAACAGGTGTCTGCTTCCAGGGTTGTTTCTTTCCTCACACCCTATGCTGCCGCATATACTTTTTTGTCCTGCAGCTTCATAAATGACCTGGTGGAATTAACATCCACTGGAGATGTAACATTCTTGGAGCATATATTCATAGGTTTTTTTGACACATGACTTTTAGCACTAATGATTCTATTATAACATTTTTTATTAAAAGACAAATGGGCAGATGTCAATTGTTCAAATTTAGAACTTGCATATTTCCAAACATATGCTTATAAATACTTACATTGTTCCAAGGTTATATTTCAGACTTATTTGCATAGAACAAAAATACACATGCACATTGAACCTTTCAAGTAGTCTTGGTTTCATTTTCCTATAACTAATTAGAACACTTTCAGGAAACACTAGAAATGTATATTTATGGGAAAGGCTATATTGCAGCATCACAGCACTTTGGACCACATGGCATGCTTTTTGAACAGGTTTCAGTTTTATTTCATAGCCTAAAAGAAATTTATTAGACTGTCTGAGCAACTTAATTTTGCTCAGAGTAAGTAAGCATTCATTTATGCAGTTTCTGCAGTGGTTTGGTGCTTCTTCCACATCTAATGCCCCACTTGATCATATAGCTTCCATGACTCCTTTTGACACAGATATCTAAGAGTGGCTTTAGATACTGGATTAACTCATCAGGACCTCGAATAATCTTTTCTTCATTCTTTTCATTAGATAAATTGTGTTTGAGAGCCCTGTCAGTGTAGGGCATGCCACAAATAAATCTAGTTTGTATTCTTTTAAGTGATGATAGCAATGCTGCATTGTCTTGATATCCAAAGTTCAA
>JANRMT010027041.1:120109103-120119530 GCA_026402145.1 Polypterus bichir lapradei | reverse complement strand
ATCTATCTATCTATCTATCTATCTATCTATCTATCTATCTATCTATCCTTATGAGAGTTTCTTTTTCATTAGTACTGTATGTCAACAGTTTTACCATAACTCATTCATTATATTTTCTGTGTACGGTATGCATTCCCTGTATTTCAGAAACCATTTTAAATAATTTGTTTGCTTTTTATGTTGCAGGGGGTGGTGGAGGTTGGACTGATGGGATGCCAAAGGTCACTGGTGGGCTACCCCTGTTAAAGGGTGCACTGGGAGGACAGGCTTGTCTCCAGGCCCTCAAAAAATGGGGCTGGCAGACACGAGGAGGTTTTGGAGGGGGTGGTGGAGCCTGCTCCTCTGGTGGGGGTGGAGGTGGCTATATTGGTAAGTTAATGTGTATCATAATTCTTCGTTTGGCGGGTCATTTATTGAGTGAACGGTGCATTTGTTTAAAGTCAGTGATCTGCTTATGTTCAACTGCTATTAAATCAATTTTTAATTTTATGCACAATAAGGAATCTTCATATTGTGTCATTTTCAGATGGGCCTGAGGCCTGTATGATAATCAATAAATCCACTAAGATGTAAATAAGCTCTCATATTTCACAAGTGGCATATTAATTGCTTCTTATAATATCTGCTGCCTAAGCTTTTGACACAAATACAAAATTGTTTTGTAAGGAAGATGTAGATTTATAAAACTTTCAGATAACTGGCAATCAAACACAGAAGTAATGAAAGTCAACTTTAAAAAACAGATCCTGCAGATTTTTGTCAGTTTAAAATGCGCAAGAGATGGATTGTATTGGTGGTTGGCATTCCTATTGAATCAGCACTGTAAAGTGTAAGAGTGCAATGACCTGCAAAGTCATTCTTGATTTCTTTCTTGCAAAGAAAGTTGTTTTTATCAGTACTGGAGAGGGTGGGGCGGGCCCCGGCCTTTGTTTGACCCAATGCCACTTGGCAGGGCTATATTTAGCTTAGACAGCAAAGTCATTTTGTGCATCTCTTGGATTGGGTGTCACTAGATCAAAATTGTGCTCTGAATGAGACAAAATGGCAAGAGTGTTGTTATAATAAATGACTGAGGTGTCATCATAATGAGAGAAGAAAAACCAATGCAAGCATAGTAAGAATATTCAGAGCAGTTGCACGTGTTTAGTGCTGCTATTAAAGAGCCACAAAGGTTTGATTCATCCTTAATTTGCTTTCTTTGTTCGACTGGAATCCTAATTACCCTATTTCTTATGCAATGACAGTAAGTGAAAGGCCTTCAATTTAGTTTGCAGTTATACTTATTCAAATGAACACCCACATGTAGTTGTATTGTTTTATGTTGTGGACATTTTGAAGGTGGAAGCCTATAACATCTCTTCACATTGTTATGAAAAGGCAGCCAATTCAAAGAAGCACAGATGTACAATGAGAAGTTAATATTGTGGTGTTTGCACCAGTTTCTGGTTTATCAGAATACATCTACTTGAAACAGAAATACAAGGAATTGTAAAGGGTTAAATGGAGCAAAATATTGATAGCAATCTTACCATTTGTAAAATACATTATGTTGTTTTTGAATCAAAGGGACTGAGTGCAGGAATCAAGAAGAATAACTTTGGATGGAATATGTGTGTCTTGTTATATACTATTGCGCTGTGTTTAATTTTTGCCTTGCAGCTGGGAAAGCGTCTGATCCTCTAAGAGTCTGAATAAGCGGATTTGAGAATAATTGAATTTATATATACTATATATAAATTAAGATTAAAGTATCATCCAATAAAACGCAAATGTATATGCTTATATATTAAATCATTGCATATTTTAATTTAAATTAGGATCAATGTATTGTTAACAAGCCACCTTAATCCATTTTAACGTTTGAGGGTTGGTGCTTGGACTTTGAGCATTAAACTCAAGTAAGGAACAATAAAAATCTGTCGTGATCACAGTCCATTAGAGGACACACACATGCACAATCCCACACCCACTCATACACGTCCAAATGATGCTCACCAAGTAAATCTGAGAAGTTTCAGCATGTGGAATGAAAAGTATAGAAAAAGAAAATAAAAGCCCATGTAGGCATAGAAAGAACATGTACACACCTCACCAGACAGTGCCTGGACTGGGACTCAGATCCAACATTTTGCTGCGAGATGTCATTGCTAAACTCTGAGCTACCAATGGAAAATGGAGAAATTACTGTGTTGGTACTAATAAGAAAGATGTTGCATGATTATACACTTTTCTACATATATTCATTGCTGGCTGTGACTATTCATTCAGATACTGAACCTTCTCTAAGTTATATGTTATTTGGCCTCTGCTGAAGTTACTCCACACTAATGTAACATAAACTAAGATGAAGCAATCATGAAAGACACAGAGACTGCAAACCTGTACTTACTTAATTCTTGCTATGGTTTAATTAAATAGCCATGAAGAGAAATTACATCAGACAGTTTGCCAGCTGCATTTCAGCAGGCGGTGTTTACATTACTTAATTTTATTTACTAATGTTATAGGTAAATGTTTCTGTAAAGTGTATTAGCTGACAAGTTTCTGTATTCTGTTGCATTGGTCTCCAGGAGGTAACACCTCAGTACTCAATGATCCTGAACAGGATGGGGAAGATGGCATCTCCTATCTTAGTCCAGAAGGCATCCTTTTTCATCCTCCTCTAAAAGGTATACGATTTTGACAAGAAGCACTAATGTGTAGCTACAGTTGAGTTTGTTTTCTTTGTAAACAAAATCATTTCATTATGAGCTAAAATAGCTTAATGTTTGTGACACCTTTTCTCACCTGTCAGTCACCTAATGGTTGGCTGATTTGTAGATCATTCTATAATAAAAATTGTGGCAGCACTTCATATTGTCTGGTCAAGTGTCTGTTATTAAAGTGTACTTACACTGTCATTACTCGGTAATTTACTTGCTTTGCTATAAGGTAACTACTCCATATTACAGTAGATTTGCAGTGACATCTTACTAATGGTATAGATACAGTATGTGCATGATCAGGTGTGGAAGAAGAAGAGGAAATGTGTGCTTAGCCATAACTTACTCAGATTATACAGAAAATACACAGTATTATGGCTGGTAAAGGCTTGTGTAACCAGCTTTCCTCAACTCCCTTTACAGTGCGTCCCACCTCTGAGCCAGAATGCAACCTTAGGTCTATGCCCCTACGTAGAGTACAGAATGTGGCTGGCTTTACCAGTCAAACAAAAGAAGAACTTCAATAGCTCAAGTGATTAATCAGATCTTGATTGCGAGGGTGTTTCTTCTTTATGGCAGACTCATTCCATTTAAGCCCAGCTATATTCTACTCCCACCAAATCTAACACTCCACAGTGAGGTGCTTCTTACACCATCTCTCTTTGGAAATTGCAGGTCATAGCACCAGTGTAGCTGGGTTCTTAACTGTCTTGTCCAGTCAAGCTAAAGGAGAACTCCACTGGCTCAACTAACTGACTAACTGGGTTTCAGACTACAAGAGTGTGTTTTCTTAACAGTGGGCTAATTCTGTTTAAGGCGTACCACACTCTGTAATTGCAATATAAGCACACTATAATAAAATATACTTAATGTATTAAACTGCTAAAAGTATAATTCAATTTTTCCACTTCTATGTAGAAGGGTAGAGAGAAAGAAAATCAGTATCCCCTGATCAAACATAGCTGTACAAGAATGAGCAGTCTGACGTATGTTGAGATGTAGATCTCGACAAGTTGGCTAACAAGGACGACATTATACAAAAATAATTATTTACTAATATAGGTTATATAGAGTAAAAACAAAAGAATAACGCAAAAGTGTCAAAGAAGCACAAAACAACAGCATAATACAAAACCAGACAGATAATCCTAAACATGAACCAATACATGCATCCAAGAAATCATATGATTAAAGTGAAGGCAAAAACTAAACACAAAATCTCACATATCACCCCAGGAGCTTTAGCTTGGCATATTCACCAAGGCAGGTTGGAGAGTTCTGCCTTTCTTGCCCTCCCCATCATGTGTTTGGAGATAGAAGAGTGTGAGGATAAAAAGAAGTACAGTACTAGGGGTAAAGCCCCAGCCAAATCCTGACACACAACGGTACGACCATCATTTTATTTTAAAAACTTACTGTAGCAAAAGTTTTTATTTTAAACAATTGCTTGAATGTTATACATGATCACAACTAGCTTAAATTAAAATAATTTTAGAATGCATTTTGTAGAGTTAGTTAGTGTCTTAGGACAGATCTACCATCAATACAGCAAAATAAAAAATCAAAATAACCTTTCTTGCCAAAAGACTATATAAATGGAGTGCTTTGTTACAAAACTGAATACAGGTTTTATCTCTTAAACAATATGTTTGAATAAATTGTTTGTTCTCCCTTTCTTTTTTTTATATCGAGTTTGCTTTCTGAAAAATCTTCTAAATGCTTGGGCTTTCTCCCATAGAACATAGAAACTCAATCAATCAATGAGCTCATTTTTATTTTATGCAGCACCTGTAAGTAAGTGATTAAAATGAGTTTGAAAAGGTTACAATTCAAAATAGAATTAGCAGATAAATTATAGTTTCCATCGTGACAGTTTAACAATTCACAAATTACAGCAAGGGCATTAAAAAACACATTTGTATAAATCCACAGTCAATGAATCACTCTGAGAGAGAGACAGGTATAATAACAGAGGTAGAGATTAGTGAAAGCCAGAAGAAGCAAGCACGTCTTCATTATTTCTAGAAAAACAGAGGAGGATAAAAGTTGAAGGCCACTTTAAAGAGAATGGGAGGGTAAAGAAAATGAGAGTTCCACTAATACCCCCACAAGGCATATAGACCTGTGGATAAAGACAGGAAAACAAAAAACAATGAAATAAAAACACCCTTCTCAAGTTTATTCCTATTGATTTTCAAATGCACTGAACCGTCTGTCAAAGAAAAATTTACAAAAAAATGTGCGGACAGGGAGGAAGGTGACCTTCTGCTACTTAGATGACAGGAAATAAAACATTCTGTTAAACTATAATAGTAAGGGGTGAAAGAAAATATTCTAGAAAGGCTCTTTTCACTGGATTTACATAATTTTTCCATTATGTGAATTGATGACTTTCTCAATGACCTGGTGAAATGTTTCATATTGACTTTAACACAACTTTTCTTCCTTTGCTTGTTTCATACGCCAATAAAAAACATCAGAATGGATGGTTTGCATCACCTTTTTAAAGAGGAATCAATATCTTGCATCCTGTCTATGTCTTTTCTCACTCTCACTCTCTTTGATATTGAATTCCCATTTTGGTTGCCTTCTCTGTTTGTTCTCTTTTTCTTTTTGTCCTTCTTTATTTGACTTGTCAATATGACATCCACACAGGTTCAGAGAGCCATGGAGAAGTGCTTATCCAGCTGGCTTTAAACTGTAGTCACTGTGAATCTAATGAATGCCATCTTACCGGAGAGCCACCAGTACCAGTGTGCTACTGTGAACAAGGGTTCATCCTGGCTCCTGACCAGTCTACATGCATCAAGCAGTATATGAGTAAAGGTACAGCCTCAAACGAGCTCTCGGTCTTTCTTGTGTATTAGTTGGGCTTGGCTGAAGTGTAGCATAACAAGAACGTTATGGGTGGCATCATCAGTGGTTGTGTGAAAGCAATTCACTAACATAAATAGCAAGTGCACAATATAACATATACAGGCAGGTTTTCAATTATGAATGGGTTCTGTTTCTTCGTTTTTAACCTAAATGGTTGTAACCATTTATAACTCAATTTTGTGTTTAAATTGGAATTTGTACAATAAAATGTCTGTTAAAGGGACACTGGCAAAATGCTTTATTTTATAGAAACATGTTTCAAGCTTATTAATGACAGTAAAGGAATAACATCATACTTTACATGACACAAAATATTGTTTTAATCATGGATATGTAAACTGAGAATTGTGAGAAACATGCTGTCCCTGCTGAAGAACTGCTCAGGGTGTCTATTTTCCCTCCCAGCAGCTAAAGTCCTTGTGATGGCACACAGGGTGACAAAATATGAACTTCACTGTACTATGCCTCAGTATCAATAGTAGCTGCTATGTATTCATCAATGGGGAAGCTAGTTTGCTTCATCTGTAGGTAAAAAACACAAGTTGCTAGTGGAAAATTCATTGAAATTTAGTTGAGAATAGATATTTTTGAGTTTCATGTGCTCGTTCGTATCTGCAGAATTGCCTTTAATCAAGACCACCATAACCTGAGACCTGCCTGTACCTAGATATAGGTTATATAGTGGATTTGCTGTTTATGACAGGGAGTCATTTTTACTTATCTATTGCCAATGTTGATGGTACTTTCTGTGGCCCCAATGGTGACCATGGGGAATCAGCTTTTAATTCTTGAAAAGTGGACTTAAAAATGGCTATCACATCCAAAAGAAGCAGTAAATGGTGAGAGCACCACAATATCTGGAAACAAATTAGAAAAGCTGAAAATTATTAAATGGGTGGCATATTGATGTAGAGATAGATATGCCGATAGACTGATAGAAACATATACTTATTTCATCAAGGGGGAAATAAGTGCATGTGGAGTGCATTTATTATGCCCTGCAATTAATTCTCCACCCATAATTTCTCCAGGCCTTGTTTTCAACTTTAGTGGAACTGGCTGCAGCCCCAGTGGTAATGAACAGCATTATGCAGTTTTAGTTAAAGTTACAAATGGAGAAACTGAAAATTATTGCATACTAAACATAGGCAACACACAGGCAGAGAGTGATCAAGGCTTTTGCCTCACAACTGCAAAGTCCTATAATTCTGACTGTCCGCTGCCTTTGTGGAGTTTGTCTGCTTAGTTTTTTTCCCTGTGTGCTTCATGTTTTCTTACATTACAAGGAGTATTGTTAGTTGAGGACTCTAAATGGGCCTCGCATTAGTGAGTATGGGCATGTGTGCCCTTTTGAAGGACTGCCACCCCCATCCAGGGTGGTGCCCATTACTGTCAGGGTAAGCTCTATTCTCCATAACACTTACTGTATGTCTATCTATAGAGTACATCCACTTAATCCAATTAAGGGTTGCTTGCACTAATAAATTAAACATGCTCAGGGTGATGGTTAAGGTAAAATAAGGTAAAGCCATCTGCTGTGCAGGATCATCAAGACAACATAACAATTAAATATAATTCAGTATACCATCTGTTCATACCACTAACATTAGATAGTATGCAAAGAGCAGAGGCCTGCAGTAAAACCTTTTTATGACTGAGTGGGTAGGTTCAGTCCAAGAGGATCTCTGGGACTTCAGGGTTTTACATTCTTTTAGTCTATCTCTAATTGTACTCAAAAATAGCAAACTAAATTTTTGTGATATTTAAGAAACTTAGAAGTCATGGTTGTGTGTTCATTCTGCCATCAACAAGAAACCAATTCTAATCTCAAGTGAAGTAATTTTCCCTACCACATCATGAAATAGAACACGTTGCACTGTGTGCCTCAGCAACTCCGAAATAAATGACAGCTGAACTTAGTGGAGGAGGAGTTAATTTACACAAAAAGATTACAACAACATCATTTATTTACGTAGCACATTTTCATACAAATGATGTAGCTCAAAGTGCTTTACAGGATGAAGAAAGAGAAAAAAGACAAAATATATTAAAAAATAAAATTAGGCATTATTAATTAACATAGAATAAAGTAAGGTCCGATGGCCAGGGAGCACAAAAAAATAAAAAAAAACCCAGATGACTGGAGAAAAAAAATAAAATCTGCAGGGGTTCCGAGGCCACGAGACCACACAGCCCCCACTGGGCATTCTACCTAACATAAATGACCTCAATCAGTCCTCATTGTATTCTGGGTTCTCATGGAAGAATTTGATGATGACAGACATGTGGACTTCTGACCTTTAATCCATCAATGCAGGGATATCACGGTGCTTTGATCAGGTGGTGGTGGTGCAGACCGCCACCACAGAAAAATGGAAAAAGAACAGCAGAGAAAGTAGGGTTTAGTATGGATTTCGGAGCCACCATGAATGATAATGATAATTAAATGCATATATAGAATATCAGGATTAAACTAAAATGAAGCCATGAGAAAGCCATATTAAAATAATGTGTTTTTAGCAGTTTTTTAAACTGCTCCACTGTATTAGCCTGGTGAATTTCTATCAGTAAACTATTTCAGATTTTAAGTGCATAACAGCAGAAGGCTGCCTCACCACTTCTTTCAAGTTTAGCTCTTGGAATTATAAGCAGACACTCATTTGAAGATTTAAGGTTACGATTTGGAGTATAAGGTGAAAGGCATTCTGAAATATAGGAAGGAGTGAGATTATTTAAGGCTTTGTAAACCATAAGCAATATTTTAAAGTCAATTCTAAATTAGCAGTTGATTAAATGGTTGGTTGTGATTCAAATGTTTTATTAGTTTATTCAGCAATAGATGTGGTGGGGGGTCTGGGGGGCAGGATTTGAACCTTTGTTTAGGCTCCACCTAGGTGTTTTAAGGTAACCACAGCAATTTATGCAGTGTTAAAGCTTCATGTATTTGTTAATGCCCTAATAGGTATTAATATTTTTTGCTTGGTTTATTTTGTACTGTCATTTTACCATTTTTGCCACTATTTTTTGATGTTTTCTCATGGTCATGGACATGTTGTTTATAGTTTTTAGGCTTGTTGCTATTCACATAACTATGAAGGCACATCATACATAATTAGTCCCTTCTTATTTAAGATACTGTAGTTGCATGTAGCATTCTGCATCCAAATTTTTGGATGAGCTTTAACAAATTATGTCCCGGAAGATGATTTTGGTTATTTATCCTCAATATACAGTAGTTTTGGCTATGAATCTTATTTTTTATGTTTTTGAGACTACAAATGGCTCTGGTCCACTTATTTCTGTTTCTATGTATGTTAGACTAGCCCTTATTTTCTTGTGGGGAGAATTTTTGCAAGCTGGTAAGTATAAGTTTTTTCTAAAACATGTGTCACAATCACTTTATTGGAACAGAGATATAAGTTTCATCAGTGTGTGTGTGTGTGCACTTAGCACATGAGTCTTACTAAGTTGCAAGTTTGCTAATATAATGTAATGAACACCAAGATAGAATGACCAATTTACAAACTGAGTGGAAGTTAAGCCTAATAACGGGTGTGTTTATTTTACAACAAATAGTTTACTGCCGTCTTTTAGCAGAATCAAACTCGCAAATGCAGTGTAAAATTAACAGTCAGGTCAGTAGGCTGGTTATTCCACTCTCACAGGGTTCCCGATCGTTCATCCAGCATCTCGTGTCGTGTCCCTTTTCCTAGTTACTCTGTTATCATTTGCAAGGCCATGGGAGACTCCACCTGCCTTCTCAAGCCTTCTCAGATTTGAAAGTTATAATGAGAAAGTTCCAGGGGTTCCTCTGCACACTTGTGAAGAGCCTGCTGTCAATCAACTGTCCAGAACCCACCGATCTTTAGTTTGACAATGCTGGCAATTACAATAAGCTTTCTCTAAACTGCCTGTCTCACTTGCTTTAATTGGAAAAGTGACCCCAATTAAATCTGGATGTATGTGCACTTAATACATACCTTTTTCTAAACTGCAGGTTAGTGAGTGTGACATTTCCAAAGCAAGTACCTCTCTCATATGTTGAGAATAACATTGCCAATTTTGTATGCTGATACAATTGACCCACTGACTTTAACTGGAATAATAATATTATTGAAGTTCATGAGTGTGAGAATGCTTGAATTGTTCTTTCATTTTCATTACTGTTAGGCGGTCGCTTTGTGTTACTTGTGAATATGTGGCTTAATATTGTCTACAGCCACAGAAACCAAGGGAGCCAGAATGTTTAGGAGTTTCAGCACATAAGATCTGATGGCGTTTACTGAAAAGAAAAAAAGATTCTATTGAGGTGTGTGTGAGCATGCAACGTGTAGTTATAAAGTTAATTGTGTTTCAAAACAAAAAAATGAATGTATTTTTGTGGTTCTTCTACTTTGCTCAATGAACAGTCTTTAAGGTTTTGTCCTGGAGGTGGGAAGAGGTGCGTTCAAGTATGAATCTATACTAATAAAAGGCAAAGCCCTCACTGACTGACTGACTCACTCACTCACTCATCACTAATTCTCCAACTTCTCGTGTAGGTAGAAAGCTGAAATTTGGCAGGCTTATTCCTTACAGCTTACTTACAAAAGTTGGGCAGGTTACATTTTGAAATTCTACGTGTAATGGTCATAACTGGAACCTATTTTTACGTCTACATACTGTAATAGACTTCAGCTCGATGGCTGTAGGAGGCGGAGTTGCGTCTCACGTCATCACGCCTACCACGTAATTGAGTGCCTGCCCATATAAGGTAAAGTAAACACTTTTAATTTTTTCCTCCTTTCCCTGAGCTATAGCCTAGACAACTGCAAACACGGGATCCTATTTCTAGACCGCGGCAAACTA
>JANRMT010027041.1:120030066-120108703 GCA_026402145.1 Polypterus bichir lapradei | reverse complement strand
CTGCCGCCAAATACTCGCAGAAAAATCCAGAAGTTAATAGACACACTGTCGCTAAATACTCGCAGGCAAATCCACAACTTTATACAGACGCTGTCGCTAAATACTCGCATAGCGATTTGGGTAGTAAACACTTCGATGAATGAAACCTGTTATCTTTACAACGGTTGGCAAACATGGAATGTAACTTGAACACAACATGTTTTCCAAATACGAACCTGATTGAAAGAAATAATAATAATCAAATCCTTGATGACAACAACACTCATAACAGTGACAAAACAATTACTTTGACAATCATCTTACGTTATTTTTAAAATGTTTCCTTTTCTTTTTCATAACTTCTTTAACACACGACTTCTCTGCTGCAAAGTGCAGGTAATTTGCTAGTAGCTTATATGCATCATCAGAAGGCTACTGCTGAAAAAAAATAGTAACATAAATAGGTTTTTAGCTACAGGGCGTCCTCGGGTTGCAACATCTCAACATACAATGTTTCGAGTTTACAGCACTCACTCCCATAAAAACTTAAAAAAAATTGACACGTAAGAAGGAATAAAGGTAAAGATTTTTTTTTACACTCATTTTTTCTGTTACTATAGTACAGTATATTTATGTCCTTTTCTGTGGCTTAGTTGTGTTTTTATGTTCTAGATTATGATTTTGCAAATGTATTAGGATAAGTAAGTGACTTAGGCTAGGGTGTGTTTTGACTTACACCAAAATTCGGGTTACATCACTGTTGTAGGAACGGAACTGTGTCGTAACCCGAGGACCCCCTGTATTTATTTTTCTAAAATATTTTGTCACCTTTACACACATAAAGCCTTGGTGAACAAGTTTCATTAATCAAAATATTTCTCACCCTTTGGTCAGTGGGTATTTTTACAATATTGCTGCATATGTTTAAAATTACTTTTTTCAATTTGTGTGTTTTGGAGCAAATAAAAACCTGCATATGTTCCTGACTTCCAGCAGCTTCCATACAAATGTATGTTAGTTTGTGGTGAAAACAAAAATAGGAAATCACTGCCATGTGATGTTGATGAAATGTTTACAATTCTCAGATCGCTGCTTATACCAAATTTTCTAAGTTTACCCATAGGACCCCTAGGTGTTAATTATGTCAATTATTTATTTATGCTCAATAACTTTAGTTCCAACTGTATTGTTAACCTCTACAGATGCTTACTTTTTAAGTATTTGTTGAGCTAAAATCTTACTAGTCTAGTTTCTTTTTGCTTACAGTTAGTTTGACATAAAACCAGTTGTTCTGTTTCTCTTGTAGACAAAAACTTCAATGCTCTAAGTAAAGATACCCCTTTACTTGTAGATATTTGGTCAGTTTACATACAGTGTGTTTCTATTGGTCTGCTTTGCTTCTTTGAGCTCCATAACAATTACCAATAAGTAGAATCCCTAAAGCTACAGGGTTTCTCAAAAGGACTAGTAGTAGTAGAAGAAGACAACATCTCCATATCAATGCATTATATTTTTGTAAATATCAATTTAAACTTGCCTTTATGCTTCTGGATTTGTTTAGCACTCTGAAAACAGCTTACTTGCTGAAGGGTTGCTCCAGTTTGTCCAGACCCGCTGGAGTTAGCAACTGTATGGAGCATAGTCCACCATTTGGATTATAGGCATTCCTTTAAAGTATATTACATCTTTATGCATATCAGTCATGTAAAAGTAAAGTCTGTCTGTGTTGCTTTTATATGACATTGACTGATTTTCATGATACAGCTGGTGTTTTATATACCCATAGTTTATTGCCATTAATCTGGTTGTAGAGAGATGTAAGACGCACTTTAATTATACAGCATAATATAACTGGCTTTGACAACTCTCTTTGAAAATATTTTATAGTTTTTATGCAATTTAACAGTTGTGTCTTCATGACACAACTCAGCTTCCAATGGACTGACTTTGTTGACATTTGGCACTCTTATTTGTCAGGAAAGTTCCATTTTTGTTGAGTTTCATTGAATACAGCATACTGTAAACAGTTTTGCAAACCCCTGAGTGAATTTTCAAACTGATCTTTCACAAAATAGAGTCTTTAATTATGGATTAGTTTACTTATTCAAATTTGCATTAAGAGAGGTGACGGCAAAACACCTGTAGGGTCATGCACACTAAAAGCAGCTCCTGTGGCGTAGATAGTTATCAACTTGTAAATTATAGAGGGAGAAGTACTGCTTGGATTAAATAGGCAAAATCTAAGAAGTCACTGGGACCAGATAACTTTTATCCTTAAGTGCCTAAGAAATTCAGTGAGTACATATTTAATAGTTTTGTTCATATTTTTTAAAGATCTCTGAACACTGGGGAAATTGCTAAAGACATTAGGCAAGCAAATATTATCCTATTGTATAAAAAGGGGGCTCAGGCTGATCTAAGTAACTATAGGCCAGGAAGTTTAATGTGCATCAAATGTAAAGAAGTGGAAGCAATTAGTAAAGAAAAGATCCAGCAGCACATCCCTAGAATGTGTGTATTACAAAATAGTTAACAAGGGCTCAGACGAGGAAGGTCATGTTTTATTAATATGCTGGAATTCATTGAGGAAGCAACAACAACATACAATAAGAGAGGAGCATATGATATGATTAATCAAATAAAAGAAGTGTGTATTCAGGGCACAATGTGTAGGTAAGCGTAGGTGGCTACAAAATTGGCTCAAACACAGGAAGCAAAGGGTTATGTTGAGGGGAATGTTTTCCAAATTATACAGTTTTTAAAGTGGTGTCTCTCAGGGATCAGTGCTAGGCCTGCTTCTGTTTTTAATATACATACAAAATCTGGACAAGAATATATTTAATAAGCTGGTTAAGTTTGCAAATGATACCAAACCAGGTGTAAGAGCAGATAATGTAGAATCAGCTAACTTATTACAGAGGGATTTGGATAGCATGCGGATTTGAGCAGATGAAATTTAATATAAGTAAATGTAAAGTACAGTAATCCCCCGCCTATCGCAGAAGTTACATTCCAGACCCACCCACGATAGGTGAAAATCCGCGATATAGAAAGACCACATTTTTTTTATAGTCTAAGCCTTAAAATACCCATCCCACATGCTTTAAACACATAACTTATTAAAACACACTTTGTAAACACATATGATTTGTGGATGTCGGGCTAAGGATATGAGTAACATCACTCTATTATAAAACATTTGAACTTCACGCAAGACAAGGCAGTGTGACAGGATAAGAGCTGCTGTACAGGCTTTTGAATGATTGACACGCAGAGCGACAAGCTGAAAAAGTATCTTGGCAGACGCAGCACAGAGCCAGCACAAAGTCCACTTTTCCTTAGCATGCATTCAGCTCCCCCCTTCACAACACGAAGTGGCAGGAGCGTAGCGCGTCTCCTTGTGGGAGGGGGAGGGGGAGGTTGGGTTTTGAGCGAAGCAATCGTGACCAGATCGGAGCACTTCTCCTTAGCGTGCGTTCAGCCGTCAAACCCACGCCACTCCTCGTCCTCCTCCTCCTCATCCTCCTTCAGAACACGCAGAGCAAACAGAACAGCAATTTTGGCATAAGCAGCACAAAGCCAGTAGCTAATCTGTCCCCTTCTGCTTAGCGTGCGTTCAGAACCCCCCTTCACAACGCGGGGAGCGTTATAAGTGCTGTGAGAAGGAGATTTAACCACGCCCGGGGCAGGAAATAAAGAAAAAATATTGTTTTTACAAAAGTTTTAAAGTAAAAATGAAAATAATGCATATGTAACAATTCCCATGAAAATAACAATCTCTTTAAATTGTTTATCCGGTAAACCAAACAAGGGGGTAGGCGAACAAAGCGAGCAGGAGGCAGAGCCCCCTAGTGATAATAATAGTATTAATAAATCTGCAATGTAGCAGGGGCGCAATAGCTGAACCGCGATAGAGCAGGGGATTACTGTACTACATTAAGTAAAAATGTTAGATTTGAATGTACAGAGGGCAGTCTGAAACTTCTGAGTGCACAATTTGGACCTGGGAGTCACAGTGGAGTCGTCACTAATCTACATCCAAACAGTGCACAGAAGTAATCAAAAATGTTATGGGAGGGGTAAAAATCAAGGAAGGTTATGTTTAAGTTGTATAGTGCAGTAGCAACACCTCAGCGGACTGTGGTCAGTTTTGGTCTTCAGATTGAAGAAAAAGATTTACAGGGGTCGAAAAAGTCCAGAGAAGAGTGGTTAGACTGAGGTATGAGCTATGAGAAGAGATTACAGGAGCTGAACCTTTTCAGTTTAAACAATCAAAGATTAAGAGGGGACATGATTGAAATGTTTAAAATTATGGAAGGAATTAGTATAGTAGATCTCAGCTCTTACTTTAAAATAAATTCAGCAGCAAGAACAATGGGACATGGTTGGAAACTTGTCAAGGATAGATTTCATACAAATGCTAGGAAGTTTTTCTTCACACGGAAAACTATAGACACATGGAGTAAATCGGTGGTTTTCAACCTGTGGGGCGGGCCCCCCTATGGGAGCGCGAAGTAACAAAAAGGGGGGCGCGAAGATGTGAAAAAAAGAAAACAAGAATAAAAAATATGAAAAAAAAAAACATCTGTTGAAACCAGAACAAATTAACTTAAACTACATTCTGATACTAGAACAATAAATATAGAGTTAGATAAATGTCGATAAAAGTTAAGTAGGTATAATAAAATATGCATCTACATTTCAACAAATGTTGGGGGGGGCACGATTAAAACTGTTATGAAAACTTGGGTCGCAAATACTTAAAAGGTTGAGAAACGCTGGAGTAAATTATAAAGTAATGTGGGTGAGAGTAGGATTTTGGAGACCTTCAGATCTGCACTTGATGTTATTTTGGATAACCTAGGTGAACAGGACAACAAGCTTGTTCGGTTGAATGGGTGTTTGCGCTAAATGTGCTGTAATAAATAAATGGAAACTTACTTGCACAATTTCTTCTAAAGATGGTGCTTTTGACTGAGAAATTAGGTGTTAGCATTGCTTCTTGTTCCATAATGAGCATCCAAACTGATCCCATTCAGAATACTGCTTGAGAGTAGATTATGTCATGATAATCGAGTATGTCATGGTTGTGGCAAGTGCAACTTGAGTGTCAAAATAATGGGAAGAAATGATGTGTGTATGGAGCACCTCCAGGTATTGGAGGCTTGTGTTTTATCTGAATGTTAAGCTATTGATACCCTAGAAACTTAAATTATCAGATATGTCTTCTTTCTTCTGTTTTTTTTTATTTTTATTTTATTGAAATCCTTATCATGTGTTCCTCAAAATGAGGGCAATCTTTTTGTTTAATGGCATTCTTATAGTTTGTTACTCAAGCTGTTATCTTTTATTCTGCAGCTGCCTTTTTGATTTTCTTCTCTATATATTTTGCCCCACTGCATTTTGTCTTGTCAACAATAAGTTTAAGGTGATTCTTTTATTTTTGAATGCAGAACAGATGTCCCACCTTCCACTACCACTGGTGCTTTCTGTGGCAATGTCAGCTCTCATTGCACTCCTCCTATTGGCTGTCTCTGGAATTATGATTGGTTAGTATACCCTCCTTTTTAATGTACTTTACCTATTTAACAGTGTAATACACTACTGTATATTATGTTGGATTGCTTCTTAAATATGCATTTATAACAAAAGCTATTTATATCAATGAATAAAGACTGCAGCTAACATTTACATTTATAGTCAACACATTTAACCAGGACAGTAATCACTTTATTTTACTTAAGTGCTTTGAACTCATGAAAATCTCAAATCTTATTTTTTAGAAAGTATACTTGATATAAATCTACAGATACAAAGTTCACTCCATTTTTCAGAGAACTTTTGTGTTTGATTATGTCAGAATTATTTATTTTTTTAATAATAATTTATTTATTTATTTTTAGCATACCGTCGCAAGCAACCCGAATTGCAATCCATTCAACTTGAGCTTCAGAGTCCTGACTGCAAACTAAGCAAACTGAGAACGTCTACCATTATGACTGACTACAACCCTAACTATTGTTTTGCTGGCAAGACGACCTCTGTCAGTGACCTAAAGGAAGTCCCTCGAAGGAATATCTCATTTGTCAGGTGAGAAGTATGGAGATGACATCACATTGCAATGAAGTCAACAGGGGTGAAAAAAGGGGTCTTTGAGAAGTTAATTCATTAGCAAGCCACTCAGAGCTTTCTCACTGCAGGATCAGAAGACAAATAATGACAACTCAATTAGTTACAGGGTTGTGCTAGGCTAAAGTTTCTCATGGCATATTTCAGCATGAAGGCAGCAGAATCTGCAGGTGACATGGCTGCCATTCGATCAGTGGATTTAATGGTGTTTTCAACTTTCTTTTTAAGTGTACAGCCAAACGAAAAGGTGATGTCCTGTAGTATATTTTTTTTAATCATTATGTTTAATGCAGAGTATAAGTTGAGGTATTACATATCTGGATTTTGTATAATTAATTTTATTCAGTTCACCTCACTATACCTGAGAATTTGTTTAATGCTATGCCCCAGGCTTTTTATACGGAAAAATGTAATTTTGAAGCAGTTTCAAATAACAATAGACTATGTTAACATGGAAAGTAGAAATTTGAAAAATAAATGTTGCAAGTTTAAGGAATTGAGTTGAAGAGCATGAGGCAGATGGTTTGAAGTAGAAAGTTCTTGTTGATTTATTGAACCATAAATAACAAAAATTGTACACGCAACGTTCAAATACAAATAATATTCTGATTTGTTGGTCGGAATTAAAATATAGCATTTTTGGTGGAACACAAACAATAATGCAGCAGGATGTAGATTATGTTATACACATTATTGATTTCCTTTAATTGAGCCTGGTTTGACTCGATGGTTATGCTTTTTGATCTGGTTGAGTAAGATCTTGCTTAGTCCTACTTTTCCATTTGAAGGTAAGTTTGTATCTTTGAACTTTGTACTTTTTATAATGGGAAAATGAATGAGCTAGTCAGCATAGTATTGAAAGGATTCAGTACACATTTACAGTGGACAAAAGTCGGGGAGTGACGAGAGTATGGTTGGCCAAATATGAGTGTACAAGAGTGAGCAACAGGGCTGTTTTGAAGTATTTTGGGTAATTTGACATAAATTGAAGGAATTACATTTCTTTCACCTAATATTCTGTTGATATCTATAAGGTCTTATTTTTGGCTCAGTAACTGCATAAGTAACAGTTTATTAGACAACAGTTTAGATGATAAAATAGGTTGGAATAGGCAGTCTTTAGATAGTGTCTTTTCCTTGTCGAAACCTACATTCTTCGCTAGTGGTTATTCTAGTTGGGAAGAGTCATTCTGAACTGGAATATGACAGGGGCATGGCCCAGTAAGCCCCAAAGAGAAAGAAAACATGCACCAGCAGTTTCGATGCACAATCACTATGCCAGTGTAGCAAGACTGCCTCCACTTGTACTCTTGCAATGTGAAAAAGTCCAGGCACCAGAGAAAAAGACAGAAGGAAATGAAGTGTGAACTGGAAATAATTGTGAAATATTCTCCTAAGTTATTTTAGATTAGGTAACTGGTCATTTTTAATGGCTAGTGGGAGACAGGAACAGCACTTGAATGATAAAGTGCATAAAATGGCCCGAGATCAAAAGAATCAGGACCTTCACCCACTTTTAAAAGTAAATAATTGGAATTAAGTCCCCATAGGTGTCAGCACAGCCAAAAAACTGTAATGGGACAGTAGACCCTCTCCTTTTAAGGACACTGGAAGACTCATGTGCAGTAATCACATGGTCTGGGCAAGAATATTGTGAACCCAAAGTGGGTTTTTAGATTTCAGAAAGGAGTAAGAAGGGGCTTAACTAAAGAGACAAAAATAGTGAGTGACAAAGAAGGAAGGGGAAAAGAATGCTTTCAAGACGGGTATGTGAACTATGCACCCTTTGCGGCAGACAGGGATGAAGACTCTAGCAAGCCCAGAAAGGTTTGCTACATTCCATTGATTTACCTCATACTTTTGTTTCTCTGTCTCCCTGTATTTATTCTTCATTTGTGGTCACAGGGAGTCTTCGAGTTACAACGTCTCGACATACAACGTTTCGAGTTTACAATGCTCACTCCCATAAAAACTTAAAAAAAAATTGAGACATGAGTGTTTTGGCTTACACCATTAGCGTTATACTTACAGACTACGTGGGCAAACTAGTTTGGTTGCGCACAGCGGAAGAATAAGCAGTAATAACGCAGCATACGAGTGAGGGAGTTGGTGAACTAGTTTTGTTGTGTGTGGAGGAAGTGTTCTGTTTGTGTGGCTTTGTTTGGCGACTTTGTGGCCCTTATCATGGCTCTTAAATGAAAGTCAGAGTCTTCAGATGGTAGTGCTTCGAAGTAGAGGAAAGCCATCACAATGGAAGTGAAATTAGACATTGTAAAGTGATCAGAAGGAATAAAGGTAAGGAATTTTTTTTTGCCCTCATTTTTTGTAATTTTTTCTGTTACTACAGTATAGTGTACAGTACAGTATATTTATGTCCTTTTCCTTTTTCTGTGGCTTAGTTGTGTTTTTATGTTCTAGATTATGATTTTGCAAATTTGTTAGGACAGGTAAGTGACTTAGGCTAGGGTGTGTTTCGACTTACAACAAAATTTAGGTTACATCACTGTCGTAGGAACGAAACTGTGTCGTAACCCGAGGACCCCCTGTATTTATATAATAAACATGCAATTTTGTTGCAAGTGGCCGCTTTATTGACATTCTGATTTGAAAGGATCACTCCCTCTTGTTCCATTGTACTGAAACAATACAGTTAAAGAGTGCTAAGTTCTTTCATTCACTTTTACATGTAATTCCATTAAATTGATATTTTCATTGGCAAAATTATTTTTCTCTTTACTATAAATTTTATACTGAGCTAATGATTCCACTTGAGGAGAAGAGAGGTAACAGAGGTATATGTGAATTCCATATTGGTAGAAAAGTTTTACCTCATTAACAGAAATTTGCATTAAACAGATTGTATTAATTTAAAGCACACTGTCATAACTTGCATAAGTGGGGCTTCTGTTTCATTCTTCTGATTATTCTTCCAGAGTTTGTATGTACACAGAGTACAGAGCCGAAGCACTTTCTGCTTGGCCATTAACCAAAAAAAAGCCTTAAGATAGAATTGCACACCTGCCTGGACACTTAAACAGATGTGCCACTTCCCTCCCGTGCAAAGAAAAAAGCTCGGGGCCTTAGCCTTCTTTCATCTGTCTCAGTGGATGGCCTGAGACATAACTGAGCATTATATTGTAAGACTAGAACATGATGTGCTTTGTATTTCAATTCTTTTAAGATACATTTAGTGCAGATTTAATGTACTTGTAGCTTTTAACATTCATTATAATCATTAACATGGTTACCTGAGGAATATTGTCTTACCTTGCTTATTAATTATGTTGATATGAGTGAAGCAACAGGATTAAGTTGACAGTTCAAATCCCAACGGTTACAAAATGCCCACATCTGTTGGCTGAAATTTAACAATAATTCAATGGATAAAGTAATTTAGCTGGCAGCTTCTGATTTGTTTTAATATTTTACGGCTAGTATTTCTGTAATGTCTCTACTCTTTTTCAATCATACCCATTGAGGATGCTGGGTCATTTCAGGAATGCATGGAGGCTTTGAAGGGTGTGCATGTGTAAAACTAGTTAAGAGCTGGCTGTAGACATGGGTTATCCATTAACCAGTATAGACATGTAGAAGCAGCTGGGGGACAGTAAATATATTATTGGCAGTCAACATGATAAAAGATTCTTGGGAGAGGAAATAATGCTTCAGGTACCACTAGTTTTGTTTGTGTAAGGAGGTACACAAAGGATACCCAAGCTGTTAATATGAGTCAGCATGTAAGAAATTTAGACATCCAGCCTAGACCAGCATATTTTTTTCTTTTTAAATCAACTGAGTCTTGCTATGTAATTTTAAAGGGATAAAAAAGAGAACTTAACATCTAGTGAGTCAAAAATTAAAAGCTGAAGTAGCAATCCTTTTTAATTATGAAAATTTGAACTTGACTTGAATATTATCTATTATGTTTACTTTTAACTTGCTTTTGCTTTCTAAGTTTGCTTTATGCATCAACTTAATATTTCTCCGGTAATAATTTTCCAGTTTTAAGTGTTGCATAAAATAACATTTCATTTCACCAGTTGATCATGCATATTTTTTGATGATATACCTGTATATTTGTTAACAAAGTCTGTTACTAGGGATTGCAAAACATTATGAACATCCATTTTATGCATTTATCTGAATTAAAGTGTCATTGTGTTTGCTTTCTCTTTTGTGAGTATTGTTTCTAGAAACCAAGAACAACTGAGCTTTAGTAGAAGTAGTTACTGTTACATTTAAGAATATTGTAAAATTTTGCATATTTAACCATCATGAAACGTCATCACTCCTCAGTGCCATGATAAAGAAGAATGTAGTAAAATACATAACTACATTTTATATACTAGAGCCTTTTCAGTTTAAAAAAACAGAGGTCAAGAAGAGACATGGTTATTGTTTTTAAAAAAATTATGAAAGGAATTATTACAGTGAATCAGGCTGTAACTTTAAAATTAGTCCAAGAATGTGGATACACAATTGGACACTTTTAGAGGTAAAGTTAGAAAGTGTTAGAAAGTTTTTCTTCACCCAGATAACCACAGATAATTAAATAAATTACCAAGTACGAGACTTTAGAAACTTTAAAATTTCAACTCAATGTTTGGATGAATTAAGTGATTATGATTGGCAAGTTTTGTCTGTCTGAAAGGCCAGTTCTTGGCAAAGTTTTCCTAATTATTCTAATATAACATAGTGATTCAGCAGAAGCTTTGCTTAAATGAGGGTTATGTTACTAGGCATTGAATATATTGAAATATATTGCTAATAACATAAAAGGGTCATGGTTGTGCTTTTAAACATCATATGCACCACATGTATATGCATCAATTAGTTCAAATGTACAGTAAGTGTACATCATTGCTTTTCATACAAAAAGTGAATAGTCTTATTTTGTGGTTGGCTCAGGCTTTTCAAGCACAAGGCTAAAGTAGAGGCAGAAACATCACCCTATATAAGTCCAATGCTGTCAAAGCTCAAAAAGAGCTGTTTCACTAGAACATCACCTTATAGTGGTTAGTGTGAGACAGTGAGAGTCTGAAGGAGCACATGTCCTTCGCCATACTAAGCGTGAGACAGAGCGAGGCTAAGGGAAGCATGCGTCACTCTCCTCTCTTATTCTCACATCTTGGTGAGCAGGACAAAGGAGAGTATCGGAGGAGTATGTCTCAGTGCGTCTTGCCTCATACAAGAAAAATGTGCTCCAGCACACCAATTGTAACTTTTGTATTGTTCTTTTATTAGATTCTACATCCATTCTGTGTAAAAATTAAATTCACAGTTACATTTGTAAATAAATGGTTCTGTAGAATTATAATAAACAAAGCTGGTACTGATCATGTATTTTCAAAATTCTTAATTACTAGCTAGTCAGAAAACATTTACAGATGAAAGTATACATCAACTTTGGTTTTGATTCTTTAATAAAGCACTTGATTTTTTTTCTTATAGCTATTTAGTGTCTTGTAAATTTCCTTTTAGGATTAATAAAGCTTATCTAATCTAATCTACAGTCATAAATAAATATTTTAAAATATACATTTTGTGATATTGGCTGAGGAGACAAAATGCAAGGAATTGTGGAGGAAAGTTAAGTGCATGACGATGCAAAGTCAGGCTCCAAAGGTTAAGCCCTTGCTTCCATGTCAAACTGTAAACCATGAAGTCACAAGTCATGCTTTGGAACTTTTTATTACTTTCACACGTTCTTATAATTATATGATGTTAAGTACAGAAATAATAATAATACATTTGTACATATCGATGTAAAAAGAAGAAAAGTAAAATCAACAATTTACTTATATCCCATTTATACAGTGAATGACATAAGATTCATGCAGAGAGCAGCTCAAAAGAATGTGGCTTTACTAATTCCTGGAAAATTTTCTGAGCAGCAGAATTCCATTATTCTGTGATAGTGGTTATGGTAAATTTTATATGGGATGTGGTCTTCTCTAAAACAATACTGTCCCTGGCTTGGATCCTTTGCTTCCAGAACTTTAGCTGACTCCTTGGGATGCTAAGCTGGATTAGCAGGTCAGGAGATGGAGTGCCACCTAGCTGTACATTTTGGTTTTATTAGTATCCTTCCTGCTCACTAGAAAAGATTTTTCGATTGACTTGCAAATTTCAGATCTGTCAGAGAGAACTACAACTCTGTAGACAGTTGAAATTTGAGGCCCCACTACTGATAATACATAGAGTGTTATATTTCCAGAAGGAGATCCATTCTGTGCCTTACCAAAGCACATGTTAATATGTGACTACTTATCCATAGTCTCCCTGAATCTGTAAACTTTTCCATCAGACGCTTCCCAACTTGGATTGGGAAGAATGTACTGTATGTGCCAATTTGAAATGTATAAGCTGTTGTGAAAGATTAAAGATTTTTGATGAAGAAAACCTTTCTCCCAAGTAACCTTCCAGTCGGGAAAGATCAAAACTCTTTTTAGTTTTATTGTCCAAAATAAGATGTCTTAAAATGATGTAGGATTTATTATGTATAAGTAAAATAATGTACGCCTGATGTTAGAGTAATGCATTTGGAAAGAAAGACATCAATGGTAATGAATAAGTATCAAAAGGGGCAATTAGTCTTAAATAGAAAAAAATGAAAATGGAGAAACATTTACTTTTGAATATGTTACCATATATATGGATATTTCTGACTGACTACAGAAAGTAAACAAAAGTGATCCTGTTGTAAGGAAATTATTCACCCTTAATGGAAACATTGCCAAATGAAGCCAAAAACCTCTTCTTAATGCTTTGTTTGTTTCAAAAAAAAAAAAATACTATTAAATCTTTCCTTTAGCCTTTAGTTTTCCTTTAGTTTTATTTTACAGTTCGGTCACAACTAAATGCAAACAAAATCATGTCTCATGTAGCATTACGCTCACATCACATGCATAATAAAGTGAGGTGTCCGTAGCCCAGGAATGCCAGCACCCATGAAAAACAAACAAAATAGCAAGTGTTCCAGAGATTTAGCCAATAAGAAATGAATTCATACGTGAGGAGATTTATGTGGTGATCCATGCTGTTAACACTGAATAATGAAACGGTTAGGGTTCAGGGAAATGACTTGTGCAACAGACTTGGATATTGTAACAGAAAGATAAAGGCAACAATGGAGATTTTTGTCCAATGCCTCTTGTTGGTGGGCACTAAAATTTCATAAGTAAATAAAATTCAGATTTCTGGAGTATTTATACAGCTTACAGATCATGACAGTGAATAGGAGACCAAATCTGAAACATCTTAATATAGCTTATAAGTAGTATCCTTAGACATTCCTTAAATACCTACGCTAGTCAAAAGCGTTTTATTATTATTATTATTAATTGTTGGTAAACTAATAAAGTGCCTTTAGCAAGTAAGAATTTCACTGCATTCTGTACACATGACAACTTACTTATTTCTTTAATATTCGAGCATCCCAAATCCTACCTTTAATCTTACCTGTCTTGTAATGATAATTTAAAGAATGAAGAACTCCAGAAGAAGTGTTTGTAAATAAAAACAATCTCTTTTTTATATTAGATAGATGAACTTTTCATTTTTAATACCAAAAAATAACCTATTGATAGTGAAATGACTGCAGGCATAACTTCATTCTAAATTAATCTTGTTCCCATAAGACGCACATAAAATAGTGTAACATCAGATATAACATTTCATTTTTCTAAGCTGTACGGGGAAGTTAAATTTTGCTCCATAAATTCCTCTTATTCATTCTTTATCTGTTCAATTCGATTTTTAATCTTAAAGAACAAACATACTAAATCTCTTTAATTTGATTTTTATTTTGAGCTGTATTAAGAGTGCATGACATTAAGGCATTATCTGAATCTAGCATATTTTCAATGTTCACATTGCTTGTATATCTCATAATGTTATGAATTTGGAAAAATCACCCCTGCTTATATGACTTGTACTGTCCAGGAAAAAGCGTAATCTCACACTGCAGGGTTTTACATTTACCATGGGTGGCAAAATAATAGATCCTTAATGAAGTTGTGTAATAGCTTGGTAGTTTTGAGTGATTATATAATTCTCAGAAAAGTGAAATATCTGAATTTTAGATCAAATAAACTGTGAAAGTCATTAAAATAAATGTAATATTTCCTATTGAAATCAGACTTCTTTAACTTTATTTTGAATATTGACAGTACAAGATGTATGAACATTAATGGTTACTATGCACACTCTGCAGGTTTTTTTTTAAATAAAATTGCATAACAGATTCCTTTCACTCCTTGTCATTTCCTTAAAACTGTATTTTTTATTATTATAAGTACACTTTTTCAACTTTCTGTTTGTAGAAATACTGTAAACACTACATTCTCTTTGTAGTGTAATTGGTTTTTGCTGTGGTCTATGAGTCAATACAATACTATATCTGTTGTGGTTATTTAGAAAATTATCATCATAACTAAGTTGACTTGAAAATTCACCATATGTAGTCGGTAATTTCAGCCTTTAGATCCCACCATTTGCCCACTTTTTAAATTCCAATTATACTGGATACCCTCTCATACATGCAGTAAACCTACCCAATATAATTAGCCACCATGTTAATTGCCTACTTGTTCAATATTAATGTTTTGGACTGGCAGAGTCAAAATCCAGTACAGGGGGTCCTCGGGTTACGACACAGTTCTGTTCCTACACCAGTGATGTAACCCGAATTTTGGTGTAATTCGAAACACACCCTAGCCTAAGGCACTTACCTATCCTAACACATTTGCAAAATCATAATCTAGAACATAAAAACACAACTAAGCCACAGAAAAAAGAAAAGAACATACATATACTGTACACTGTACTGTAGTAACAGAAAAAATGACAAAAAATGAGTGTAAAAAAAATTCCTTACCTTTATTCCTTCTGATCTCTATACAATGTCTAATTTCACTTCCTCTTCTTTAAAGCGCTACTATCTGAAGACTTTCATTTAGGAGCCATGATAAGGGCCACAAAGTTGCCAAACAAAGCCACACAAACAGACCACTTCCTCAAGCACAACGAAACTAGTTTGCCAACTTCCTCACTCATATGCTGCGTTACTGCGTATTTTTCTGCTGCGCACAACCAAACTAGTTCGCCCATGTAGTCTGTAAGTACGACGCTAATGGTGTAAGCCGAAACGCTCATGTCTCAATTTATGTTTTTATGGTAGTGAGCGTTGTAAACTCGAAACATTGTATGTCAAAACGTTGTAACCTGAGGACTCCCTGTACTAAACCCAAAAGATATGCACTGTGGTTCAGGGATACAAAAGTCTTACTTAATAAAAAAAAGTCTAATGCACACTCAATCACACCAGCACCTTATATGTAATCTACACTGTTGCACAGTGGTTAGCACTGCCAAAAACTACAATGATAAGATTCACATCCTGGGCTGGTCACCCTGTGGAATTTGCACACTCTAATTGTGCCTGTGTGGATTTTCCACTTTTTTCCACTATTCCACTTTGCCACACTTTCCACAAAAATGCATGTTAGGTGAAATGGCAGTTGAGATCTATTTGTGCCTGTGTGCCCTTCAGTGGACTGGTGTATAATCCATGGTTGTTTTTTTGCTTAGCACTCAGTGCTGTCAGTGCAGTGTCTGTTCCCCTATGTCAGCATTCATTATTAATTAGGCCTGAAAAGGGGGTTGAGGTTCATGTTATGTTGACACTGATTAATTTCCTTGCTAGATCTTCATTGTGAATATTGAGGGCTCTTTCCATTCCTGTAGTTTTCATTGCTTTTGGAGCACCAGTATCAAAACTTTTTTTTCTCTTTGTTGCTTATAAATATAGCAAACTGTGGACTCACTCACACTATTGTCCTGCTCAAATCACATCTAGAAGTAATACTTTCTCTGCCAAAGTATTGCTAAATTGCCTTTTTACCTTTAAAGGAACATTTTTAAGTACCATGCTTATTGCAAAAACACCACAAAATGTTGAACTCTACCGAATGCAACCAGAGTGCTATTAGGAATGTGAAGAATAATGAGAATAGGGTAGGGACTATGGATGGAATGTGCACACACTTTAAGAAAAATACTGAGGAAATGTAGGAAGGGAAAAACAGGTTCAGATTATGAGACATACTGTAGCTTGAACTACCCTTGTTGAGAAGATGGTATAGATAATGATCCAGGAGATTGTGTTTGAGTGAGTACAACTAATTAATAATGCTCTCAGATGCCATGCTCTGTATTCTCTAATCTTATGAAAGGTTACAAGAGAAAACTCTGCTATTATATTGGCAAAGGGAGGTTGTACGAAGTATTAAATGCAGGGGTTCCAACAATTGTGGCACATGTGTTTTTGTTAAATATATTTATTTCTTAATGAGGGCTTTGTTTTTCTTTGAATGAACTTATTTCAATTAAAGGTCAGAGGTTTCTCATTTTTTCAGTACAAGATGACGGTTCTTCAGCAAAGACTGATTTTTTTTTTTTTTTAGCTCTTCTTACTAAGAGATGCCAATAATAGTGGCATCTAAATCTCGCAAGCAAGTGGTGGTAATTGTTAAAAAAAACCCAAACAAGGGTTTTATTTATTTTCTTCTCACTTAACTGGGCCAAAACATCGTAGTCAGGACAAACAAACAAGCACTGAACAAAAACCACCCCACAAGACCGAGTCAAACACACTCTAACACTGAACCTCCTTTCCAAAGTCCCTCCTCCCCAGCACCCCACAGGCTGCTTATTAAGGGTGGCAGTTGTGTCTCCTCTGCCCGCCCCTCTCCACAGCACTCCATGCAGCCCTTTTTTTTTTTTTACATTTTTTAGAACATACTGCCTCACTGGCAATTTCTTTCCCAGATCGTTACAATATAATAAAATATATGGATGAGGGTGGGTGTAGGTGTTTATGTATCTTTTCTTCATCTGAGGTAATGATGGGTCAAAAGAAAGATAAATGTTGTTGTGCCAACCTGGCTTTCCATGTTTACTTGAGCAACTGTAAAATAAACAGTGCTTGATAGTGCGTATACAAACATAAATGTCACCCTCTGGCATTCTAACAAAAAGGTCACTGCCTATCAAGGCTTCTTTTTGGGTGCTTTTTCTGGGTTTGCAGGAGGTCCTTCTCCACTGCTGTCCAGTCAGTGAGTGACACCTCCTTCAGAGTGACTGGGTTTTTAAGATCCTGGGGGTGGAGTCAGCTGGCCTTACTGAGCAGTTTCTCAGCACTGTGGAGAGAAGGAAGATGATACAGTTAGCAGCAGTGGGTCCTCTCAGCCCACGGTATTTGTTACATACCTTGGAGGAACCAGGATTATTTTTTAGAATTTTTAGAATTCTTCTTTACATTTTTGCATTGTCCAGCTAAATATTAAAAGAATAAACTATTTCAAATCAATTCAAATCAAATCTGTAAGCCTTCACATTACAGACAGCAGCAAATATATCTTGCAGGGAGGAAAAAGGAGGGATGTGTCTACAGGATCAATAGCCACCCATAATGATCATTTGCCTACTCAATGAAGAATCAATAAAAAAAAGACTATATTTTACCATTTAGTTGCCCTGTTTACATATTCAAAAGCTCACCCTAAAATTACATCTTAGGAATGCCACTAGGTGAAGGGTTTTCTCTGTGTGCAATATGCCTTTAAATTCATGACCATCCTATTTAAGATTATGGCATTCAATTGCTCATGCTATTGTATTTATATTTTGTTGCAGCAGCTGTTAGTAAGATAGAAGCAGCTCTATAATCAAATTTCCATTTTTTTGCTTTCCTATATAATTATTAAGCATTTCACTCTTCTGCAGATGGGTTCATATAAATGTGTATTTTTTCTCTCCCACAGGGGTCTTGGACATGGTGCCTTTGGAGAGGTTTATGAGGGACAGGTGGTTGGAATTCCAGGAGAGCCAAGTCCAATGCAGGTGGCGGTCAAGGTATGTGTGCCAATGATAAGAACCAAGGAAAATACATCAGCTATACAGCTGTAAGTGTAACAAAATGCTCTGAGCATAATTGTAACCAGTTTTAGAAATCAAATTTAGTTATTTCTTTTTCAATTGAGAAATCCAAACTGCCATAAAATCTTTTAAATCCTCAACTCAACGTAGTCTTCTGAGCACAGAAGTAAAATGTTAAGTTAAAGGCGAAACAGTGAAAAAATTGTTATAATCCTCCTAGACTGGTAAATGAAATATCCCCAAGGCATCTATGATGATATTTACCGCAGCTTTCACCAGCCACCTATACCAGGACAACCCCTGATATAGCCCACTTTCCACCTCAAAAATGAACAGGGTGTCTCCAGCTTTCAGTAAAGTGGCTCAAACCAAGCCTGAATGCAAGCACTGACCACAGCATGTTTAAAGTTTGAATTCTGGTATCATATCCCATCCACTGCATTGCACTACTTATGAAATATAGTATGTGTTTATCTTTGCACAGTATTGCTGGTAGAATTTTTACAATGTAGCTGTCTGTAGTACTTGGGCGATATTTGGTCTATGATCACTTCACAAAGATGTGAATTAGATTAATTTATGACGTAAAATTGTAGTTTCTTTTAAAAGTTGCTCATCACAGTATGCATTGCCCCCTCATATACCCTTTCCCACATGGTTGATATAATTGTGTCTCAAGATGAGTATTCACTTCATATGACTCACTAAAGATAACCACCATTTTTGACTGTCTTGTTTCATTTTTCTTCTTTGTCCCCATCAAAGAAAATGGCAATATAATTATGTGTATCTAGCTATTGTACACATCAGTCTGTCAATAATAACTCTATATGCAGCAATCTGGCATATACAGTGTTTGTACTGTATGTATGGGTATACATCAGTCGGCCACAACTTTAAAACCACCTGCCTAATATTGTGCTATCTAAACAGCTGTGACCTGTCGATACATGGACTCCATAAGACCTCTAAGGGTGTCCTGTGGTATCTGGCACAAAGAGGTTAGCAGCAAATGCATTATGTCCTGTAAGTTGCAAGTTGGGGTCTCCATGGATCGGACTTGTTTTTCCAGCACATCTCACAAATGTCCAATTGGATTGAGATGTGAAGAAACTGGAGGTCAAGTCAACTTCTTCAGCACTTTGCCATGTTCCTCAGATCTTTTCTAAACAATTTGTTTTAAGTGTGGCAGGGTGCATTATCCTGCTTAAAGATGCCACTTTCATCAAAAAATACAGTGGCCATAAAGGGGTGTACGTAGTCTGCAACCAACCTTTAGGAAGGTGGTACATGTAAAAGTGACATCCACATTCATGTTTTCTAAGGGGAACATTTCTCAAAGCATCACACTGCCTCCGCTGGCTTGCATCCTGCTGTCATCCCTTCCTCAGGTAAATGACACACATGCACCCTGCTATCCACATTATCTAAAAGAAAACACAATTCGACAGACCAGGACCTTCTTCTGTCACTCCATGGTCTAGTTGTGATGTTCATGTGGCTATTGTAGGCACTTTTTCCAGTGGACAAATTCAGCACAAACACTCTGACCGAGTTATGGTTATGTAATCCCATACACAGCAAACTATAAAGCACTGTGTGTACGGACTCCTTTCTGTCATTCCCATCATAAAGTTTCAGCAATTTATGCTGCAGTAGCTGTTCTGTTGGCTAGGCTTCACTCCACACAAACATCAATGAGCCTTGGCTGCCAATGACCCTGTCACTGGTACACCATTTGTCCTTCCTTGGACCATCTTTGGTAGATACTAACCATTGTATACTAGAAACTCCCCACAAGACACCTGCTGTTTTGGAGATGATCTGATCCAATTGCCTAGCTGTCACAACTGTCAAAGTCACTCAGATCCTTACACTTGCCCATTTTGCTTCCAACGCATCACCGTCAAGAGCTGATTGTTTACTTGCTGCCTAATATATCCCACCCCATTGACAGGTTCCTTTTTAACAAGACTATTTATGTTATTCAGTTAACCTGTCAGAGGTTTTAATGTTGTGACTGATCGGTGTATATGTGTGTGTTTGTGTATATATTAAACAGCAAATTCAATTTCATCTATCAAGACTCGGATAAAAAAATATACAATAGTGTGCCACAATTACTGTGAACTGGTGAGATTGGAGTTACAAGTACTATGTTCAGGTCTAGCCTGCACAACAAAACAGTTTGAAAAATTAATACATACGGCTAATAAACAGAGAAGCATGGCTGATTCTGGACAGCTCTGTAGTGCACTAGTCAGCTCTGTTGCTGCATGGATCCACCCTCTGTTCAAATTCCTCACCCAGTTCTTGTCTATGTGGAGTTTGCCTAAGCTTTCCTGCACCATGCAAAAGACAGGAGCGTTGGGTTAATTAGAGACTCTAAGGTTGTTCTTAATCTAAATGGTCTATTTACAGTAATTCAGTTGTGACCCATCTTATCTAGTTTCTGATGCATCTAAAGCTGCCAGAAAAGGCTTCAAGTCCTAAACCATGAATAGTGGATTTACAGAAGGGCAGATGTATTATTTCAGAAGAGACTAACATCTGCCTAATTTTAGTTTTTTTAATGTCATCAAATGCATAAAATACAATTCTTTTATGAGTCTCCCTTGTCCAGGATTATATCACTCAGAAACTAAAACAATGAAGCTTCTGAAGTAAGGTTTTCCTAAAAAACAGGAATTATTTGTATGTTTAAATGATTTTTTTTTTGCTTTTATTATGGGGGAGATCATCTTAGGTGCTATTTAACAAATTAACATTTATATTGCCATCTTATAATAATACAAGTAAATGTTTATGCATTGAATAAAGTAGAGAAACTGAGTTTTTGTTTATGGCACAGCTAAAGTATCTGTCGGACGAATTTGCCTACAGTGCTCATTTCCTATAAAACATCAAACAGCAGTTCAGTTTGTAGCCAGTCTGTATTGACAGAGTTTCATATTACACAAGAGAAAAAACATGGAATTTCTTTTATGAGCTGCAGCATAGCTACTCTTAAATGAAATACAGTACCGTCCACCACTGATAACAGTGGTCCCAAAATCAATAACATAAATTGAGAATTCTTGAACTGCGGAGCATCCATTTTAGATAACATGCAGTTCTTACCCTGAGTGTCCACATTATTTATTCTTTCCCTGTAGCTGACTGTTTGATCACTGGCAGAATGAAAAATTAGATGGCTTTAAATTCAACACGATTGTCAGGCCCTCTTAGTGTATCAGAAACACACACACTTCTTAGTTTTACCTATATGGATAACAGTGTCTGCAGTGAACCGAGAATAGGTCACCAAACAAACGTCCAGTGAGTGGAAATGATGTGGTCAGAAACAGACCACTGATGAAGGGCAGTGACTGTAGACAGAAGGACTGAAGTCCATCAATGAGCAGGTGAACACAAAAATGTTACCAAATGAGGTACATCAGAATGCAACACCTTGTGACAAATATGGTATGGAAGATGATGACCCAAAAAAATTTGACTCCTGTCTACAAAAGCAAGAAAATATAACTATGGTGAGTTAAAGAACACAAATATTGGAAAATTACAAAGCCAGTTCTTTATCTGGTAAAAGCAGATTTAATGTAATTCATGACATTGAGAGGACCAAGATGTGGTGAAAATCCAAGTGTTCATTCTACCAGGTGTCAGCAATGCATTCCAATGGTGATGGTATAGTGCCTTTTTAATTTGCTATAACTGGGTTTTTTTTATATTTTTATATCATTGCCAATTTATGTTCATCTCCCCATGGAACTAGTGTGACTTAGCATTTTCAGACAGATAATATACCATATGAAAATGCCAAGAAAGTTTTGTGTCATTCCAGGAAAATGCCAGTGAATTAAATTTGATGAATATGGAGTACAGGTCCAAAATAGAAATACAGCTCTCCAGTGACCTGGAGTTAGGATGAGGTCACTGCCCATCTCACGAGTCATAAAAAGTAAACTAAAGGAGGTTGGCATCACAAAGGGCATCTTGCCATTGTAAATTTTACTTTAGCTTCCCTTTTGAGAGAAACAACTGCACAACCTGGGTGAACACAGAAAATGGTTGTTAAAACATATCTGAGAGGGAGAGATAACATAAAAAGAGTGAAAACCTGTTGGATGTGTATTTCCTGATGCTATATATATGTCAAAATCATTATTCACTTAAATTCCCCCTTATCTAAAATAAAGTGAAGTCGCTTAAAGCTGCTACAAGGATGTGGTGTACCCATTTCTTCTGAAGTTCTTTGCTGTCTCTGATCATTAACACAATGCTGGCTGTTCCCCACAGACTCTGCCTGAGGTGTGCTCAGAGCAAGATGAACTGGATTTCTTGATGGAGGCCCTTATCATCAGGTGAGCTCATGAAAGATGAAAGGGACACTTGTGGTTCCGCTGAAGGAGTTGAAATTTAAATTTTGTATCCATTAATTGTGTGGCAGTAGCAGACGCCAAGGGAAATCAACAGTAAAGGATAAAACCTGTATTTTCTGAGGCTCAGCCTTCATTTGTAAAAACATTTTGTGAAAGATTAAAAAATGTAACCCTTATGTGAGAATTTGATGTTCTGATAACCACTGGAATTTCTTGATCTCACAGCAAGTTCAGCCACCAGAACATTGTGCGCTGTATTGGAGTCAGCCTCCAGGCACTTCCCCGTTTCATTTTGCTGGAGCTAATGGCTGGTGGTGATCTCAAATCATTTCTCCGAGAGACTCGGCCCAGACTGGTAAGTGTTCAGAATTCCCTGGTGGAAAATATTACACAGAAGTGCTACTGTTTAAGGGGTGTTTACAGACCTTATGTGAAAACTACTTTAATCTCATTTTATTTTAACTAGTCTACTTTTAGCTATGACATGTTCAACTCTATGTTGTGGGTGCAAATCCTACTACTGATGCTGTGTGACCATGAGCAAGTCACTTCACCTGCCTGTGGTCCAACTGGAAAAACAAAAAGAAATGTAACCAATTGTATCTCAAATGTTGTAAGTCGTCTTGGGTGAAAGCTTCAGACAAATAAATAAATGTAAATGTAGTGCTGCTAATGGTACAGATGTCTCGCCTTCATTTTAATGTTTAAGATTCTGAAGTTTTTGTTCTTTTTTTTCCCCTTAATTAGTAGCCCTAAAATAATGAGATGCAAATTGAGCCTACAGACGACCAGCCAACCTGATCCAATTTGCATCTGTGTCCATTATAGAATATTTGTTTTTATAAAATATTTGGAAAGAAAAAATGAACTTCTGAGAAATATCAGTCAGTTCTGGCCCACAAAACATTTGGAAGGTTTTTTCAGCAAAAATAACATTAGCACAAAGAAGCTAAACAGTTAAATAACATGTTTCATTAGCAGAATGAATTGGCTTTGAAATAAGAAATTGACCAGTGGGAAAATGATAGCCCTCCAGGATTGGGGATTGAGGCCCCTGAGTTAGCTGGTTATCTGTAGGCTTGCTTTGCATCTCATTATTTTTTGCCTTCTGGTTGAAGATAAAAGAAAAATGGAAGGCTATTTAATTTGACGTCCATAAGCTTAAGGTAAAAAGAATATGCCCTATAGGCAGCATTAAATGGTTATTGAAAAGTGGGAACCACTGTGTTTGACACCCCTTGAATATAAGGGTCTCAACTGAATTTTGTACCAGTGGCATTGTATGGGCATGCAAAAATATGCTTAGCTTTCCTCACTTATTATTTAATTTAAGATTTTAGTCTTCTCTCTAAAGTAAATTGAATGGGTGAATGCGTTTCTTAACCGAGCTGGGCCATGCTAATATTTAACAAATTCATCATCATCTTTGGGGAATAAGATGGCAGTTCTGGCCAAAAAGGAGTATGCAGCAAGTCTGTTTGCATTTTCTGTCTGTGCTGCAAGCGCACATTGCTGTGTGCTAATCTTTACAAATAAGACACGGCACCCAGCTGCAGGAAGAAAGCACAGAGACTGAGCTATAGTGTGGATGGTTATGTAGCCATGATGGAAGTTTTGTAGGATTATTTTTTTGTTTAAATTTTAGTCTTCAGTGTAGTTTTTTTTCTTGACTTTGCTGACGATGCTGTGATCTTCACAGAGTCAATGGAGGCTCTGATCGGGGCACTCGAGAGACTGAGCGAGGAGTCTGAGTGTCTGGGCTTGTGAGTGTCCTGGATAAAAACCAAGTTACAGGCCTTTAATGACCTCTTGGGCACAGCTATCAGCAGTGTGTCTGTCTGCGGAGAGAGTGTCAGCCTTGTTGAGAGGTTTACTTACCTTGGCAGTGACAGTCATGTCTCTGGTGATTCTTCCTGTGAAGTCAGTAGGCTTGCTTGGGAGAGCATGGGGGGTCATGAGGTCGATAGAAAGGGGTGTGTGGCGCTCCCGATATCTATGCAAAAGAACAAAGGTCCAGTTCTTTAAAGTCCTGGTGCTTCCTGTCTTGCTGTATGGTTGCGAGACATGGACGCTATCCAGTGACCTGAGACGAAGACTGGACTCCTTTGGTACTGTGTCTCTCTGGAAAATCCTTGGGTACCGTTGGTTTGACTTTATGTCGATTGAGCGGTTGCTCATGGAGTCCCAAATGAGACACATTACCTGCATTGTGAGGGAGCGTCAGTTACAGCACTACGGCCATGTGGCACGTTTCCCTAAGTGTGATCCAGCTCGTAAGATCCTCATTGTTTGGGACCCAAGTGGCTGGACCAAGCCAATGGGTCTCCCACGTAACATCTGGCTGCGGCAGAAAGAGGGTCACTTCCGGAGGGTGGGACTGGAACATGTGTCTGCCTGGGGGGTTGCCAACCGGGATCCCTAGTTGTTTTGTCGTGTAGGGGGTGTGGCAATGCACTGTACCAGTGCATGCTCCCCAACTTGACTTGAGTGCAGTTTTTAAAAATTGTTTGATGTTTAGAAGCACAGTATCACAGCAAGTCAGCTCATTCCATTCTGACCCCAGCTGACTTTTATTCACAAAATTTCTCTCTAAGCTGAGGTCATGGGTAACCACAATTTGTCCCAAAGGGGTTGTATGTTCAGGTGTCCACTGGAGGGGAGATGTGTGTGTCGAGGTATCCTATTAACAGCATGCTGTCAAACAATGGTGAGTTTACAAAACTGACAGTTAGATGGATGGATAGTTTACTATGAAATGTTCCTTTACTTATGTGAAGAAGCTGGTATTTTCAGTATATAATTATAGTTCCTTTTTTATTTTTATTGAGATCCATTCCCCTATCCACTGTTAAAAACCAGTGAAAGTGAATTTCAACTAATATACCATTGCCATGAGCACATCCATATTTAGTAAAGCGAGACGCTTTCAATAATAAACAAAAAACACTCAAGGTCAAGTGTATTGGACAGCATTATTTCTTTGATTCACACAAAAAAAAAATATTTGTACTTTTGCATATTTGTTGGTGTTATTTTTCTGGTTTTAAATTACAACAGCATACAGTAGTTAGCTTACAGATGTGTCTTTTGTGTTATTTTAGTTGGAGAGGGTCTGCCTCTGTGAGCTTGTGATTATATTGAGCAGAGTCAGTAAATGGATAGCTGATTTTCTGAAGCAGAGGGTGGGGATTGTGGTGGACTGTCATTAATTATTAGACATTTGACAAAAAAGGTCACACAATACCCAGATTAGGCAGCACAGCTTTGAAGTACTTTGCAATGTTGCTAAGTTTTAAGGTGTGTTCTTCTGGAAGAACTTAAACAACAAAAACAAAAGCTGTAACAAGCAGCAGATTAAAGAGGTTTGTGCTAAAGCCAATTTACTCTGCTTAAAAATGTCTTGTGCTTGAGCCCCATCTGCTGGCTGAAGCCAAAGTAGCAGCTGGCCTGTTGTGCTTTGAAAAAAGCAAAATGGAAATTTGTAATGTGCTGTATTATACTCATTCTATCAAATTAACTTGTGGTGTGATTTAGCATCTAGAAATTGGTTGTTTGAAAGGTTAACTTCTAAGAGTGTTATAATTCAGTGTTAGGTTTCCCTTTTTCTTTTCCTTTCCTGGTTTGTGGGTTATTCTTGTTAAAATATTTAAGTAATTCTGTCACTGTCTTCAGGGTCAGCCTTCCAGCTTGTCCATGGTGGATTTGTTAAATGTGGCACGAGACATTGCACGTGGATGCGAGTACCTGGAGGAGAACCACTTCATTCACAGGTTTCTGATTTCATTACTTTTTTCGATTAGAGGAAAGTCAGCACATAGCTGTGAGGGCGAGAGAGTCTCGAGAGCCTCATTAGACATAATGTGCAGTAAAGCTTGATAAGAGGACACCTTACTAGACCATGCAAGCCGCAAGGCTAAAGATTTCTTTTCAAATGCATTCTGATTGTTACATCAGTCAGTTACTGTATTTCTGGTGCTTAATATGCAATATCACTGAACCAGTTAACACTCATTTCATATAATGTTTGATACAGTGTTTAAACTGTGTTCAGTACCATTCCACTATGCAAATGGAAAACAACAAAATGTAACTAGTGATAAACAGTAGAATAGTTGGGGTTGAACTGGTATCATCTGACTTTTGACCAGCAGCCTTTAAGCGGATGGAGGGCTCGGTTTTGGGAAGAAGCGTAGGTTCACTGTTTCTGGCACTGAATAACTTAATCTTCTTGTGTCCATTCTGCGTACAGGGACATAGCAGCAAGGAATTGTCTTCTGACATGCAAAGGCCCTGGAAGAGTTGCTAAGATTGGTGATTTTGGTATGGCACGAGATATTTACAGGTAGGAATAATGTGAATTCAATACAGGGTCATCCACCATCTTACAGTTTTCCAGCGTGTGGCTTAAAATATGAATCCCTTCCAGGATGTGTATTAAAATTGCTTTAAATTGCTTGCTTTAAGAGAATGGGTGTATTGTTTAGTGTGTAGGAAATCCAAAATAATTAAGACTTAAATTGTCCTGTAAATATTGGTTATGGTGCTTGCTATTAAAATGAGCCTAAACTATTCAAAAAGATAACGGTTCATTATATTTTTATTTTGAGCTTTATCTTGAAACGTTCTGGTTAGAAATAACAGTAAAAAATAAAAAGTTTTTCATTGCAGCCAATTAAGACAGCTGAAGGTTGCTGTGCAGCTGTGATATGAAAACTTGATGAAAAATAGGTCATCAGATTAATTGTTTTGCAGTAGTGTACGCTTGGCACCAACTCCAGTTTCACTGACTTCCTCTCTCCAGAATCAATGCTTTGTGGGGAAGTAGTCCTTTTATATGAACTCCGATGGAAGTCTAGGGCGACGCTAGAAGGGGGTCTTCCTCTCTCACTCACCATTGCTCTAGAGGACCTCTGGTCAGTTTTGTCCAGTTTCCTTCTAAAAGTGCAGACAAACTCTTTCCTCCTCCAGTTTAGTAGTTTTTATCTTGAGGTGCTGGAATAGTCAGCATTTGATAGCATTTTAGGTGAAAATATGTAACTTTTTGCTCATCCCCCGGCACGGGGCTACACGCCAGCCACTTCGCGTCTCTGCCACAATCGTTGTGAAGAGGGGGGCAGAACGCACCCCAAGGCGACGCAGTTGCTCCTCCGACACCCTCTCTTAAACAGTGATACAATGGGGAACATGTACGTTTTTTTTACCTCCTCTTTGCTCAATCAGCTGTTGGCTTGCTGCTGCTGTGCTGCGTGATCTGCATCTCGCACGGCACACTTCTGTCATATCACCTATTTCCATATATTCAATCTCTTTTCGCTTTTACCTTTTCATCAATATTGCATTGAATTTTGATTCCGTGTTTGGAATTACATTGTGACAACGCAACATGTAACTGCCCATGAGTGAATATCGTTTCTTTCTCTCTACAAGAAATGTGTCTGACAATAGCATTCACACAACTGAGAAATGATTGAGCTATGTGCGTGGTTATGTGGGCAGGTCTTTTCCAAATCTGTTTGCATAAGCTCTTGTCTCGCGGGACTTCCAGCCCTGGGCATGGTTACATCACTTGGAAAGAAGACTTGTCTCCTTCTAAGATTTTTTTTATAATAGAGAGATATTTTAGTTCCACCTAAAGAGGTATTTCTTTATATTTGTCATGCAACATAGAGACTTGAGGCTTGCACAATACATTTTTGCATATAAAGAATGGCAAATGTTTGAAATTCTTGCAGTTTTCTGCACAGGCCAGAAAATGTATGTGGACTGCCAGGTGCTAATACTAGCTAAGAAACTCCATACAGATTGTCTGAGAGCAGTGAATGTATTGTCTGTAGCCTGAAATGGGGTCCCTCAGAGTTCATTGCTCATACTACATATACAGAATCCATCCACCTACCTACAATTAAACTTACATTATAAACATACACATAGTGTGTATATTTTTAGACATTCTGAGATTGTTCTCTTAGATATCAACGTATCACCACATACTTTACAAAGTACAAACTTTAATAAGTTCCATTGAGTGCAAGTAATTTGGTGGAAAGAATTTCCTTTTTCTTCCTCGTGTAGAATTGTGATTTTTGAATCTATGTGAACGATTTTATCACTGTCCTGTTGTTTTTAGTTGAGGGCCAGCATTCATTTAGACCATTTTTTCACAGAGCAACCCAAACACTTTTGGTTTAAAAAACAAAATGAAATACTTTGTTAATAATATGAGGAATATAAAAAGATGGATAAATGAACATGTCAGTGCATTTGAATGCAAAAGATGATCAAACAATGGGAAAAAAAAATAAGATGACTGTATCCAAGGCTAGTTACTGAATGTTGCTATAGGACCGGTTTCAGTGCTAGTGTAGTTTACAGCCCTTACGGTCAGCTTGCTTTCCCTCTTTAACTGCCTGTATGGAAGACGTCATACAGGCATAACGGACCTGGGTTAAAGCAGGAAGGCCCTCAGCAGCTTTATTTTATAATGGAATAATGCATCCATCCAAACATAGTCTTTCCTATTAGTTTGGAAAACAGTATAGCTAAAATGGCTGAAATCTTACCCATCACATATAACTACTCTGTACTGTATTTAGAGTAATGTCAGTTAGCTGGAAGAACATGGTAACACATTCCCTGACTTTTTAGCTAAGCTCTCAGGACACATATTAGTGCAGAGTATAACCAAAAATCAATATCACAGTATACCTGAAACTTTTGACGATTTTACTAGATGTAACATATTCTCCCGTCAAAATGCTTATTTTAACGCTCCGCTACTCAGACAGATTTGACTGCAGATATTCACATTTCACTCCCTCGCCTCTGTTGCATTATTTTTTTGCTTATATTTGGATATTTAAAAAAAAGAACTTCTACAGCATTTTAATTGAATTGAAGTTGCCTACCTAACAAATACTGAGAGCGATCTTTTCTTGCAAATATATCCTTTATGTTTAAGAATCTGAATAGAGTAAACTGTCACTTTTTGGACTTTTGAAGTTCCTTTATGCATAACAAAAAGAAGCAACTGCTTAAGGTTTTGTGACAGCACAGTGCCCAGAAACTTAAATAATTCTGTCATCCCAACAGTTGAGCCATTTACAGCAAGTGATAAGAGAGCAAGTGACTGTTTCCTGATATCAACGATCATCTCCCAAGTTGTCTTGAATGTTTAGGTCCAGATTATTATGGCTGCACCACAATTTTACACCTTTTGTCTGTATATGGACTCATCTTTGTTTAAAATTAGGCCTATTAGAGTGATGTCTTCTGCAAATCTAAGAAATTTGATAGACAAATCGACAGAGGTACAGTCATTTGTATAAAGTGAAACAGCAGTGGAGAAAGGACACATTCCTGTGGTGCACTAGTTCTAAGGGTTAATGGCTTAGGCTTGTGTGTGCCTGACTGCACATACATCTATAAGAAAGTCTGTGATCCGATGGCACATTGGACTTAACAGGTTGAACTGGATGAGTTTCTTATTGAGGAGCTCTGGCCTGATTGTATACTGTAGAAAGCAGAGCTAAAGTTCATAAACAAGACCCTCAAATATGCCCCTCGTGCTGGTAAATAAAGCTCAGTCCTAAATTCCCTGCATCATACACAGACTGTTTGGATTTGTATGCAAACTGAAATGGACCCAGTAAGTCTGTTTTGTCTTTTGTAGCATTTTTGAGGTAATTCAGAATAAAATGTTTAAAGGTTTTCTTTACCACAAAGGCTAACCTACTGGTGTGTGACTTTTGATTTGTTTTTGCTTTTGGCAAGACGGTGGGGGCAGGCAAAAACAGTGCTCAGATCCAGAATTTTGTTGAACATGACTGGAAATACTGTAAACAACTGGTCTGCACATTTCCTAAATGTGGAAGGGAAAATAAGTTCCTGACCTGCAGCTTTTTTTAATATTTTGCTTTTTGAATAAGCTGTAGAGACATTTTGCAGTGATTACAGGAGGGACAAGCTGAGAAGAAGATGGAGTATAGAGTAGAAACAGTGTCACCATCAGCTAGATTTATGTCCCCTTGTCCTTCAAAGCGACCATAAAAACAATTAAACTAATTATCTATACTGGGGCCACCAGAATTGTTTGATGTTTTTTCTTGTATTGACCTGTTTAAGTCGTCTCCAGTCTGATGCACTTTCATTTACAGACAATTGTTTCAGCTGCTTATCTGAGTATTTTCTTTTTGCACTTCTGATCCCTTTCTCCAAGACATCCTTGGTTTTCCTGTATTCCTCATGGTGTTCAGATCTGAAAGCACATTCTTTGTCCTGGCACAGATGTCTCCCTGTTGAACCAAGGCTTATTATTGCTAATCTTCACAATTGTTTTTATTGGAATGCAAACATCTTTATAATATGTTGGAGGTGGCAATTTTGAAGGGACTCTGGTCTATACAGGCAAATCAGTCCTGAAGTTCCTCTGTTGCCTTGCGGATAAACTTTTTAATCATTCTTTTGAGTGACTATTGTTTTCAGCTTTTATTTGTAAGTAGAAATTTGATGAATCATAGATGGTCAGAACTACCAAGGAGGGCATGGGAGAAGGCATGATAAACATCCTTTAATAGCTGCATAGCAGTTATCAAGAATTTTTTCATATTTGGTACGGCATTTTACAGTTTATAATAAGCAATTTAAGGTTGGGAAAGCATGATTTAAAAAGAACTGTCACATTGTTACACCAACCTTGATTAATGTAGAAACACACTCCTCCACCCTTTATTTTGTTGCAAAGTTCAGTTACACAGTCCACATGGTACAGCGTGGAGTTGGGTATTGCTGATTTGTTTCTGTTGCTCATATTTATCTGCCGCATCAGAACATTTCCTTGAAATGCATTGTGACTTGAATGTACTCATCTAAGCAGTATGAACACTTAAGCTTCTTTTACAGAAGTATGCTGATATCTTCAGCATGGGCCCAGAGTTAATACTGAATTTCTGTGTGTTGACTTATAGTCCATTCCTTGCCTTGTTGTTTAATAAGTGAAGAATCCTCTTCTGCAGATGCAGTAAATAGGGATGTTGGTGCACAGGAGGAAATCAACTCTTTAGTGATGGAAATGATTATTAAGCTATGGCTGAGAAAGGGAGAGGCAATTAATACCAGACAGACAAATTTTAACAGAGTGATGGAAGGCACGTAACTAACATTGTATGCTGATAGGCAACTGAAGGAAAAGAAAAGAGAAATAGTGAAGTGTATTCATCTCACTCACCAATCAGTGGAGAACAATTTATAAGTATGACTTGCAGAAGATGTTTTCTAATACACCTTAGGAAAAGGTGAGGAGGAGGAGACAGATTCTGAAGGATTTCAAAGGGATCAGGAGGATGTTTATCTAGCTTAGCCAGCATTAAAAAATGTGTGTGTGTGTGTGTATATATATATATATATATATATATAAAATAAATTTTTGGTCTGAACAAACATAAGCTGCTGACACTTTCTAAAACAGTTTTTGTTGTTTTTAATTTTTTCCCTCCTCTTCCAGAGCCAGCTACTACAGGAAGGGAGGACGAGCAATGCTACCAGTGAAGTGGATGCCCCCTGAAGCTTTCATGGAAGGCATTTTCACCTCCAAAACTGACACCTGGTAAGAAAGGTGTTTTTGTGAGCTATAACCAAAATATTTCTCTCTTGTTCTTCAGGTCATATTAATCTTAATAAACATTGTTAACATCTAAAAATATGGATTATAATATTTGAATATCACATATACACTCATACACACACAGTGCAAATTAAACTGATGACAGACACACTGAGGTGAAGAGCTGTAATACATTTTTAATTGAAAATGGTATGTAATGTGTTATGGAACCTATTGTAATTTTGTATTATTAATTATTTTTCATTTTACTGTTTAAGGAAAACCATTCCCAACTACCCACCACTTGATGAACCATTGACTGTACTCTGAATTAGAATCATTAGACTGATTATTGCACTTTAGTTGGAAATATCTACATTTTTAGCAAGTAACTCAAATGTTATGCCAGCCTTTCACAGAGATACTCACACAAGGATCGAGCAGCCATGAAATTTTAATGATCAAGAATATTTGCAGATAATCTCAAAATGAATATCATTTTCAGTCTAAACTATGCTGTAGATATACTATGACTTCAATATAAAATATAAATGACATAAGTATTGTGAAAAATAATAGTCCCTTTTTCTTTAACTAAGAAGAATGGAAATCTAAACAGTCTTTATTGTTACATAATTATTTTTTGAGTGGTTTCTGTATTTATTAGAAAAGTGAATCAACCAAAGATGCATCTACAAAATTATAACTGCATTATTATGTAAGCCATTAGCCATGTACTGTACCTTCTTATCAGCTTTATTAAATGAAATATGTTAATGCAAAAATAGCTGCACTCTAAGGCACTGGTCCAATTTTCATGAATGCTGTTGTGCAGAATAGGTAACTTTAGCTCTGTACAACAGTATTTCAAAAATAAGCAAAGGAATTGTCCATTTGTATAGAACTACACATTTTTGATTTCGATTTGATATACTTTATTAATGGATTTGTTAGCATTGAGTAAAACACAGTATTTTGCAAAACACATGGCTTTACATTATAGTACTGGAGCCATACAGATTACATATGGTTTTCAACCAGGTGTTCAGCAGCAGTCCAATGCAAGTCTGGATCAGACTGTAATTGCCAGATATAAAGGACAGAGGACGGAAATGACATGGTAACTGTGTGGTCAGATACTGACTTTATGTGACAACAGGGTGGTCAAAGAGTGGTTGAAACTCTTCACTTATAAAAACTGTCTGATTGTTGTAGATGGTGTGAAAGAAATTTACAGGCACCCCCACTGGATGCCTCAGTTTAGGCAATAACACACAGGCAGGAAAAAGCATCAATCATTATTCTTTATTATCTAAGTCTTGCAAGAGTTAACACCTATAGTACAAGGAACTTATTAGCAAGTGTCTTCTGTGCTATATTAAAACTACATTGATTAGATCACAATTCCAAGGAACTCATTACATAATCAGAAAACTTTTAACATGATTGGTTACAACCAGTCGCAAATAAGACATGACAAACATTGATACCTTAAATAACCACAATTAATCCAGTCCACTAGGTTGATTGATAGTCCTGTCAGTTTAGGAGTACGTGACTTTTTTAAATGTATTTTACAAGTGTGCTTATGACCATGAGATTCTGCACGTTTATTCTGTTCTCATGATTTAAAAGACAATGGTTTTCTTTTTTTTTTAATCCAACTGGATACATCAACAGGAAATTTAGCCAAGCCTTACAATAAAACAATGATTATGCCTTAAATATGACTTTTTCTCTTAAACTTTATATATTTTTGCTATAAAATAACTAGATAACTAAAATGCCTTCCCTTAATAGCACAAACCTTTATCATAGTAAATATTAAACTAACATTTTCAGCCTTTAAGCATAAGCTGAGAAGATAAAAATATGAAACATGAGTGTACAAAATTCCCTGCTTTATGCTGAACATAGGCAAGACACGCCCCACAAGACTATTGCGCATGCACAGCGTTTTGTTCCTGAATGGTAATATGCTCACAGTCTCTACCTGCTTGTTTGCTTTTTTCCAAGTTACAGTTTGCTGTTACCTTTTGTAACTGTGTGTTATGCATTACTGACAAAGTAAGTAATTTCCCTTTTTGCAGCGTTCACTGTAACTTAATATCTTCGTTAAAGTTTCAACTTATGTTGACGGTCAGTGCAAGTATACAAAAGCACTATTATGGCTATGTTTGCGAATGAACATATTGTTAACTCTGTGCACTGTTGACCTTAGGAGAGAGATGCGCTGTACTTTACTTCACTCCAGGATGTTAAAATGTGTTGATTCTTGCAGTATTAAACACAAATGTTTTTTTTTTTGTAAATGAATGCCGTCTTGAGCGTTACACGGTATCTTTTATTCTGGTTAATAGTGTCACCTACTGGTTTGATTAAACAATACGTAAAGATGAGTGATGTTTAACACTGCTCTTCCTGAATACTATGTAACTTTGACATTTAATTAGTTATGTGCATATATGTATTTCATTTGTATTTGTGCACTTATTGTATCCATTTATTTTTGTTTAGATACCACACATACACTTACGTATGCAAATCTATTAAAGTGCTTGAAGCAAGCTTGAAAAAGGTGCTATCTACTCTCTGGTGTAGCTGCGGTTCTTTCTAACTGAAGAATTAGGCCAGCAAGTGTACAATCAGCACAGTAACGTACGACTGTCCCTTAGAATGAGCACAAATTCAGTAGATAATAAAGCTTAGCTTCTTTTAACAATTACCTGGTCATCTGCTAGGTGCAATTCGAACCAGGGTGAAAATTGAACTTTTACAATGGTGCTAGAAACTATAACATGTGATGTTTAAGGATCTTGTCTAGATTGCGCAGATGACCATTTTGTTTCCATGTGTAAATCTGGTAGTCATCTGACTCAAGAGAGAAGCAGAACTGAAGATGACCCAATATCAGTGCTCTTATGTATGATTCCACCTTCTATAGCTTAATTTAGAGATGGTTTAGACCACGGGTGTCAAACTCCAGGCCTGGAGGGCCACAGCGGCTACAGGTTTTCATTCTAACCCTTTTCCTAATCTGTGACCTGTTTTCACTGCTAATTCACATTTTAATAGCCCTGTTAGAAGGATTCAGTCCTCTGAATTGATTCGTTTCCTCATTAAAATGCAGCCAAACAGAAATGAGATGTGAAACGAGGCAACAGATGACCAGCTAAACTGGGGCTTCAAACTCCAACCAGTTTCTTAATGAGAAGCCAATTCTTGCTGTTAATTAAACTCGTTATTTAATTCCATGGCTTGTTGTTGCTCTCGTTCTGCCACAGCTGACATTTCCAAAACTGTTGATTTTCTGTTTTTCATAAGAACATCGTCAAAGTGTTTTGGTGAATTGAGAGATCAACCTTACTGAGACCTTAACCTTTCTTTATTTTCAGATATTGTGTGATGTGGTGGCTTGGTCTCATTATTGTTTGGCTGCTAATTAAGGAAAAAGAAACAACTGAAGGGCCTGAGTCAAGTTAATTAAAAGAAGTAATTAGCTGCAAAAACTGGTCACTAATTAAGAAGATGGTTAGAATGTAAACTTGCAGCCATTGCGGCCCTCCAGGACTGGAGTTTGACACCCCTGGTTTAGACGTTCTAACCTACCACGGCAAGATAAGAGTGCTTAACCATTCCATATTGAAAAATCTCCCAATCTCAAATGGCAGCTATAATATTGGGAACAAACCACCAGTCATCAAAATTCAATAAAATATATTAACTATAAGCACAACCAACAAACCTTGACAAATTCAGCATGGAAAACACAAGTTTTAAACACAACACGAAACACAATAGAACCTATCCAAAAAATGTCCACTTTCAGCCACACTGGAGTTCTAATGCCTTTGTTTAACAAAAAAATGTGCTTGTCAGTTCCTCTTTCAACCTCATTGTAGTCACATGATAAATACAGTGTTAATGTCCATTTTTAGAGATTACAAAAGGTACTGTAATTGGCACAATGGGAATGGCAGAATTGCTGAATCAAAAAACTTTTGCTGTCATTGCTTTGTCTTAGGCTCCCCAAACTGGCATCTGCACACCAGTGATCCTGTTGCATTTCAAATTAATGGCATTTAACCTCCTTAGCATTGCATTTTATTCCAAAAAAACGTAAAAAGCTTTGCCTTTTTCTTTGGCATGAAAAATTACATTTTTATTAAATCTCAAAAGTATAATGATAATATAAATAACAATAGAAATGATAAATAAAAATAATATGTAATGAACAATAATAACAAAAATAATAACAGTAATAATAATACTACTAATGATACCAAAATCTCAAAATGAGTCCTTTGTGTGGTAAACCTTAAAGCACAGATGTATCCATTTGTGAGCAGCACACTGCACAGGTACAAGTTGGATTCTGTTTATTTTCTTTTGGAGGTATATAATCAGTAAACTGTCTACTAATAAGAGGCTCTAGATTTATCCACGATGTGCTGGGTCGACAGCGTCTCTTTAGTGGTAGTGTGGACAGTGGATGTATGGCAATGATTTGTTCTACAAGCTGCCATGTAAAGTTTACATGAGATACAGTTTCGCCAGCTTTTTGTTTGTATAAGACAAATGCATTCCAAATGCACTGTTCCACCAGATGAGGAAATATCTTTCTGCAACATTTCTCTTTTTGCCTCTGCATAATGTGGTAGTCAATTCTTTATCTGTGCGAAGTACGCCGCCCATCGTGCTATTGTTATCGACCATAGCACAAGGCTTCGTGACCTTCTTGTTGCCTTTTGCCTGTACAGTGACCGTAGCTGCTTTATGTACAGTGCTAAGAAGACAAACATCTTCCTTGTCTTTCCATTTCTGCAAAAGCACTTTACTCTTTTGCCAAGCTACTAGCATACCTCTCTGTAATTTAGCACTGCCAAGTCTTCAGGCATGCCATGACTGTTAGGATGCACTGTTCAACATGCGTCAAGCTTTCTTTGCAGCAAGATGTCAAATATCTCTGGCGAAGTATAAAAATTGTCTATGGTTACACAGTAACCTTAAACCAGCCAAGCATCTATCAAAGTTAATACAGATGACGTAGCAACACCATACTGATTGTTTATCGGATCAAACATTGTCCCTTTCCCTCTTTACAGAACCAAATTCCAAATGTATCTAGTTTTAGATTCATAAAGCTTGTAAAACTTTATGCCAAATCTTACTCTTTTTGACACAATGTATTGTACCCATGACAGTTTGCCCTTATAAGCCATGAGACTTTCATTGATGCTTACATCACGGTCCATAATGTAAATGCTCCGACATTTTGCTACAATGGCCTGGTATATCTCCCAAATTTTCTTCAGTTTGGGTGTTGCATTTGTATTCATAATTAGTGAAAAAATGCACTCAGACATAATTTCTCCAAAGAACGGCAGCACTGACAACACTTTTACAGCTCGAGTGATTCTCGGCTCTCACACTTACACAAGATGTATCTGTACAGTTGCCCGAGTGATACTCGAGACAAACTATTTTAGTACAGTTTTCGCAGCCCAAGTAATGCTCAGGTCTAATGCTAAGGAGGCTAAAAAGGATGTCCTAACTAGAGTCTTGTATGGTTGCAAGTAAAGTAAAACCCCAAACCAACCTGTACCTGCTGATGTTTGTATTCGTACATTAATTTACCCTACACTTGCTTGATAAACTTCCATTTTCCAAAGCTGTAAATACTGTTTGCTGCTTCTGAACAAAATAGTCTTAAATAAACTATAAGATGGTTGTGTCAAAAAATGTATGTTATTTGCACTAACTTGAGAACCATGAGTTCAAATCCCAGCATAGGCACTGACTGTGTGTATACATTAGGGTTGAAAGGTGATGCTACATGACCTGTGGCAAATATAGGTTTGTTTTGTCTATTTTGAAAAGTTTACAAATAAACTTAAAATTATTATGGTTGTCTGAGATCACTGTAAAATGTTCAACTGTTTTTCAGGTCATTCGGAGTACTTCTCTGGGAGATATTTTCCCTTGGTTACATGCCTTATCCTAGCCGCAGCAACCAGGAAGTGCTGGAGTTTGTGACAAATGGTGGGCGAATGGATCCTCCCAAAAATTGCCCTGGACCTGTGTAAGTACTGGATAAGCAGAAATAAGAACACTCATGCTGGGACAACTGTAATAGATGACAAGTGAATACTTAGTGAAGAGCCTCATTTTGTCTACTTTTCATGGACAGGTACAGAATAATGACTCAGACCTGGCAGCATCAGCCTGAAGACCGGCCCAACTTCTCAAGCATCCTGGAGCGCATAGACTACTGTCTTCAGGTACACACAAGCTACCTTTGCATCACATATAATCACACAGATCTCCTCATACACATATATGTAAACTACTGTTTGTTTTTTTAACTCTGTGTTGATGATGAGATATAAAAATGAGAGATACAAAGCATAGATGAGATACAGCCCACTGTACACCATGGATACTCCAACCTCAAACAGGAAGTCAGGGTACCAGAACAAACTACACATGAGGGAAACTCAATTTATAATGGTCCTAGACCTGATGCAATGTGGGATGGTTAATTTGGTGGCATTGGGGTGGAGTAGAGGTTGTGGGTAAGGTGTAATCAAGACATTATATGAATTTTGACTTGTGAAAATTGGGAGAAATGGTGGAAGTGCTGAGCAGAAGAAGAGTGCTACATACAGAATTTAAGTTGTAAAGGTACATTTATAAGAGTGATTTGTAATAATAGTGGGAGGTGCTGGTGTTTCTGACAGGGAAGCTGGGGTTTGTGTTCCTGTGTTTAGAAAACGGCAGATAACTGGTATGGATGAAAAGGATAAGTGAGTGTATTGTAAGAGGATTCTGAAGTTTAGTGATGTAATGCATGTATCAGTGGGTAACACCGAGTTTAAGAAGAAAGAAAACAAGTTGGTGAAATATCAGTCTGGTGGTGTAAGGAACACAAAAGAGTATTTGTTGATCAGGACATTAAAAATATGAAGGTGGACACTAGTGAAGACGGGGTCACTTTGTCTTAAGAAATCTTTTAGTCACAGGCATAAAGAAAAGCAAAGTGACATGTACTGAACCTAAAGGTCTTGGAGTTCAAGAACCAGAGTGTGAGAAATAAATCTGATGTAAAACTGGTAATAAGAGTGAATGAATCAGATGTGGATGGAAGGTAGGAAGCAATGACGTTTGTCTAGTTAAAAACAGAAGTACAGTAGTCTGTAGTTGTACTAAAACACTAGGAGACATAGTGGTGGAAAGCAGTGGTAGAGAACAATTGATGGAAGCTGTGAGTGATGTCAGAAAACAAAGGCAGAAGATTACAGAGTGATCTATGGGCAAAGAAAGTGAAATGCTAGAAAAGCAGTAGTTGCACAAGAAGCTAAGAAAGCAGAGTTTACAGGTGAACTGCAAAATAAGGATTGAAAATGAATTGCGTTTAGCATCAAAAAGCAGAAGGCAAAAGAAAGACAGGATATGAGTATATAAGTATAAAGTGCATGAAAAATGTTGATGGAAAACTTGTGATTGATAGTAATGGGGTTAAGGATACATGGAGGAAATAGAAGGACCGAACTGAAGTTTCAAAAGAGTGGGTTGCAAAAGCAATGAAAATAATAAATAAAGGTCAGTGTGCTTTATTGCAGTGGTACCATAAATGTCAAAAGCAGAGGATGGTCCAAAAGTTAAATGGTTGACAAACTTGTGCTACATGATTGAGTGTGGAGGGAGGATTCCGGAAGATTGGAACAGAAGTGTGATTGTTCCAGTATAAAAAGGAAACTGTGATCCATTGGCTGTGGGTCATAACAAGTGATCAAACATTTGGAATAGATAATGAGTGGGATTGAGAGAGTGCTATTAAGAAAGAATGAGCATCAACTGAAAGTTAGCAAAATAAAGTATGGTCTCTTGTCTAAGAAGGGAACAATAGATGCCATCTTTGTTGTGAAAATCATGTAAGAAAAGCATCAGGTAAAGGGAACGAAGTGTGCATTTTCCATTGGTAGATCTAGAGAAGGTGTTTGGTAGGATGAAAAAAAGAAACAGAAATGAATGAGAAGATACTGAAATGGAAAACTAGTTTGGAAGCAAAAGACCATAAGGTAAATGCAGGAAAGACCAAGTAGATGGTTAGAAGTGCAGAAAAAATGTAGTGATGTGAAGGGTAGTCCAAAGGTAGCAAACAACACCTCTGTTTGTAGTTAGTGGCCTGCTGATATAATGAATATACATTTAAAAATCTGCAGTGGAGATGTTTTAGTGAAAGCAGGGAAGTTCTGCTACTAGGGGTGACATTTTGAGTTCAAATGGAGGCTTGGCTGGCTCTAGGCTAGGGCTAAGTAGAAACTGGCCTGGGGGTGCCAAGGCCACCCCTCGCCCTTCAATTTCAGATAGAAATATAAACATGTTCAGATCTCCATTGGGATCCAACCTCCCCACTCTATATAATTTCATAAACCAGTGATGTCGAATTCCATTCTTTGTGGGCTGCCAGGGCTACAGATTTTCCTTCCTGTCACTTTTTTAATTAGTGACCAATTTCTTCTGTTAATGAACTACTTTTTCCTTCATCTTAAGTTCCTTGTTTCTTAAGATTCAGTTTGCCAAACTGCTTTTTTCATCTTTATGTGAAGTGAACCAACATATGTCAAGCTAAGTTGGGGCCGTAAAATTTGAGTTGGGGACTCAAGTTTCACTCCAACCTGTTTCTTAATTAGCTCTTGTTAAATAAATATGTTATTTAATTGCATGGCTTCTTGGTGCTGTCATTCTGCCACAGCAGACATTTCCAAAGCTGTTGATTTTGTTTTCTTCTCCTAAGAGGACCGTCAAACTGTTTTGTGGATCTGAGCAGATCAACATTACTAAGACCTTCACCTTTCTTTATTTTCAGATTTTGTGTGATGGACACAGTTTAGCTTGCATTGGCTAGTTTTGTATCTCACTATTTTTTGGCTGTTGATTAAAGAAAAAAAAAAACTGTTTAAGGGGTCTGAGTCTTAAGTAGCACATCATTTAAAATTAAGGCAAAAGAGGTTAATCAACATGTCATATGTAAATATTAATGTACTACTATCTCCAAGGGGTAACCCCCTAATGTCATATACAAATAAAGGCCCCCCTCCCCTCGATCTCAAATACAAATATCAACATGCTGCATACTACAAGGGGAACCACCCCCCTTCAATTTCATAATTAAATATGGGTGTGCTACAGTCTACAGGGGGAGCATCGACACACCATTGCCTACGTGAGCCATGTGCCCTTGAACCACCACTGGATGGAAATGCAGGCACAATAATGTTAAGGGTGAGAGGTGTGTGGGAGTTGTCTCTCATTCTGACTTGTAAATGAGCCTCTATGGCATTGAAGTAAAACGGTTATAAAAACTTTGTGAGGAATTTTATTATGTATGGAAGTGAGATAGACGCAGAACATGCAGGAAAGCTGAAAAGAACAGTGATGAGGATGATAAGGTAGGCTTGCTAAGTGTCACAAAGTGAGAAGATAATGAATGCAGAGTTAAGACAAAGACTTGGTGTAAAAATGATTGTGTTGTACTGAAGAGGAAGAGATTAAGGTGATTTAGGCATGTTGGGTCAAGAAACTAGCCAAGATGGAGCTGGAAGGGATAATGCCAAAGAAAACAGTTGCTGGTGGAGGATGACAAGAAAAGAATGGGTCTTACCCCAATGGATGCTCAGGTCCACGCATGGTGAAGGAAAACGATCTGAGGGACAACTAGGTAACCTGGGTAAACTTGGAAAATGGCAGGTAAACTGGCAGTGTTGATGAAAGTAAGTGCATATTGGAGGCCAGGATAACAAATGAGTGCAGGGAGAATTATTTTTTTAAATGCCAACATTTACTTAATTTTGATGATTTTCAAAAGTCTGATAGGATTTATCTTAAGGCACTGAAGTGAAAATAAATGCAGCCTGCACCTTGTCACTTGTAAAGACTGTGAATTCTGAAAGCTTTGAGCTTCAGAAAAAAGCAACAATAAATTGTTTACATTTGGTAAATACAGTTTGTGAAAAAGTCGGTTGTTTTTTTTTAATAGATTTTGGATTATTCATTTGAGCTAAAAAAAGCAATTACTGGTGCTAGCTATCACTGAACAACTTTCCTTCAGGTTTTAACTAGCACATCTACAGAAAATCGGTGGGTGGAGGGAGAAAGTGTTTTAGTTTAAAAATGTTATTATCAACTACCTGCAAGAAAAAGTTAAAGGGTTTGTGAGTACTTTACCTTGACAAGAATAGCTGTGTGTTTTTATCCAGTGGAGCTGCATATTTTCAAACACAACACATTCAGATTGCATTTTGTTAATATTCATCTCTGGAAAAAGCTTTATTGAATTGTTTATAAATTTGAACTATTAACAAAATCAGAAATTACCATTGTGAATTTTATGCTTTTTCTTTAAAAAAATCACACTTTACATACTGGAAATGGGCCGGTGAGGCAGAAATTTAATTGACCTTTATGGGACAATCTTTATATTGATATACATTGCTAAAATCCCATTGTTTAGAAGGTGGCAACAAGCACTTGTATCTCACACTGAAACCTAAAGAGAAGTGTTACAAGCATTTGTTCAGAGTGAGGAATTGTAAGAAGTGAAGAGAAGATTGCAGTAATTCAGACAGTTTCCTCCCACGCATTAAAGACGTGCTGGTAATGTTAAGTGGATGTTCCAAACTGGCATGGTGCTGGTGTGCCTGGTGATCCATTAATTTACTGTCCAGGGTTTATTTCTGCCTGAAGCACTCAAAATATGAACATGAATAGAACTAGGAATAGGTGTTTGATCAGTGGCAGTTCAAAAAGTTGTTGAGTAAATCTAGCTGCATATTAATCCTTACAGGCCTATAGACTCAAACCCTGTGGCATACTGAGAAAACACACATTTACGCGTGATATGTACTTGCTCATTATGATGTTTTGAAGAGAAGGCAGTAGCTTTTAAAATGTAATAAGTATAAAAGCAACAACTGCCTTAACTGACTAAGGCACAGTGGTTACCACAGCATTAATAAGATAAAAATCTGAGGAGGGTATTTTTATTTATTTATGCATGTTTTTAAATTGTTGTAACACCTTGACCTATCTCTTGTTAAAATTTGCAGGGCATGTAGTTTTGTCACAATATTGTCAGAATTTTGAAACAAAATGTCTGGTGTATAAAGTAAACTGCTGTTATTCATTCTCCCCCAGAAGCGTAGCTGGCATAGTGTCAGAAAGAAATTTATATTATTTAACATCACTCAATGTGCAGAACTAAAACTGAAAAGTAGGATTCCCAACTCTTCCATCTATTTATTTTTTAAACCATGTAATCGTTATACAGTTGTGTGCACAAAAGAGTATAATCTCACAGCACAAAGCAGGAATCAACATGAAAGAATCAGCAGTTCATTGCAGGGCAAACTCATGCAAAAAGCTGGGGTTAGTCCACAAAGATGCTGACTGAATGAGTTTTTATCTCATTGACAGCCACATGTAAATTGAATGCTTTTTTTTTTCTTTGGTCATATCCTTTTTAATAAAACCCCTGTGTGCGTCCGGGTGTCCGTGTGTGTGTGTCTTCTGGTGAAGTGCGCATGCGCGGGGCTCAGTGCGATGCGACGGCACCGTGGACACACACACACTGGAAGCTGGGCACACAGTGAATGGCGTAGCCGCGGCCGCGCATGATAAGCAAATAAAGGACAGCATTGCTGGGGAGAGTGCTGATTGGGTAGTCGCGGCCGCACATAAAATCCGTTGCTGGGGAGACGCCACACATACTACCCCACGCCATGTTTATTAACTAACTATCTACTAACAACATGCCACCCAAAAAAAAAAAGGACACGTCAAGTAGGACAAAAGACAGAGACAATCAAATCGTATATAAGCAACATCTCCTGGAAGAACGGTCAGCTCAGCAAGTAAACATCAACAAAAGAAAGGCTGAAAGACAAAGAAAAATACGAGCAAATAGATCGATTGAAGGTAAAGAAAATGAGTGTCAGAATATTCCCCGTATTGATTTGGCTTCATCCTCTACTAATTTACTCTTTACCTTAAGAAGGCGACAATTTCCAGTTACATTAGCCTTTGCCATAACAATTAAGTCAAGGGCAAACCTTAGAAAAAGTTGGCATTTACTTGCCAGAACGAGTATTCAGCCACGGTCAGTTATATGTTGCATTATCAAGAGTTAGAAGTTTTACAGATGTTGTTGTCAACGTTGTAGATGGTCCTGAAAAAGGCAAACTGTTGCCAAACTCAGACAGAGTATTTATAAAAAATGTTGTCTATAATTAAATTTTATTAAAAAATTTCATGAGGTAAAAAAAATAAAAACTTTTTCCTAAATATCTTCTTTAGATATTGTCTATTACAGCTTGTTACAAAGTTTTACACTAAGGCAATATTAATTATACTTACTGTATTGTCATATACGTTTCTATTTTATTTTTAATATTATTTTACTTTAGGCTTCTTGCAAAAATATTTTTAACAAAAAAAATTAAGACAACAAACAGAATGAGGTCAAGGTCCCTTGCCATTTAATATAGACTGTTCCTACTAATGTTTATGCACTACTGTTCTAGCGCCCGTTATTGTAATGGGCTTAATGTCTAGTCCTTGAATAAAAGCCTAAGTGCCTATTTGATATTTGAACTAATGTCTTCACACATTATGCACTTCTTGTCATTATTAGTATAACATGGAAAAGTTTCTGCTTTAGGTATGTGTTCAGCATTTCTCACATTTCCTTTTATCATACACTCACCCATATCTTTGTAGACACGGAACACACATGAAATGCATGCATTTCAAATAACGATATACTGTATTATTTACCCTATGCAACTCCAGGCACATCACCTCACATGCAGATAAGGAGCCTTGGCTTGAATTGGGAGAGTTGAGCTCCGTCAAGGCTGGGGGATGGGGCAGCAGGCTGCTGTGCTGACCGACACATTTACAAAACGAAAGACGCTGATGGGAGAGGTGTGAAGGGATTTAAGGTGGGCTGGGATTGTGAGTTTTTTCATAGGCATCAGAAATTCTAGTATTAATTATGATTAATTTACAGTAAATGAAACACATTTTGAAGTGGTCTCTGGCCCTCAACGTTTCTCTCATTTCTGTTCAAACATCAAATTACAGGAAAATTGATAGAATTAGTTTAATATTAGTCATCAAGACAAACCCTAATAAAGCTTAATAAAACTTTTTACCTAGATTTTATCACATTCAAAGCAATAACCTTTTGTTTCTGGGGCTTTTCCAAGTAGTTCACGGTCTGTTTTGGAGCTGTGATTCTAAGGATAATGTGAAAAGATATGTGAGCAACACACACAATGCTGTGAGTAAACCACAACACGTTAACAAAAAACTTACTGTAAGTCAATGCAGATCAAGCTGTTTAGCAGGCTTCAGTGGCGACAGTGTCCGAATGAGTCCGCTTTCATAGTAATAACTGGGATTGGGATTGTGGGTCATGGACATCCAACTCCATCCTGCACACCTTAAACTGGTCCATAAGTATTCCAGTCTGCAGCAAGATCTACTTGGGCAGCAGCAACATGTACTTGGAATCACTGCATCGAAGATCATGTGTTAGCACTAGAGCCATGCATTTAAAAATCATCCCAGATTCTTTGTATTCATGAAGTTTCCTAAAGTGGTTGTTCCTAAAGCAGGGGCATCCTATGTTTTTGATAACTGACTGAGTAAAGCATTTTGTCTATTTGCATAGCTCTTCACTTTCTGGTATAATATCGCAGTAATGAATGTGTCTATCTAACTGTATCAAAGTAAAAGTAGCCATTTGCTTTTAAACAAGTAGTAAAGTAGAAGTGAAAACAGACAAGAATATTTTATACTCAAGTAGAAATACTCTCAAAACATACTCAAGTAAAGAGACAAAGTACTTCTTCATTACTATACGACAGTGACTTGGCCCCATAGCATCCTTGACATGCACTGCAATTTATCAGTAAACTCTACCCCTACTAAGCTAATGAGAAAATAATCCTCACCTTTTTGAAATCGGGGCCTTCTTCCACTACAAAGTGGACATACTGTATTCTATAAATTTTAGCTCTTTCAAGGTAGGCTGTGACAAAAGTCAACTGAAAGTGTTGAGGATAATCTCCTGAATTATATAGTGTTTGTCTTTTTTGTCCCCTAGATGGCAGCAAAGACCACTAGAAAAACAGAGTCCCAGGCACTTTAAGTATTAATTTTCCTTACAACACATCATTTAAATATTGACTGTGACTCTTGTATGTAAGAAAGTGACATGAGAATGCTGTTCTATGTATGTATGAGTGAGTTAGGTTTCATGGTACAAATTCCTGCAGCTGGTGTTTGGGAAGACTAACAAGTCAGCTCATTTATGCAGATAGTTTTTTCCTGTGTGTTTTTGAGGTGATGAGTGTGGAGACAAACAGATACAGTGAGAACATTTTTTTTTTTTTTTTTTTTTTTGCTTTTCCCTGTGAGTTATTAATAAATTTCCATTTCCTCACTTTGCAGTGTCTGATGAGAACAAAAAGTATAAACCAGACTGTATAGCAACAGGCAGAAAAAGAACAGCATCACCCATGCAGCACATATTGCAAACAGTGTGTATTACTTACAAGTACAAGCTTTAAACAGTATAAATGTTTCAGATTAATCACATATATTTATACATTTTGAAGATGTATAATAGAATTTTGACTTGCGTCACAAAAAGTATGTTTACTTGGGGGGGAAACAAAAAGCCTGCAGCTAGGGGGGAAGGTTTGGAAAGTGACGGACAGTCTCCAAAGAGTTAAAGCTCTTGTCTCTTGTCTGCAGTATAAGCCACTGGGAAGAATGCCCTTCACTTCCAAAATAGAAGGCTTATAACAGGTAACATTTTTAATTTGTGGCCAGTGTTCCAAGGATGAAAATGAAATGATCACATGGAGCCACAGAAAATGCCTTTTGATTTGAACTTTGATTGAAAGTTGGAAACCAGTTCTACAATGTTTTTAATGTCAAATAATTTTGAAGTGTTCTCTTAAAAGGTTTTCTCCCTCAAGAGCATTACCTCCAACTCATCTATTATCTCCAGTAACTAGTTGACTAAAGTTTGAAATCAGTGAATTATAAAACAGAATGTATTCTACAAGGATAACACTGGACATATTGTTCTTTTCTCAAACCTTTGGTGTTGCTGCCTCTCATTCTTGATGTCTGTTTCTGCCTTATTATTCTCTCTTGTTGTTGCATGCAGGACCCTGATGTTGTGAACACACCACTGCCCATAGAATATGGCCCTGCCACAGAGGAAGAGGAGACTGTCCCAATGAGGCCCAAAAACCCAGGAAGTACACCTCCACTCTTGGTTGCGCAAAATTGTGAGGGCGAAGAATCGAGCAATCCCCGCATGTTACCAATATCACCTCCTACACCTCCTTGTCGACCATGCCATCTTCCAGTGGGGGAATCAAGCCCTTGTCCACCTCCTCAGCTACGGCCAGCACTACCACAATGCATTCGAGTAACTCCCTTTATGGGAGAAGCAAGTGGGGGCCATATCAATATGGCCTTTTCCCAGGCACCACCTCAAGAGAGAGAAGCACGGAATGGAAATGCCACTAATTTGTGGAACCCCACATATGGTTCATGGTATGTAAATAAACAACGCACACAAGCAGAGGGAGAGGAAGACTGCAGAACATTCAGCAATAACGTAAGCAAGGCTCCACCCCGACCACCACCGCCACCTCCTCCTCCACCACCTCCTCCTCCTCCTCCTCTGGTGATTCTCGAACCAGCTGCCCTCTCACCAGAATCGGCCACACCTTCAGTCCCACTATTCAGACTAAGTAGGTTCCCCTGTGGGAATGTGGGCTATGGGTACAAGGAGCAAGGCTTACCCTTGGAGCAGAAACTTGGTCCGCTGCACAACAGGACAGGCAGCACAGAGTACAGTCATCCCCTTCTTGTCAATAAAGGACAAGGCGGTGAGCAGGATGTGTCGCGAAAGGGCCTTTTAAGCTGGGACGCCGGAATCAATATGACAGAAGATGTCAGTGCCACTGTTCTATAGTGTCAAACTCTGAAGTTTTTGTTTCTTTGGTTTTGGTTTTATTCCCCTGGACTAATGTTTCAAGCTCAAAGTGTAAACCATTTGCAAAGAGATTTGTACTAGAAGACTGTGTCTCAGTTTTCTGGAATCAAATGATAATTTATTCATAAAATATTAGTTTACTACTATATTTCAGCTGTTCATTGAAAGAAAAAAAATTTTGATATGTGGAGAGATTTGCCTGTAAATAAATAAATAAAGCTCATGTAAAAACCTTGCAAAATTGCCAGCAAGACCTGAACCAAATGCATGGAAGTCAATAACTGGAGAACAGATCTACTGTAGTTTTCTGTTTAACCCACTTTAAAAGCAGGACCAAATATCTTAAGAAAAAATGGTAGTAAATGCAATGCCACTGACTGAAAAAGCAGAAGAGGTAAGGTCAAAAACTATTATGTGTGACACGTACACAGAGGAGACCCCCTATGGACTGGATGTCGAGCACCAGAGGTGACTGCCCAGGTTTCAGCAGTATGCTACATATTTATAAGAAAATGACTCTGAGGTGACAATGGTCACCTGACCTTTTGTAAAACTGAGCAAGACCTGTGCTTTCTGACTGTCTGGACTTCATTTCTATGCACACTGCCTCCTTATCTGCACTGCTGAATTGTACGGTAGAGGCTGTACACAGATACAGCAGATGTATTCCCTGAATATCTGATGCCAAACACTTGGGTACAATGTGGTTTTTCAATGTGAAGAATGACCAAACTCTACATTTGTCAATGTGCATCCTGATCACTTTTTAACATATGTGGGTGGCAATGCCAGTCACTTCTTGACAGGGCCTTTGTCTTACCTAACGCATGCTTAATAAGAACGGCTTCAAATAAAATTCTTTAAAAGTAGACTGTCAGTTAAATGTGTGTTTTATTATACAGATACTGTAAATGAATGAATGAAAGAATTCTCTCATCAAATGGTTTTATGCCTACAGACAAAAATTATGTAAAAATAAACACAATCTTCTGCCTGGAAAGAAGCAGCAGTTGAGTGCTTTCTTCTTCATTATCAGTAACAACAGTGTCTGTTCCATTGGCACTCTCTGAAATTGATCCGTAAGTTAAAATATGTGCTACTTGATAAAGAAGATGAGACAGCAGACAGAGTTTAAATCCACTCTTGCGGTAAAGCAGAGAGAAATTAGACATTTTATTAAAAATAGGGCCTTAAAAGAGTACAATAATATGCTGTGTGACTAACAAAATTATACAGTTCCATGTAAAAGTCTCGGCACGGACACCTCATGCCAAATTACACGTTTTGTTGATGTTTGAAGTTTAAAAGAAAAATAAATTAAAATTTTTCATGAAATGAAATAATAGTTAAAAATGAAGGAAATAAATGTGTTGTTTGCAAAAGTTTGGGCATCCTTTCAGTTGTAAGGTCTCTTATTAGGTCATTATTCTGGCCTGGAGTAGCTTATTAGTAATTAGCCCAGTCAAGAATTTTCATTAGGAATGTCAGCTGATGACAATACCAGACCCTAATAAATTATTTGACTCTTCAAGCATTGTATGATACTCAACAACAACTTTAAGAGAGGCCCACCAGATGAACAAGCTAATTTAAAATGCAGACTCGGTTATGGGGCACACTCTGGACCCCCTGAAGGTATTGGCAAAAGTGAGAATTAAAACAAAACTGTGTGCCATTATGAACAATGTTTCATATCCTCTCTCTGACACACTAACAATGAGGATTTTCAGCCTATGAATTTTTCAGCAGAAGTGTGTCAACACCAAGGTTATTATAGTTAACGAAAAACTAAAATCGAAACTGAAACCATTATTAAAAAACATTTTCGTAAACTGAAATAGAATAATTAACAAAACTGAAATAACAAAACTAAAACTAAATAAAACTATTAAAGTAGCTGGAATGACTAACTGAAATAAAATAATAATATACCAAAAATATTTCTAATTTTCGTTTTTGAATGAATAGTCTTGCCATTAGTCTTTAACCCTTGTAACTTTTAACTCTAAAACAGAAAGTCATCCACCACGAACCACCCGCATATATTCATCCAGTGAATGGCGGCTGGTGACGGAGCGCAGGTATTCACACAGCATTTGCAGTGCCAGAGGACGCCGAATATGAGTGCGTAAAGCATGTGAAATAGAAAGCGATTTACTGTGCCGCCTTTCTTTGTGCTTGTTGTATACTGTATCAAGATGTAATTCAAACACCTGAAATCGGAATGTGCTGGTCAACAAAACCTTTACTATATGGACAGAAAAATCAAGAGTGAATAACATTTCAGTTTATTTCTCAGATGTCTGCTTTTCGTTGACAGTAATTCACCTGCCACTTTGCATAGGATAAATCATTTTTACTTTCTCACATACAAAGTAAAGAGAAAGTATAGTAATCATGAAAAAAGGTTTTAGACCTCCGTAAGTACAATTTTTTGGAATTTTGTCTGTGTGTGTGTGAACTCAAAAACGCAACAAGATAGATGGATGAAGTTTGGCATGTGGTTGTTATGCCTAAACTGTAGATCTGTATTAACTTTTGGGCTAAATCCATCAAATGGACGTGGTACTTTACCTAAATACATACTCAATTTTTTTTTTCATGACCATGTGGTGTAGTGGGTCCACATCTCACCCAGGGGCAGTTGGTAGTGGTCGCTCCCGCTGACCGTTAGTGAGGAGTGGGAGTGACCAGAAGGAGAATGGCTCACCGCATAAGGCTGAGAAGGCAGCGGGAGTCGGGAATTGGGAAGTGAAGGCCCCAGCATGAGCACCCTGGTCGCTGCTGAGCCCAAGTCACAGTCTGGTGAAGCCTACCAGAGCCAGGGATCGGAAAGGTGAACAGACCAGCTGTAGAAGGCAGAAAGAAGGTCAGCTGCAGGGAGGGTGACTCTCCTGGTGCATAGCCTGGACGGGAGAAGCTGGGGAGTCACTAGTAGAAAGGCACCGGGATCTGTTTTTAAAAGGATGGCTTCCATCCATTGTTTTATCCTCGGTTTTAAAAGGATTTTCTAGTGTATTTTTAACCTCCACAATTCACCGTTTTTTTTTTGTTTATTTATTTATTAACTATGATGCACTGCACTTTAACTTGGACACTTTGTTTTGGTTTGTTGATTTTAAATAAAAACACTTTTGCATTTTTTGCAACATTCCCTTGCTTGATTGTTGTGCTTCACTGTCCAGCTCATCGGTGACATTACCAACTGTGTTGTGTTCAGAGCTCCCAGAAGCAAGATGGGAGCATGGAGCTGAACCTGCATCGTCGCAGAACACAGTAAAATCTATTTTCTAATTTTTTATATCTTTACTGGCCTGCATGTGGCAAAATTCTGTCTATAAATTGTATGTGCCTGAGATGGAATCAGAGATCAATATGGCTGGTAGAATATAACAAAGCACAGTATGGGAGATTTGTTTAAGGTAATTATGAAGGCATTCATTATAAGTACATTGTGTTGAGCAGGATATGTTGTGTGCTATAGACATTTTGAATTAAAAACCCTCAATCCTTAAAATTCACCTAAATTTCATTACAACTTGGCCCATTCTGGGCAATAAAAGGAAGAGAAAGTGCCAATAGTCAGTGCAGATTTGTTCAGCACAAATGACATAGAAAATATTTTAAAATATATAAAATTGTGTAAAAGGGCAGCATGGTGGCACAGTGGGTAGCGCCTTCACCTCCCGGGTCCTCCGTGCGTGGATTTTGCATGTTCTCCAAGTGTCTGCGTGGGTTTCCTCTGGGTACTCCGGTTTCCTCCCACAGTCCAAAGACATGCAGGTTAGGTGCATTGGCAATTCTAAATTGTCCCTAGTGTGTGCATGGTGTGTGGGTATGTGTGTGCACGCCCTGCGGTGGGCTGGCGTCCTGCCCGGGGTTTGTTTCCTGCCTTGCGCCCTGTGTTGGCTGGGATTGGCTCTAGCAGACCCCCGTGACCCTGTAGTTAGGATATAGTGGGATGGATAATGGATGGAAGTGTGTAAAATTGTTCATATTCAGTATCTGGTTTTGAATATGCTTGTTTTTATTTGACAAAAACAAAACCAGATAGTAAACCATGTAGTGTAGTAAATTTCCACTAACATTAAACTCATATTCAAATCCGTTAAGTGTACAGTTCTGTCGTGACACAAAACTAAACTCTGTAGGAGCTCCATGCAATAATTACTAAAACTGAAACTACTAGATATAAAAATAAAATAGAAATGTGTTTGTGAAATAAAAACTAATTTAAAACTAAAAATACACAATAAAGTAAAACTAAACAGAATTTTCAAGTAAGGTCAAAAAAAATATAGAAATAAAAACTAATATAAAAAGGCAAAACTATAATAACCTTGGGTCAAGACACTACTAGGGTTCCTTTATACCAACAGCAATACACCTACATAATGTCTCGATGCCAAATCAGAATTTTTCTTTCTTTTTAGTCATTCTGGTTTATATATATATATTTTTGTTCATTTACTGAACTTCTATAAAAAGCCAAACTTCATCCTGGGGATTGCTAAAATTTATTCTATCTATCTATAGTTAAAGTCAGAGGTTTACATACACTTGGGGTGAATTCTTTAAAACTCACTTTATAACCCCTCCACAGATTTTATACTAACAAACTATAAATTTGACATTATTGTTAAGACATCTTCTTTGTGCAGGGCAAAAGTAATTTTTTCTAACAATGTTCACAGACAAATTATTTCACTTTTTATTAACTATATCACAATTCCAGTAGGTCACATATATGTTAAGAATTGGCAGCATTGTCTTTAAATTAACTTGAGTCAAATGTTTTGGGTCACCTTCCCCAAGCTTCTTGCAATAAGTTGCTGGGGAACTGAGGACGTCCTGCTCTGGAAGACCAAGAAAATTGACAGATACAACAGCTCATATACAGTGTAGGAAGGCAAAGAGAAACTCTGATATGATTTCAAGGGACTGACTGGCATTTTTAACTAACAAAGGAGTGATTGTATACTGGAGAAAAAAGGAGCACCATTTGAAGTAAAGAACATTTGACCAACTGTTCAGTATGGGGTGGATCTGTTATGCTTTGGGATAGTGTAGCAGCATATTGTATGAGTACAAGAAAGAGCCGATTCCATTAAATATCAACAAATCCTTGAGGATAATATCAAACAGTCAGTCAGGAACATGAAGCAAAAAAAAGGCTGGTTTCTACAACAAGACAATGATTTAAAATATACTTTGAAGTCTACTGTGAAGTACCTCAAGAAAAAGGTGAAGGTTTTGGAGTGTCCCTCGCAGTCCCCATACCTGAACATTATTGAAGATCTGTGGGTAGATCTTAAATGTGCTGTGCACGCAAGGCAGCTCAAGAATATTTCACACTGGAAGCAATCTGCAGGAAGAATGAGAAAAAATGTCCAAAACAGGAATTAGGACTCATATGGGTGGCTACAAAAACATTTGCAAGCTGTGGGTTTTGCCAAAGGGGTTGTTACTACAATTACGTGCTGGCTTAGTAGTGTGTCCAAACTTGTGGTAAATGCCACAACTACTTATTTTTCCTCTTTTTTTTCATCTTATCAAAAAAACTTTAACTGTATGTTAACATTTTCAAAAAAATGTCAGTTTCTCCGATGACCAGATTCAGATTTGGATGTGCATAGTGGGGACCCAAGTGGTTGGACCAGGCCAAGGAGATGCCCACGTAACACCTGGCTATGGCTGATAGATTCTGGAGGGTGGGACTGGACCACGTGTCTGCAAGAGGGGTTGCCAACCAGGATCCTGAGCTGTTTTGTTGTACAGTGGGTACGGAAAGTATTCAGACCCCCTTCAATTTTTCACTCTTTGTTATATTGCAGCCATTTGCTAAAATCATTTAAATTAATTTTTTTCCCTCATTAATGTACACACAGCACCCCATATTGACAGACAAAAAAAAGAATTTTTGAAATTGTTGCAGATTTATTAAAAAAGAAAAACTGAAATATCACATGGTCCTAAGTATTCAGACCCTTTGCTCAGTATTTAGTAGAAGCACCCTTTTGAGCTAATACAGCCATGAGTCTTCTTGGGAAAGATGCAACAAGTTTTTCACACCTGGATTTGGGGATCCTCTGCCATTCCTCCTTGCACATCCTCTCCAGTTCTGTCAGGTTGGATGGTAAACGCTGGTGGACAGCCATTTTTAGGTCTCTCCAGAGATGCTCAATTGGGTTTAAGTCAGGGCTCTGGCTGGGCCATTCAAGAACAGTCACAGAGTTGTTGTGAAGCCACTCCTTCGTTATTTTAGCTGTGTGCTTAGGGTCATTGTCTTGTTGGAAGGTAAACCTTCGGCCCAGTCTGAGGTCCTTAGCACTCTGGAGAAGGTTTTTGTCCAGGATATCCCTGTACTTGACCGCATTCATCTTTTCCTCGATTGCAACCAGTCGTCCTGTCCCTGCAGCTGAAAAACACCCCCACAGCATGATGCTGCCACCGCCATGCTCTCATCAGACACCTGAAGGACTCTGAGATGGTGAGAAATAAGATTCTCTGTCTGATGAGACCAAGATAGAACTTTTTGCCCTTAATTCTAAGCGGTATGTGTGGAGACAACCAGCTCATCACTTGTCCAATACAGTCCCCACAGTGACGCATGGCGGTATTAGCTCAAAAGGGTGCTTCTACTAAATACTGAGCAAAGGATGTGATATTTCAGTTTTTCTTTTTTAATAAATCTGCAACAATTTCAAAAATTCATTTTTTTGTCTGTCAATATGGGGTGCTGTGTGTACATTAATGAGGGAAAAAATTAATTTAAATGATTTTAGGAAATGGCTGCAATATAACAAAGAGTGAAAAATTGAAGGGGGTCTGAATACTTTCCGTACCTACTGTATGTTGGGTGCCGCAATGCGCTGTACCAGTGCATGCTCCCCAACCTGACCTGACTTGCCAATGTTTTAGATTGTATATTGTTGAAGTTGTGTTTACTATTTTTTTTTTTTTAAACTTCAAATGTCAACAAAATAAGTCATTTAGCCATAAGTGTCCAAATTTTTGCATGGAACTACATACACAACAACTGAGAGAGGGTAAAAAACAAATACTGTCTCATTGCTGTGTGTCCTAAATGCATGGATAATATTTCCTATAGACAAAACATGAATTACAAGGGGGAAATGCTAGAGAGTTGGCGGTTCAAATATTTTTAAGGAAATGACATCCAGAATACAGGTCATGTTCACATAACTGTGTCTGAGAAAATCCAGAGAAAAGGACTGAAAACGTACAATTGGAAGCTGAAGGAGGTGACCATGCATAATAAACAATGGATGCAAAAATGTTTTACAGTAATATTAAGAATTTCATGTGGTTCTATGGTGCACTGGTGTCGCCAGTGAAAAAACTCTCAAGGTCCTGTTCTCTCCATTTCACATCCTCACACTGGCCTTGAACCCGGAGTCTCAGAGTCTGTAAGTAGCAGCTTAGGCCAATGTCACATTATATGACTTCTAGTCGTGGGTTATGTCAGATTTGCAGATTGAAGTTGCTGATTTCATTGCCGGATGATGTCAAGTTACACAACTGAAAATCACCCTAATTTGAAAACTGAGTGAAGACCTTCAGCACAGTCATGCTCGATAATTTTTGTGACAGCCGATGATGTGGCTACCTGATGCAGCTGATGCTATACAAAGGGTATACAGGTTAACAGGTACAGCCAATTCAGCTGCAGTCTCTGACCTTTTTTCCCCATTATTTGTTAAAACAAGAAACATTGGAAAGATAAGCTAAGATTCAAAACACGAGAGCTTCTTATTCCATGTCACTACATTCTATGCATTATACTTCTGGATGAGCACTCGTTGGTCATGTCATCTCTCCTCCACACACAGTCCACCCCTCTGACTAGACTGCACTAAACATGAACTCCTTTGGTTCAGAGGTAGAGATGGCTGCTCTGTAATCTAAAGGCGCTGAGTTCAAGTTCAGCTCCTGTTACCACAGGAAGGCCAAGCAGATGACAGTGTGTTACTCTTTGGGAACTTCAGAGCAGAAACAAAAAAATAGTTTTCCCATCTAGACCTAGTCACTGCCATGTTATGCTGCACATGCTTGTCTTGTTGGCACCATTTTTCTCCTATGTCCCAAAGCATGGGGTTTAGGTTGATTACTCTAAACTGGCTGAATATGAGATGACATGTCACATGTTGGTTAGTACTGACCCTGTAAACCAGTGCACTATCCTGTCTGGACAATGTGGGTGCCCTGTGATACTGAACTGGACACTTAGGCTCAGAAAATTCTCCAAAAGTCATCTAGTGCAACAGGGGTAAGAATTACTAACATGCAGCACTGAGACCTTTCTTCAAATTCTGGCTACAGTGTGGTGTATGTGTGCCAATTCTGTGATGCCCCAAGTGCCCACAGCTTTGGCATTACCCATTTCCTAGGACACTGATAGTCACATACAGAGGATGGACTAGTGGAATAAGGATGCAAACAACAAGACTGGTGCAAAGTGCTTATTCCAAACAATCAAAAGTGTCCAATAAATGTGCAACATAAAATCTTCAATAAATAAATACTCCATAGAAACAGGTTTTTGTGGGAGATAAAACAAATAAATAAATTAGTCCAAAAGAATATGTTAAAACTAAAGTTAAAAACAAAGTTAAAATCTGGTACTTTTTCTTATCTGTATTTTCTGCCCCTGCCTCTTACCCTTAATGTACCCCTCCAACCCCCATCTCATCTTGTCTGTTCATCCCTTTGGGTCTGCTCAGCAGAGTTGAGATGCTGGCAAGCGCAATCCTCCTTCAACGGCTTTCATTTCAGCCACTTCACCCGTTACCCATTAGGATGCCCAAAGCCCGACTTCATCATCTCAACACCATTCCTAGGTGTTTGTAGGACAATTCCTGAAGCCACGTCTGTTCTTCACAATGCATAGCAGGATGGAAGCCACCCCTGGAACACTGTTCCTCTTGCTCTCTGCGGGGCCTCCCAACTGCCTTGCATCCTGCCTACCACACTAGGTCCCGATTTTCCCCTTTTACTTCCCCAAGCTTTTGTCCATGACTGTCTCCTCTTTTATTGTGTTTTTCTTTTGTCTCTTTTCATTTCTCTCTCTTGTCTGTCCTACTCAGACTTTGCATACTTTGTGGATGTAGTTGCTTGTCTTAATGATCCGCAGCTTATCAAGAAGGATTGACTGAGCTGATCACTTTTAAACATAAACTCACAATCAGAAAATGAACAATCCATGGCTGCATGGCTTTCCAGTAGCCGTCACCAACACCCACAAGCATGAGCCGCACTGTTTTTCTGAAAATCATGCACTGTCATGGACACCTATCAGGCTTTACCACAAGTTCATGCTTTAAGTGCATTTTTCGGAGTAACACTGGAAATTAACCTTGGGTCAGCTGTGCAATGTCCTAGCATGCTTTGCAGGGATTTTTTCCAGCCATATGCCCACTGCTTTTGCAAAAGATTGCAGCTTCCAGCAACCCTGAACAGGAAATGGCAGATGTTAACGTGCATAGATAGATAACATGGCTACTGCGTGCATAAATTTGGAGCCTTTATCTTTGTTGTCTACTTGGCTGAATGGACAGTTTCATGAGGGCTTCTACTGTAATGTCAGTTTCTTCTAAAAGCCCAGATCTCAACACACACACAACAGTAATAACCTATAAACAATGGCTTCTAAAATGCATTCTCCCCTTGGGACATCATTTCTCATCTAACTGCCTTTCTCCCATAACAAAGAACAAAGAATGACTTTTATCACTATAAATGTTGACACAAAAATATACAAAGTTTTTCACCATGCATATATAACAGCAAAACACAGGAGTGTCGAACATTTAGTTTGCTAAACAAATTTTGACATTTAATAATAAGCATTTGTTTGAACATTGATTGAAATGTTACTCCATCACAGACCAAGTGTCTGCATGTTTCCTACACACCAACAAATTTTAACATTTTGCAAAGAAAACAAAAATGCTGAAGTTCTACAGCTTCTGGTAATTGGCACCGGCACCAGCAGTACATCACCAGATGGCACTGCAATATCATTTTGACTAAAATAAATATCACGCAAGTGCTTATTTGACATTAAGGTGACGTACAGTTTGCTAGTATAATATTATTTCTTTACCATCTGCTGATGTTGTGAATGGCTTATAAAAAGAAAATAAGAAATACTGCTGACATCACCTGAATTTTTCTTCTCCCAACAGCACAAGTCATTAACTTTCACTGATTATTTTATCCAAAAAGGTGCCAACTGTGATATTCTGGAAATCTCTACATGCGCAAAGGTGACTTTATGTGTTATAAGGCTGACTATCACTTATCTTTATACTGGAGTTGTTCTAATTATATTTTACTCATGCTTTTCAATGCAACTTAAGGCTAAAGTACCTAATTCTGCTGTAGCACCTTTAGGTAGTGTTTATGGTAAAAAGAAGGCTCTTAAACCTGTCCTGAGCGGCCTTTTACCATATGTTACATGTACTACACAAACTATCATTTATGGAAGAATATTTCAAAGTAAAATAAATATACATGCAAATAAAGAAATGCATTATGAAATGTGACAATATATAAAACAATAATGTCTGGAGTATATATACTCAGCAAAAAAAGAAACGTCCCTTTTTCAGGACTGTGTATTTCAACAATAATGTTATAAAAATCCAAATAACTTTACAGATCTTCATTGTAAATTGTTTAAACAATGTTTTCCATGCATGTTCAATTAACCATAATCAATTAATTAACATGCACCTGTGGAATGGTCGTTAAGACCTTAACAGCTTACAGAAAGTAAGCATTTAAGGTCACAGTTCTAAAAACGCAGGACACTAAAGAGACTTGTCTACCGACTGTGAAAAACACCCAAAGAAAGATGCCCAGGGTCCCTGCTCATCTGCGTGAACGTGCATTAGGCATGCTGCAGGGAGGCATGAGGACTGCTGATGTGGCTAGGGCAATAAATTGCCATGTCCACACTGTGAGACGCCTAAGACAGCGCTACAGGGAGACAGGAAGGACAGCTGATCATCCTCGCAGTGGAAGACCACGTGTAACAACACCTGCACAGGATCGGTACATCCGAATATCACACCTGCGTGACAGGTACAGGATGGCCACAACAACTGCCCGAGTCACACCAGGAACACACAATCCCTCCATCAGTGCCTCAGACTGTCCGCAATAGGCTGAGAGAGGCTGGACTAAGGGCTTGCAGGCCTGTTGTAAGGCAGGTCCTTACCAGACATCACCAGCAACAACGCCGCCTATGGGCACAAACCCACCTTCGCTGGACCAGACAGGAGTGGCAAAAAGTGCGTGAGTTTCTGCATGACAGCAATGTCAGTGTTCTGCCATGGCCAGCGGAAAGCCCAGATCTCAATCCCATTGAGCACGTCTGGGACCTGTTGGATCGCAGGGTAAGGGCTAGGGCCATTCCCCCCAGAAATGTCCAGGAACTTGCAGGTGCCTTGGTGGAAGAGTGGGGTAACATCTCACAGCAAGAACTGACAAATCTGGTCCAGTCCATGAGGAGGAGATGCACTGCAGTACTTCAAGCAGCTGGTGGCCACACCAGATACTAACTGGTACTTTTGATTTTGAGCCTCCCTTCATTCAGGGACACATTGTGAAACATTTTTAGTTTATGTCTTATGGTGTTGACTCTTTTAGTGTTCATACAAATATTTACACATTAAGTCTACTGAAAGTAAAAACAGTTGAAAGTCAGGGGACGTTTCTTTTTTTGCTGAGTATATAATGAAATATGATTCTTTTGCTGCTTATTTTTTTAGGTATTTCTTGCAGGACAATAAGACCATGTGACCTTCGGTGGCTAATGCAGACAAGTTAAGGGAGTTCTCTGCCTATACTTGCTTTTCCCTAGTTTTATAACTTTTCTAACAACCCCCCGAAAAATTGCAAAAACTGTGCATCTAAACTTTTCACATACTCTTACGGAATCATCTGATGGCATCTGGATAAAGAAGGTCTCACTCAGAAGTTTCCAGCCCTGTAAAGTAATCACAGGGTACAGAACGAGAGCACACAGACAATTCCAATAATCTGAAGCAGTTTGTGGTTGACCAGCTCCGCGCAACGTGCAAACTTTCAACAGCTGCTGGTTAACTTCTACAGGTGCACCAAAGAGTCTGTCATCACGTACTGCATTACAGCGTGATACTTTTGCTGCACGTCTGAGAACAAGAAGGGCCTCCAACGTATCATTAGAGCAGCTCAGAGAATTACTGGCTGAGATTACTGGCAGATAGCTTCACTACTCATTGTAGCAGGCCAACTCCATGATTTTTCAACAACATGGAAGTGCTGTGTTTGGACAATGGACACTGGTTTTCACTTCACTTACTTGTGAGTACTGTGACCTTTTATGTTGGCTCGTTAGAGTGAACGGGCCTTAATGTTTTTTTTGGCCACCACGTTCCCGAGCGTCGACCAGGCCTGCAACGAGGGGAGTTTTGTGTTAATATTATGTTTATTTTGGTGGCTGCTGGCTTGGGTGTATGTATGTATGTATGTGTGTGTGTGTGTGTGTGTGTGTGTGTGTGTGTGTCTGTGGGCCCCTAAAGTTAACGTGAGGTTTTAGTAATTAAATTTGCTCATATAGATTTGGTTATTGAGTTTTTATTAACAGTGGGATGTTTTAAGTGCTGGTAAAAGCAAACGGCTAAAAGTACATTTGTAAGGTTAAAGTATACTGCCTGAACCTATAAGGTATTTATTGTGAAGGGTAAATATACTGAAACTTGTGTGAGTTTTCTAATTTCTGTAATCTATGATTTGTGGGAATTTTGATTGGTCTTAACTATAAGTAGTTTTATTTATTTATTTATTTATTTATATTTTTCCAATTTAGTCAATATATTTTGGGAACATATTTGTATTGTGAATTGTGTTACAAGTTACTAATTGTGAAACAGCTGGCAGATTATTACTGGGGAGTAGGTATTAGTTAATGGATTCCAATTTATCCTCTAAAAACACATACTTAAAATTAAAGGGATTTTCTATAAATCAGTTTAGGGAAATAGAGTTTACGAACTTAGGGTGCTATCCTATGGCTAAAGGGTAAAGAAAGTGCTACCCCTGTATATACATGACCCATGCGAACTCATGACCATTACATGGACTGTAATTCTCACTGTAACTTCATTTATTATTTATTTATTTATGCTTACATATTTACAATTAGTTTTACTACATATTTACCTTTATTATTAGTCTGTGTACAGGTATATTTGAAACTGTTAATAGTAACTGTGCTTCTCATAGTTTAATGTCTACTTTTAAATCTGTGCCTCATGTAGTTTAATGTCTACTCTTACAGTATATACCTTTATCTAAGGCATCTATGAGCTTGCGCCAAATGATATTTCATTGTATTGTATAGTGACAATAAATGTATCGTACATCTTAGGTGAAGACAGGAATGCAGATTGACCGGTAAACTGAGAGTTCTATTTTTAGACTCTGCTCCCGCTTTACCAGCACCCACACAACACCTGCCACTGTTCCAATCCACTTGTTTATCACACGCTCTTTTTTTCTGACGCTCATAAACAAGATCCTGAGATACTTTAACACCTCCATTAAACGTTCTTTCTCCCTTTCATGTCAAGAGAACACTCTTTTCTGAGGGAGAACCATGACCTCAAACTTGGAGGTGCTAATCCTCATCCCAGCGGCTTCACACAAATCACTCAAGTGTGTGCCGAAATTCATAGTCAGATGAGGCTAAGAGGACAACATCATTAGCATAAAGCAACAATGCCACTTCTAGCATCCACAACTGAACACCCTTAAATCCTCCAATTCGTCTTGGTACCCTATTAAAGAAATTTAGAAACAGGAGTTGTGCCAATACAAAACCTTGATGTGATAAGAGGTCAGTGGTGAATCGTTAATTTTAATATATAATTGTGAGTCCAAGAGCATGTAGCCCTTGAACAGGTGCAGGTACAAAGGTGAATGGGTGCAGAGACATGTACAAATGTGTGTGTGCTACTTTCATGTTGATTGGGGTGCTTGGCTGATCCTTAGAGCAGGTGGAGGACAGTATCTGCACCTAATTGGGGCTATAAAGGAAGCCTGCACGGTATAGACAAGGGACAATTGCAACTGCAACTGAAACTGCAAATCCCAGCAGTCACTGCAGTTTCACTGATTGGTCTTCTGCTGAGGGTGCAGGGGCTATTGGGTTTAAGGCTACCAGCGCGGCATTTAAAAGGAAGCTGGTGAGACCATGGGAAAAAAAGTGTTTTGTGGTTCATGACTGATACCTATGCTTTCTCATTTTTGTCCTGGATTGTTTCTTGGTTGGGGCCTGGATTGTCTGCTGTCTGCCTGTTACGTGAGGAATGTGGATTTATGGCCATCCTGTAAGAAAGGAGCATTCCTGAACCCGTCCACTCATCTTCACCATTTCAGGAACTATTGGTAGGACTATCTTTACATTCCCCTTCAACGTGCGGATCTCTGGACTTTTTACCTTCATCTTTACATTACATCTGGTGATGTTTTTTCTTGGCCTTTACTGTGTGTGGTTTTTGTTTGTGATTTGTTGAATTTAATGTATAATTGCTGTAAGGGGAACTGGGGTTATTATTGTTAATACATTCTTTATTTGCTGTTTTATTTCCAGTGGCTTTTTGTCTCTGTTTGTGAGTGCATGAGGGTCGGGCCAAGGCTGGGTGCATCCCTGGAATCTCCACTAAAAAAAATAAATAAATCACCGTCTCTTCAACGGTGTGAATCTTAGCGGCACTGGACCGCTACATATTTTGGCAAGCTGGGTAGGAGCCAGGTTTCTTACACGTTCCCTTCTAAGTCCGATATCACTTTCACCCACACAGAAGTCATGTCTGTTGAAAGCGCAGTGCGGGGTGAGGAGCATGAGCTAAGTGTGCCGCTGATTGATATGCGGCCGACTCCTTGGCCACGTCAACGAGGAGTTGAGCCTGCTGGATACCCTGTGTCTCCAGTCCGGAGCAGCCCAAGACCTGCAAGGGATGGGTTCTGCAAGAACCGACGCTGCACCTAGAGCAGTTAGAGATGCGGGCTGATGACATCACCCACAGTTTTATGAATCGAGATGAGACCCTCCACGACCTCATCAATGCCACGGCTGCCTGAGTTTTCGGTAAGGTGGTTGTTGGGGTGCAGCATCTTGAACAGTCCTTCGCGCTGTATGTGCAGTGGCTGGAAGCAAATATGAGAGAGGAGATCAGGAGGCAGGTGCAGGAGAGCTGGCGTGCTGTCTCACAGCCACTGAGGTAGTCGACTCCTGTAGTGGGAATGGGGAACGACTGGGGACAATCGTCCTTGTCAGCTGCGGTTCCGTGGATGGAGTTCCCTAAGCTGCCCCCTCAATATGCACCCATGAGGACTGTCGATTTTGTAGAGGGGGTTGACTTGTTCGTGGAGCTGCATCCTCTGAGTGGGGCTGAGCTGCAGAGATTCCTGAACATGGCACTCAGCGGTCCGGCACACTCTTGGTGGTTTTCTGAGCGGCACAAGTGTAAAAACTGGGTGGAGCTTTGCACTGCCTTTCTGAATGCGTTCTTCTCACATGAATACCAGTCGCCGTTGGAAGAAAAGCTTCGGACCTTTGTGCAAAGGCCATCGCAGAGTCTCAGGGACTTTGTCTTTTAATTCCATGCGTTGTGCCTGAAGTGGCGTTCTGACATGCGCAAGGAATAGATATTGAGACGTGTCCTTGATGCATGTGACCCTCGGGTGGCAGCTACTATGAGGGGTGGGGGTAGGTCATGAAATCGGTGGATGAGTTGGTAAAGTTGGGGTCCCGAGAGGAAAAGGAATGGGCAGCTATCGGGGTTAGTGAGTCCCGAAAGGAGCCCACATCTCGAGAAGTCCCCTGCCCCAAACCAAGATGGGAAAGACCCAACGGAACCCCGTGCCAATCTCACCTTGGTGGAAGCCACCTTGCTCCTTTTAGTAGTGTCCATACAAGTGTGAGGAGTTGCTAGAGAGGCGGTCGTAGATACAGACAACACTTATACCCTTATGAAATACAGCTTGTGGGAAAAGCTTAAAGTGCCTCATTAGCAGTTATGGGAAAGTGCAAAGTAAAATTCTTTCTCGCAGATGGAAGGGTGCATGGGGCAAAGGGCAGGGTTGCTATGAGGCTCTACTTACATGAGACACACTGGGAGACGGAAATTTACATCCTGTTAGATGACCACCTGTCAGTACTAGGAATGGACTCACTCATGTCGGTAGGGCTTACCATCCACCTGTTGCACCTGGAGTACAAGTTGCTGGGGGGTGGGGTGATGTCCATCAGTTTGGGGCGAAGGCTCAGAGTAATCTGGTTTGGCCTAACTTGCATTATTACCTTGTGCAGTTGGTGGAAAAGCCCAGCCTAGTAGGCTCTTGAAGAACCGGAGCTCGTTCAGCCATTGCTTAGGAGGTGGCACTATGTGTGGATGGACAAACTGGGTCGGACTGAGGTGGTGTGTCACCACATCCACGCAGTTGACCCAGTTCCGGTTCAGCACAGAGCCTACAGAGTGTCATCTCTGAGAAGAGGAATAATCAAGGAGTAGGTCGACCAGATGTTGGCGGATGGGGTCATCGAGCCTTCCGCCTCACCGTGGGTTAGCCCTGCCATGCTTGATCAAAACTTAGACGGGACCTACCGATTCTGTGTGGACTATCGGGAGCTCAACAAGAAGACCTTGAATGATGCTTACCCCATGCCACTCGTCCATGACATCTTGGAGTCTTTACATGGGGCAGCAGTGTTCAGCTCCCTAGATTTGATGTCCGGGTATTAGCAGGTGAGAAAGGGAAAGAACAGCACTGAGAAGACCGCCGTCATCAAGTTCGAGTTTCGGATGATACCCTTTGGACTTGAAAATGCAGGGGCATCAATCTAACAGCTAATGGAGCATGTCCTCCAGGGGATCATTGGGAAGATCCGTTTCGTATATATTGACATCATTGTGTTCTCCCCATCTGTCCAACAACATCTCAAGGACCTTGAACACATCTTCCAGCGACTATGCAAGGCTCATCTTATACTCAGCACCAAGAAATGTAGATTTTTACAGGTGGACCCGAAGAAAATTAAGTCCATTTTGGACTACTGGGGATGGCTGTAGACAGGCATCACTTCCTGGAGGGGACATCATTTGAAATTTAGACTGACCACCAGGTTCTGACCTGGGCATTCAATTGCCCGAAGACCACGTTTAGCTAACCAGACGCCTCCAACAGTTCATGTTCAAGGTGTGCTATCGGAAGGGCTGTGCTAATGTTGTGCCCGATGCTTTGTTACGGTGCATGAGCCCGCACCGATGATATGTGCAGTATTGGTCTCTAACCCTTGGCCTGATCTTCCCTTGAACATGGAGGAAGTTGTTAAGTCTCAAGCAGCCAATCCTATATGTCAGGGGTGGGCATGGGGGGGAGGCCTGAGCGCATACATTATAGGGAACTTTAAGGGGCACTCTATTGCTATGTTCCAACAAAAGGTCAAGGTTACCATTATCAGTTGGTAGTGCCCGAGACATACAGTATGTGCCCAAGTTCCTACAATATTACCATGATAGCCTGATCGGTGGTTTCCTTGCATGTACGAAGACTCTGCTTAAAATCCTGGAGGTGGCATGGTGGCCTACGATACGCAAAGATGTATGGGCCCAAGTCCAGACTTGTACCACCTGTCAGCGAAACAAAAACCCACCTGGCCTCCCTCCGGACACCTTTAGCCAGTTACCATCACTACCCCAGGGTAGAGCCTAGGCGTGGACCTAATGGGATAATTTCCTGCCAGTAAGGATCGGAAGACCTACCTGATGCTAGTTGTGGACTATTTTACCCAGTGGGTGGGTGGAGCTATTACCCATGGCTAATGCCACAGCCAAGAAGATATGTTCCACCATGAAGGACGAGATATTTACCCGATTGGGGGTGCCAAAGAACATTATCACAGACTTTTTGGAGTCAATGGGGGGTGGTTCGCCTGAAGACAACAGAATACCACCCCCAATCTAATCGCACTGAGCGGGTGAACCGGACCTTGAAGACAATGATTGCATTCTTCGTCAGAGACCACCATCAGGATTGGACTAAGTGGCTGACAGAGCTCCGGTTCGCATTGAACACGGTGGTGCCTGAGGTTACAGGCGAGACCCCTGCATTGATAGCTTTAGGCAGACAACTTGATGGCACTCTGGAAAGAAAAGTCAATCACAATCCACCCAAACCAGACACATTGATTCATGATCATTTACAATCATTACAACAAATTACACAACGGGTGAAGGGGAGGATGGTGATGTCCCAGTCCAGACATTCTCAATCATACAACCAGAGATATAAGCCTGTACAATTCTCGGTTAGGGAGAGAGCCTCCGATAAATTCACGGCTAAACTGGCTGCAAAGTGGTTCGGCCTGGCAACTGTTGTCCAACAGAAGGGTCCAGTGACCTATGCCTTAGAGAGGGGATTGCTGGAGACCAAAAAGGTAGACACGGTGAACATCTCAAACCTCAAGCCTTGGTCTGGCTGTACACCACAGCCTTGGAGTTGGGATTGTAGCGGTGCTACTGGGGCTTGAAATTGCAACTTGCAGCAGTGCCTGCAGTTGCTCTGATTGGTCTTCTGCTGGATGAGCTGAAAAGACAGTCTGCAGCATAGCTGGAGAGGTGAGTGGTCTGGAGTAAACACAACAGCAACAGCAGTGCGTGAGAGAGGAGGCACAGTCACTGGGCCCCGCAAGTGGAGCAAAGTGAATGGCACTCCGTGACATGTCCCTGTTGAACAGTGTAGGAGAGGGGACAGCAAACGAACTTTCCAGGCATCCAGGTAATGCCGTGCTGGTGTATAAATGATGGAGTTCTGGTTGTGCTCATCCCAGAAGAAGACAGTCGAGGCAGGTGGGACAGGGGGCAGAAGAGTTGGTTGCAGCTGTTGGCATCTCCACCATTTGGAAATTCTGCTTGGGTGAACTAGGGATACATGTGGTGAAGGATGTGCTGGGTTGGCTGAGGGGGACCTTACTGCTGATATGGCTTTACATGGAATTGACCAACTGTTTAATCTGGAATTTAAAATTGTTTTTATCTTTCACATGTTACTCTGGATTTTATGGATTATTTATTGATGCACAGTCCTTTTTGACACCATTTGTTGTTTTAAATAAAAGCACCAATTCATTTTGCACCAACCCCTTGCTGACTGTGGGTGTCCTCATTCACCAGGCTCATCTAGGTTTATGACTATCGGAGGTTCTGGGTTCAAGAGGCTCCTGGAAGCAACTAGGGAGTATGGAACCAACCTGGACTGTCGCAATTGGCAGAGTCTGACAGCCACAGTAAACAGATTCAACTTAACAGCAAGTATTCGGACACAGCCCTTACTGCATTCATATAGGAAATGAATGTCATGCAAGGGTGGTCCTGTTACCCCATATTCCTATTGGAACTTCCATAACATATCACAAAAGACATGGTTTTATGGTTTTATCAAATCTACAAAACACATACAGACTAGGACATGCACCCTTCAACAACTGTGACAGGGAGAACTAGGCTGGAATCACACATGATCTTCACCCTTCATCTTGCAGGGGGCATGAACAGAAGGTGACTCCACAATGCTGTTTTAGAATGTACATGGCTGGATTATTTGGGTTGTCCAACTGCCAGTTGCTTGCTGACAGACACTACCCGCACAACTGGCTGCAAACGTGGATCCCAGTAATCCTTTCCTGGGTAGGACACACAGTTTTTATCTTGTACCTTCATGAAGATCATTGTGAATCATTCTTTGTCCTTTCATCCCACGCTTGGTCACCAGAAGATCCTACCAGGAGCACAAAGCTCTAGCTGATCTAGCTCTAAGCATCACTAAGGTGCACAAGCCCCACCTCCACATCAAGGTAATACTTCCATGCTATGAGAAATATATTGCTAGGTCCTATTTCGGACAAAAGAACATATTGGTGTAACTGAAAGAAATTGTACATTAGTCAAGAGATATTTTGCGCAAGGGAAATTACAAAATAAGTATTTGTAAAAGCACTGGGCTCCCCTTCTTCTTCATTATCTTTCGGCTGCTCCATTAGGGGTTGCCACAGCGGATCACCTTTTTCCATATCTTTCTGTCCTCTGCATCTTGCTCTGTTACCACCATCACCTGCATGTCCTCTCTCACCACATCCATAAACAATCTCTTAGGCCTTCCTGTTTTCCTCTTGCCTGGCAGCTCTATTCTTAGCATCCTTTTTCCAATTTACCCAGCACCTCTTCTCTGGACATGTCCAAACAATGGCAATCTCACCTCTCTGACTTTGTCTCCAAACTGTCCAACCAGAGCAGACCCACTAATGTACTCATTCCTTATCCTATCCATCCTCGTCACACCCAATGCAAATCTTAGCATCTTTAACTCTGCTACCTCCAGCTCTGTCTCACTTTTTTTTTGGTCAGTGTCACCGTCTCCAACCCATAAATCATAGCTGGTCTCACTACTGTTCTGTAGACCTTCCCTTTCACTCTTCCTGATACCTGTCTGTCACAAATTACTCCTGACACTCTTCTCCACCCATTCCACCCTGCCTGCACTCTACTTTTAACCTCTCTTACACAATCCCCGTTACACTGTACTGTTGATCCCAAGTATTTAAACTCATCCACCTTCGCCAACTCTAGTCTCCACATCCTCACCATTCCATTGACTTCCCTCTCATTTACACACATGTATTCTGCGTTGTTCCTACTGACCTTTATTTCTCTCTTCACTAGAGCATATCTCTACCTCTCCATGGTTTCCTCAACCTGCTCCCTAATCTCACTACAGATCACAATGTCATCAGCAAACATCATAGTCCATGGGGACTCCTGTCTAATCTCATTTGTCAACATGTCCATCACCACTGCAAATAAGAAAGAGCTCAAAGCCAATCCCTGATGTAATTTCACCTCCACTTTGAATGCATCTGTCACTCCTACCGCACACCTCTTCACTATTACACTTCCCTCTTACATATCCTGTATCACTCTTTTATACTTCTCTGCCATTACCAACTTCCTCATACAATACCACAGCTCCTCTCGAGGCACCCTGTCATATGCTTTCTCTAGGTCCACAAAGACACAATGTGACTCCTTCTGGCCTTCTCTATACTTCTCAATTAATACCTTCAGAGTAAACATTGCATCTGTTGTGCTCTTTCCTGGCCTGAAACCTTACTGCTGCTTGCTAATCATCACCTCCCTTCTCAACCTGGTTTCCACTACTCTTTCCCATAACTTCATCCTGTGCCTCATCAATTTTATCCCGCTGTAGTTACTACAGCTCTGCACATCCCTGTTATTTGTAAAAATCAGTACCAGTACACTTCTCAGGCATCCTTTCACTTTCCAAGATTAAAATCAACAATCTGGTTAAAAACTCCACTGCCATCTCTCCTTAACACCTCTATGCTTCCACAAGTATGTCATCTGGACCAACAGCCTTTCCATTTTTCATCTTCATAGCTGTTTTTACTTCCTCCTCGCTAATCCATCGCACTTCCTGATTCACTATCTCCACACCATCCAACTTTCTCTCCCATTGTTTTCATTCACTAGCCTCTCAAAATACTCTTTCCATCAGCTTAACACCCTCTCCTCTCGTGTGAGTACATTTCCATCTTTATCCTTTATCGCCCTGACCTGCTGCACATCTTTCCCAGCTCAGTCCCTCTGTCTAGGCAATTGGTATAGGTGTTTTTCTCTCTCCTTAGTGTCCAGCCTCTCATACAACTCATCATACGCCTTTTCTTTAGCCTTCGCCACCTCTCTCTTCACCTTGCGCCTTATCTCCTTTTACTCTTGTCTACTTTCTGCATCTCTCTGACTATTCCACTTCTTTGCCAACCTCTTCCTCTGTATACTCTCCTGTACATCCCCATTCCACCATCACGGTTCCTTGTCCTCCTTCCTCTGTCCACATATTACCCCAAGCACCCTTCTTGCTGTCACACTTATTACTTCTGCTGTAGTTGCCCAGCTATCTGGCAACTCTTCACTGCCACCCAGTGCCTGTCTTATCTCCTTCCTGAGCTCAACTTGTCTTCCTTTTTCAACTTCCACCATTTGATTCTTGGCCCTGCCCTCACTCTCCTCCTCTCCTTGATCTCCAACGTCATACTACAGACCACCATCCTGCCTAACTACACTTTCTCCTGCCAACACTTTGCAGTCTTCAATCTCCTCCCGATTGACCCCCCTGCATAGGATGTAATCTACCTGATTGCATTTTTCTCCACTCTTGTATGTCACCCTGTGTTCCTCTCTCTTCTTAAAATATGCATTCACCACAGCCATGTCCATCCTTTTTGCAAAATCCACTATCATCTGACCTTCTTCATTCCTCTCCTTAACACCATACCTACACATCACCTCCTTATCTCCTCTGTTCCCTTCACCAACATGTCCATTGAAATCCGCTTCAATCACCACTCTGTCCCTTGGGTACACTGTCCATCACCTCATCCGACTCATTCCAGAAATCTTCTTTCTCATTAATTACACACCCAACATTCATCATTACACCTTCAATTTCCAACTTCATAATCACTTGGTCTGACACTTTTTTCACCTCTAAAACACTCTTGACATACTGTTCCTTCAGGATAACCCCTACCACATTTCTCCTCCCATCCACACCATGATAGAACACTTTTAATCCACCTCCGAACCACCTGGCCTTACTCCCCTTCAATTTAGTCTCTTGCACGCACATTATATCAGTCTTCCTTCTCTCCATCATATCAGATAACTCTCTCCCCTTACCAGTCATACTGCCAACATTCAAAGTTCCAACCCTCAGGTCCACTGTCCACTGATACGTCTCCCCCGTCATCTTCTTCTCCTTCTTTGGCCAACAGTAGCCCAATTTCCGCCAGCACCCTGCTGGGTAACAGTAGTGGTGGCGGCTGTTGTTAACCCGGGCCTTGACTGATCCGGTATGGAAATCTGTATTGTTGTCCACATAATGATCTAGCAAAATGTTACACTGCATGCCCTTCCTGATGTAACCCTCCCCATTTATCTGGGCGTGGGACTGGCGTGAATTAACACACTAGTTTGTGCATCCCCTGTGACTGAGCTCCCCTTCCCTGCAAAAATTCTACTTGCATCCATGTACAGTATACAGGATACACTGTTCCATTTACAGAGGTATAAATTGATAAAAGCATTATTCATTTTGTTGATAAACATGAAAACATACGAAAGAAATTTTTTCTATGACGAAAACGTAATAAAAACTAAATAAAAATGCGCCTTTAATGAAAAAAACTAAGATGAATGTTTTAAAAATCATAGTTGACGAAAAATACAAACATCCATCCATCCACTATCCAACCCACTATATCCTAACTACAGGGTCACGGTGGTCTGCTGGAGCCAATCCCAGCCAACACTGGGCGCAAGGCAGGAAACAAACCCCGGGCAGGGCGGCAGCCCACCGCAGGGCTGATATGCAATCAATTCTGGTGTATTTGATATGGCTCACCTTATGGATGCCAATATGAAAAAGAAGGAAAACGACACAAAAACAGTACCGCTGCTTTGATGCTGGGTGCCACCAGTTTGTAAAACTGAGAAGTATGTACACAAGGTGTGAGGCTGCAATGAAAATTTGCATAGCTTTACGCCAAGTTTAGTTTTTAGACATTGTGGACGAAAACTCAGACCAGACAGCAGGTGCGGTTATAAAGCAGCTTTATTTTTCAGAGTCACAGTTAGAAGAGTTTCAGAAAAGCAGACAATCAAATATACATGACAGCATCAGGGCTCTTCTGAACCCCGTCTGTTGGGTGGGGCAAGTTTTTATACCCCTAGAATGCATGATTTAATATCATTATGAAATGTAACAGTTGACACTTTTATTATACACAATCCTTGAGCTCCTTCAACGCCCCTTGTAAAACTTGATTTCTTGGCCCCGTTTGTTATGGCGTTCAGATGTACGTCGTAAACTAAGGGAAAAAGTGATAAGGCAGACTCATGTCCGGAATGCTCAGACCTTGAGTCCTTTGGACAAATATTTTTCTGTTTTGCTCAGCAAAGCATGCTTTTACATCAGACATGAATTAGTACAAGGGAATAAAGAGAACATTCGTCTTCCACATCATCTGAAAGTGAACATTGAAAAGGATGTACACAACATTTTCATGCATATACATTATTTATACATAAGGCCCGTGGTTTGGCTCATTAGTGTACATGTTAGTATAATAGTTTAGAGGTACAATATATTCTGTGCTTATTTATATGGTATCCATCTGATTTTGACTAATTTACTTATAGTTTACTAAAACTGATTGTTTTCTTGACTAAAATTAATTTTTTGTCGACTAAAACTAACAATAATTAAATGACTAAAAAGTGACTAAAACTAAAATGCAACTTAGTCAGAAGACTAAGACTAAAACTAAATCAAAATGCATTGTCAAAATTAACATTGGATAAAAGAAGCCTGATTTGATTAAATTCTATAACCTAGTCCTGTTGGGTGGTCTTGTGTTCAAGTTGTGCGGGCAGGCCTTAGAGGTATCGCCACCTCTGAATATAAGACAAAAGGAGAGAACTACCATGATGACTCTCTTCTCTTTGCAAAGGAACTTTTTTTTTAGTTCCAGATGCCTCTGACCTGCCATCTCTGTCTAGAGTTGGTCTTTCCTCAAACTTCCTCAATGGCTACTGTTATGCTCTTAAAAAAAACCAAATACGTGCAAAACCTTTTGATGTATAACTTGCTCTGACCCTCAAACAAGTTCAGAGTTCAGATTGAACACCAGTCAGTTGCCAGACTCAATGACATTAAACCAATCAGAAATTCCAGTTTAAATAACATGCATGTTTTTGGTACGTGAGAGGAAAGATGCATGACAGTAATTACATGGAAACGCCTCACAGACAGCGAAAGGGTGATTGTAATTCAGAATGCTGGTTCCATAAGGCAGCAGCACTAACCACAGCATAACCGTAAATGTCCTAAAACAGACAAGTTGCTATAAATTTGGTTCTATAAGTCACAGATGTCCCAGTAGAAATTTATTGTCATATACACTCACCTAAAGGATTATTAGGAACACCATACTAATACGGTGTTTGACCCCCTTTTGCCTTCAGAACTGCCTTAATTCTACGTGGCATTGATTCAACAAGGTGCTGAAAGCATTCTTTAGAAATGTTGGCCCATATTGATAGGATAGCATCTTGCAGTTGATGGAGATTTGTGGGATGCACATCCAGGGCACGAAGCTCCCGTTCCACCACATCCCAAAGATGTTCTATTGGGTTGAGATCTGGTGACTCTGGGGGCCATTTTAGTACAGTGAACTCGTCATGTTCAAGAAACCAATTTGAAATGATTCGAGCTTTGTGACATGGTGCATTATCCTGCTGGAAGTAACCATCAGAGGATGGGTACATGGTGGTCATGAAGGGATGGACATGGTCAGAAACAATGCTCAGGTAGCCCGTGGCATTTAAACGATGCCCAATTGGCACTAAGGGGCCTAAAGTGTGCCAAGAAAACATCCCCCACACAATTACACCACCACCATCAGCCTGCACAGTGGTAACAAGGCATGATGGATCCATGTTTTCATTCTGTTTACGCCAAATTCTGACTCTACCATTTGAATGTCTCAACAGAAATCGAGACTCATCAGACCAGGCAACATTTTTCCAGTCTTCAACTGTCCAATTTTGGTGAGCTCGTGCAAATTTTAGCCTCTTTTTCCCATTTGTAGTGGAGATGAGTGGTACCCGGTGGGGTCTTCTGCTGTTGTAGCCCATCCGCCTCAAGGTTGTGCGTGTTGTGGCTTCACAAATGCTTTGCTGCATACCTCGGTTGTAACGAGTGGTTATTTCAGTCAAAGTTGCTCTTCTATCAGCTTGAATCAGTCAGCCCATTCTCCTCTGACCTCTAGCATCAACAAGGCATTTTCACCCACAGGACTGCCGCATACTGGATGTTTTTCCCTTTTCACACCATTCTTTGTAAACCCTAGAAATGGTTGTACGTGAAAATCCCAGTAACTGAGCAGATTGTGAAATACTCAGACCGGCCCGTCTGGCACCAACAACCATGCCACGCTCAGAATTGCTTAAATCACCTTTCTTTCCCATTCTGACATTCAGTTTGGAGTTCAGGAGATTGTCTTGACCAGGACCACACCCCTAAATGCATTGAAGCAACTGCCATGTGATTGGTTGATTAGATAATTACATTAATGAGAAATTGAACAGGTGTTCCTAATAATCCTTTAGGTGAATGTATAAAGAGTGTAAGTTGTACACAGGTGGCGCAGTGGTAGTGCTACTGCTTTGCAGTAAGGAGACTGTGAAAGATTGTGGGTTCGCTTCCCAGTTCCTTAAGGAGACTGTGGAAGATTGTGGGTTTGTTTCCCGGTTCCTCCCTGTGTGGATAGTGCTTCAAGTACTGAAAAAAGCGCTATATAAATGTAATGTATTATTATTATTACAGATTTATTACCGATGTTTGTATGGGTTTTTCTTGCACATCACATGTACATTCCCAATTCCCCCAGCATGGGTCTGTGTAAGAGTGAGCTCTCTGATGGGCATATGCCCTTTCCTGTTTCCTGCTTTGAACTCAGTGCTGCCAAAAGAGACTCCTGCGTTCTACAACCCTGAACTGGATTAAGCAGTCTGCAACACGGGTAACATTTGGTTTTCCTCCCCTGAAGTGTTATTTCCACCTGGACATATTCCTCCCAACCCACTTCGCAACTTCAGTAAATTAGTAGTACAACATTTTATTAGTGTTCTGAACTGGCTTGCTAGTGGCAAGGGCAAGCCCACTACCAAGTTATTTTTATTAAGGCTGATTGAATCTGTTTTCCTTATAGGCTTCTTTGAGAATTTGTCTCCAGCATTAGGTGGGAAAACTGAAACTAAAACTTAATATCCACTACTATATTTTTAAAAAATGTTGCTGTGTTAAATATACTGTGGCCTTTCCAATCCTTTTTTGCATTTACCAAGACAGCTGATCCTACAACTGTAAAATGTTAAAAGCTGAGCTGAGGGAGGAGAAGCTTGAAAAAAAAAAAAAAAACAACACAACAACAACAATCTAATCACCTCTTCAAAGCCCTGTCTATGACCTTAGGACCTGCAGAATTAAAAATTGGCAACCAACCATCTGATCTGCTCCAGAAAAGATGATCTTAAGTTATTTTTAATGTTTACCTGGCACAAGTGGCTATAATGCATAGTGACAAAAAAAAAAAATGTAATAGTAATAATAATATATAGTATATGAAATAATAATTCATACGTAGGCTATTTTAACAAATACAACGCTGATTCAATATCCAGACCACAGTGACATACTAATCTTCACTGCTACCTACAGAGTGCATAAAAAAGGTTTCACTAAATACATCTTACTCCAGCATGATGTGCACCTGCTGCCACTCATGTTGTCTGTACCATGACACTCAATATTAGAAATGCTAGTAACTCAAAAGTGTACTATCTAATATTGCACTGTTTTTACGTATGCTAATGCTTTCATTACTGATACAAAAAAGTTTGCTAATGCTAAAAGGGACAACATTGCATTTCTAGAATTCTGTTTTTATTTAACACAAAGAATACAAAGTTTTTTGAAAGCTTTATTATTACAGTGACTAGAAAATTTCACTAGTTCATGTAGCATTACATTACATAAAGCACCATACCTGCTTCCAAAAGGTCCACATAACTAGCAAATATTAATGCTAATATGCTTTGTCATTTGCATCATTCAATAATTTAAAAGCAGCAAGGATAGAATCAACTCTTTTCCATGTGCTTCTTGAGAATATCCCCAATAACACTAATACAGTAGGGGCTCTAAAGGCTTCTGTATGAAAACGGATATTTGATGAGATGCCACACCCATCCTACAGTATATACCAGATGTAGCCCTTACCAACTATCATATGTTTTCCAGTCTGGAGGATTGATGAAGATGTCTAATCAGCAACAGATGAGTTGTTGCTAAAAGAAGAAAAATGTTTTGAGTGGCACAGAAAAGCTTTGTAAATGTTACAACAAGCTGTGACAGATAGCTATCACTCCCTTGAACCTCTGTCCAAGACTGCAGACACCAGGAAAAAGTCCAATAGTTGACTTTATTCTCACAGTACAGTGCACAAAGCACCCTCTCCTCCACTATACTCATTAAATTACAAATCACAAATACAATAATCAATCCTCCACTCCCAGACGCGTTGCCACCCTGCCACCCAGCTCTGCTCGCTGTCTGGGAGCTATTACAGTCCTTTTAAAGTCCCTGACCCGGAAGTGTTCCAATCCCCAGTTCATGTGATCCTTATCAGTTCCGGGTCAGATAAAAAGTCCCTTTCTTCATCCCAGAAGCACATCACTTCTGTTGTCGCTCTGCCTATGATGCACTTCCGGGTTATAGGGCACAAATGACTCTCTATGCCTCCCTGCAGCGTCCTCTGTTGGCCCCTGGGGTATCCAGCAGGTTTGTAAGGGAAAACCCCATAGTCCATTATTCCCTGCTGGCATCCGGGGCACCTCCATGCTGCAGGGAGAGCTCCACCTGGTGGCCTGGGGGTATTGGCCGCAAAAGCATATTAGTAAACCCAGAGATTATTTTGAAAAACTTATTTTGTTTTACTGGAGTTTCTGAAAAAGGACACCCTACATATTTAGTTTCTCTACACATGCAGAATACAGTCACAGATTATCACCTATGGATCTCATCAGCCTGTATAATTAGCCCTTTTGAAATCTGAAACAATGTAGTTTGCAAATATATAATACAATGCTATTGCAAATGAGTCCTAGTAGTTACAATATACTTATATTACTTGAGCTGTCTAGATTATGTGACAATATTAAGTAAAACAATTTCCAGTTATTTGAGTTAGTAGGCATTCAAGGATTTGACTTGCTAGTTTATTTTCTTTACCTTACATTATGCCGAACTGTTACATGACTGTCTTTCCTCCTATACATATCTGCATAATGGACTCTGAGTCTTTCTTCTTGCTCTTTTTTCTATATGAGCATGGGAAAGGTGCTATATAAATAAAATATTATTATTATTACTATTAGTAGTAGTATATTGTTGGTTGAACCTGTAATACATTTCTCCGGATATCTTTACAAAATTGGACCTAGAGTATTTAACCTACATACTGAGCAATACACCCACCTCTAGGAGGCTTCTCATTCCTATGCAAATCATATGTTTCAGGACTTCACTCACTTCTGTTTAAGCTATTAGCTATTCTTTTGTTATATAGGAGTTAGATAACGGCTACATTATCTACTCTTTGAAAAAGGACAAAGTAGGTAAAATTTAACTTTACTGCTAACCCATCTTCAGATATGTGCTGAGATAGCTCAATATTTGAAAGTGACAGAAGAAGAAAGAGTAGAAGGTGAGAGTGAGGTTAAAACATGGTCATCTGTCTTCATAGCAGATGAGGATAATTGATTACCAACCTCCGAACAACCATCTAAAGTGAAAGCCTAATTTACTGTAACAAAGAGTTGAATATCAAGTGATTTGAGTCTTTAATTCTCGTGGCTCCTCAATGTTTCCTAAAATGAAGTTAAAGCTATTTCCCCTATATACATACATTGAAATTTATAAAGAAAAGGAATTAAACTTTTTTTATATTACTATATTGCTAGAGATATTCAATCAGCTGACAAATTATTGGCTCCTTTCCTAAATAAAATAAGTCATAATAAATAAGAATAAAAGGTAAAAATAATGTGCACATATAAAAATTCACAACCAAAAACATGCAACTAAAGGGTTTTATTCTATGCTATCATTTTCACATATACAGTAAATGCTAAGTAACGGTTATTGTTTATGACTCCTACTCCTCTCTTAGGCACGCACAGACAACGATGGGTATAGTCCAGCTTGTTTCACACTTTACTACAGTTACAAAAATTGGTCTGCCCTGGCTCCACAGACAACCAAGAACTACCTCAGTTAAAACTGGCTGAGTCCAGTCATGGACAGGGTGGATAAAACATAGGGAATTGTGTGTTTTCTCTTGCAGAACAGAATAATGCACTTTACATGCCTTAACTAAAAACACACTGACTGCAACACTGAAAACCTTGTCTTGGGTACTGTTATATGAATAACTAGCAGAATACCTGCGCTTCGCAGCGGAGAAGTACTGTGTTAAAGAAGTTATGAAAAAGAAAAGGAAAAATTTTAAAAATAACGTAACTTGATTGTTAATGTACAGTAATTGTTTTGTCATTGATATGAGTGTTGTTGTCATATCTATCTATATATATATATATAGCAGAATACCCGCGCTTCGCAACGGAGAAGTAGTGTGTTAAAGAAGGTATGAAAAAGAAAAGGAAAATTTTTAAAAATAACGTAACATGATTGTTAATGTAATTGTTGTGTGTATATATATATATATATATATATATATATATATAGCAAAAT